>OX608079.1:76175899-76504432 GCA_951509765.1 Sphenella marginata | reverse complement strand
AGAAGTATTGACCGACGCGAGTGAGATGGAATTGCTGTAGCAGCGTCTATCCGTCCACCTACTCTAATCACTCCTTCTTCATCAACTAACGGCGTAAGTGTTGACACTGAACTGCTGCGGTCTACCTGCTTTCCAGCCATCAGCATCCTATATTCGTCGGCAAAGCACTCGCTTTGAATGGCACGTATTATGGCTGTCTCTGCTCTTCTAATCTCGCTCGCAGCCAACCCGCCAAAGCTTCTCTGGCTTGTGCCCCTTTTACAGTTAAGCTGCAAACAGCCACCGACGGAAAAACGGACGACGCGTCAGCTGACACGATCTACCTTATGAAAATTGCGTGTAAGCGATTTTTCACCGACGTTCGTGACGTACGTTTTACGCACGTCGCTACGTCAAAACCAAAAAATTTCTGATTTTTACGTTAGAAACGTGCCAGCTGATCGCTCTTCGCCACACAGTGTTGCCTATTCAAATATTTGCATGTTGAGTTTGGGCCGTTTGCAATTATTTTACAGAAATACCCAAAAAAGTTTTAAATATTGTCGAAATATCTCAAAAATTTTGACTTATTTTAAAGTTTATAAATGAATATAATATATGTAGTTATTTAATATTATTTTCGAAATGAAAAATTACAAATACAAAAGTAAAGTTTTGGGTAAGCATACATGCAAACTGAGGAATGGTAACACTGTATTGAATGTTTCTACGTAAGCCCAACGTTCATAAAAAATCGCAAATTTGTTCACGTACGTCAACCGTCACCGTCCGTCAGACACGTCGATGGGTTTGCAGCTTTATTCGTGAATCGCAGAACCCAACCTATTACCCTAGTTAAGCGCGCCAAGGTTGAAAAATTCGCAAAAAGTGATGTATCAGTTTGGACTGTTGAATGCAAAAATGTAGCTCGCTGCACTTCATGCGTTCTTGTATTCGCCTCATCCCGTGACCAGCGGGTGTAATCTTGGGAGGGGAAACTCGACCCAGTAATCCAGGTAGAGTAACGTTTGTCTATTTTTGGACGTGTTCACCAATCCGTCGGATTCATTTCAACTGTAACCCATGGTCATTCTTCGATTTTGCTATCTTCCAAGACTTCGTTTACGCGGTGAGCCACATATGTATCTTCGATGATTCGATCTTATTCACGCTATGACCGTTATGGAATCACTCCACATAACTATTCTTGCTGGGATCTTGTCGTGATATTCACGGATCCACTTCCGGACCCTTGTGGCCAACACTTCCGCTTGTAACTCGAGACAAGGAATCGATATCAATTTTAATTGTGCGTATTTGCTTTCGCCGGCCGGAAAATTTCCAGTACGCCACTGCTGCATACTGTATTTAGCTATCGAACTGCACCATTAACTCAAATATGAGAAACATTGGACTTGTCACTTTTGCACGTCTAGCCGACGATATGTGTGTCAAAATGTACAACTGTCAGCATGGAAATTTGTCTTCTTCTTCATGCTACAAAGTATGCAACAACAAAGTAGCGTGGATATGTTTATGTACGTAATGATGTAATCTTCTTAACCCTTCTGCTACGTTAGAAAAAAATCGCACTTTTAGTGTTTTGGGTCAATTTGACCCACTCCTGAAAACTTAGCGCTACTTATAATTTTTTTAACCAAACTTCATTTTTCAGGGGTTCGCAGATTTGTTAGTACTAATGAAGCTTTCAATAATTGATAAAGATGGTATGCGAAAAATAGGAAAAATGTTTGCAATTTTCCATAAATACTGTTCTTTATAATAGTTTCCTAGAAATGCATACATTAGGGTATACTAAATCACATGGTGGGTCAAATTGACCCAGTAACACAATAAGTGTAGCAAAAACACTTTAAGATATTTTTAATAGTGTTGAAAACCATTATGGTTTTAATTTGTTAGCAAATCCCTTCTATTTAATGCAGAAAACAAGTGGAAGAAGAATCAACATGATTCTATGAACGAAACCAATGAGTTTCGTCAAGTTTTTCCTAAAATTGGGTCAAATTGACCCAAACATAGCAGAAGGGTTAACTATGCAACAACAAATTGCGTTCATATTTATGTGCGTAATGTTGTACACTTCTTAACTATGCAACAACAAATTGTGTGCATATTTATGTGCGTAATTATGTAAGCTTGTATTTCATATACATACATGTGCGTCATATTTTACTTTGCAAAAACTTCTTCTCTTGCGATATTTTGTGATTTTAGAAGATTTTAACATAATTTGGACAAATTTTCAATTATAGAAATGAAATAAATATGGAGAAGCCATGGAAAAAACCATCGAAAACTTGTGTCAAACCATGTGACCATGAAAATATGTAGGGGTCAGTGAAAAATATGAAAAGATTTTTGATATCCATTACCCATACATATGTATGTATATAAGTCTTGTTCACATATGAGGACACCAACACATTGAAATATTTACTTGAAACATTCCCTTCCCGCATTTATCTTATCCTAGAGATCAAATAGAAGAAGAACAAGAAGACGGATTTTAATTGCCAAAATCTAATAAATTTGATATTTTAAAATATTTTCAACAAAGAAGTTGAAATAGAAGAAGCACGAGGAACAAAACTTGCCGTCAACGCTTCCATGGTAACAGGCAATCATAAAAATATGCACATATATAAATATGTTGCATTTTAGAAGAAAATCGACAAAAATTAAATTATGTCATTTTTGTGATTTTTGTAGAAATGCTCTGTTGCGACATTTCTTTCTTAAGACGAGCATGAAATGTCGCAACACAGCATTTGTACAAAAATTATAAAATTCAATTTTCATCGATTATGAATCGGAACATAAGTTGATTTTCTTCTTGTTTCAACCCGCCTTCGTCTTGCCAACAAGTAAAGCAAGAAGAACAAGACAGAAAAAATCAAATCTATCAAAATCTAGACAAAAATCAAAGATAATAGTTAAACAGAAATGGGGATAGGGCATCATCCTGTGGCACCCCTTGTTTAACTATTCTGGGTTTTGATCTGGCGCCTCTGAATTCAACCGACGATTGACGGCCACTAAGATAGTTGGCAGTCCAACGTTCAAGACAGGGGGGAAGGGACGAGTCTTCAAGGTCTTTCAATAGTTGTGCATGGTTGGCCGTGTCAAAATCTATGGGCAAGTCAAGCGCAACTAGCACTGCCCTGGGGTTTGGACGCTTTTGGTTTAGTCCGTCTCCTATCTGAGTGGAGATGGTGTTCAGCGCGGTGGTGGCGCTATGGTTTTTGCGAAAACCATGCTGATGTTTGGCGAGCCGCAAGTTTGCTGTGAAATACGGTAGTAAGATAGATACCAACACTTTCACTACTGGCGAGAGGAGTGATATCGGGCGATATGACTCCCCCACGGTAGCTGGCTTTACAGGTTTTAGTAGTGGGGCCACCTTTGCCTGTCTCCATCTGTCAGGAATGACAAAGGTGGAGAGGAAAAGGTTGAAAATGTGTGTAAGGTATCTTATACCTTCGTCGCCGAGGTGTTTCAGCATCAGCATGGAAATGCCTTCGGGGCCTATATACTTGGTGTTTTTAGATCTCCGAATTGGCTCTTGAACTTCTGGGCGCATCGCTGATTTTGGGTTTATGCGCTTCCCTGGAGGATGCATTACAAATTGTAGGCAGAAAGCGCTCGCGCATCTTTTTGGCTTCGACTGAACCTTATCGCGAAGGCGATGGCTCCTTTGTCGTTGAGTTTAGTCGGGTTGGACAAAGATTTCACCGTCGACCATAATTTGCAACTCCAGCAGAGAGGTTCCTTTATTCTACCTGACGAAATGTGTTGATGGGAGGCTGAAATTAGGGCCATACGAAACGCCTTTTCGCCTTCTAGTACGTCAGACGGGGAGGGGAGAGCAGCGAAGGCGCTCTCTGTGGTGGTGAGAAAACCCTCCCTGTCGGCTTTATTGAAGTTGGTGTACGTGTGATTTCCAGCGGTGACAAAGTCGGTGGGGCGATCGATAGAGAGCACTTTGGGTAGGTGGTCAGAAGCAGGATCGGTCGCCATTCAACGCAGTTTATAAGGCCTGCGCTGACTATGGTGATGTCTGGCGAGCTAGAGCAGTTTACCGCCACTCTAGTGGGGCATCCCCATTTACCGCGCAGAACGTCGAATCGTTTATTTGGTCGGCCAGCCCCTGCCCCCTACCATCGGCCTGCAAGCTGGAGTGCAACAGGTCGTGGTGTGCGTTGATGTCACCAAGGAGGACGCGATTCTCACCCCTGAGTAACGCACGAATGTCAGGGTGGTAATCCCTGGGACAGCAGGTGACAGGAGGTATGTATATGTTTATGATTTCAAGGTCGACATCGCCTGACCGGACAACCATACCTTGACGTTGTAAGGTGGTGTCCCTCGGGTCGTTGTCAGGCTCAAATAGACGATACTGCACAGATTGATGAGTGATGAATGCCAGACCACCCCCAAGCCCTCTCGCACGATCACAACGGTGTACATTGTACCCGTTGCAGGTCTGAAGAGACGACCTTACACCGAGCTTTGTCTCCTGAATTGCGGCGATTTTGATGTTATATCGCCTTATTAAGTTTATTACCTCAACAATTTTACCACCGAAATGCGAAGGGGGAGCAGAGTTGATGCTGGGGGTCAGGGACTGAGGCGTGTGTCTATGTGGTAGTAGGCTGGGTCGCGCACTACGGCGCATTCTTGAAGTCGAAGGAATCGCGTTACCAGAAGGTAGAGGCGAGTCAGACGACGTTGAAGGTTGCGTAGTTCGGCAGCGTGGCGCAACGTACGTATCAGTCCATAGGTTCCTGTTTGCGAGTTCAGAGCATATAAACAGGTGACACAGGTCAAGGCAGTTATTGCACTTGTCTGATGCCAAAGGCGTGTAAAATCTTAACCGACAAGCAGTACACGTAGTATAAGGGCCAGGAGCTGATGGTTGTGACTTATACTCGTGCTGATGCTGAAAGAAGAGGGGCTGACCGAGGGGGTGGGAGAGAGCGAACGCTCAGCATTGCTCAAATCCACATGGGAAGTGCTACGTAGGGAGTAGCTGTGAGCTGCTGTGTGAGATGTTGACGCCTTGGGGCGTGAGGGCCGCTAGGAAAGTCTACTTGCTGATGTGCATTGGTAATGCTAGTCGTGGAGACTGAGGTGACAGAGTCAGACATATGTGGCGGAGCGATACTTGATCGACGACGGCCACAGGACGTCGTAGGACATGAACAGCAGCGGGCCACAAAAGTTCTATAAAAACTAGCGGGTCTATGCGTAGAGGGATTTAGTCCGGAGCAACTAGTTAGATGCAACCATCTATTACAATTAGAGCATTGTTTCACATAGATTTTCTTCCAGCATATACAGCAGATCCATTTTCTTGGTCCAGGGTTGGATTCAATACCAGCCCGGAGCAAGAGAGTCTTGAGCAGTCCAGCTGCAAGGATCTGCTCGGAGGATGACATTATTGGGGGGGGATAACTGACGGTTTAGGCAGGGGGGTAGCGAAATGACAGCCCTTGGACGGGGTAACCCCGAGTCATTCCGGTACGTAGAACCGGCTGTCATGGGAATGAATCTAGGCTCGTGTATGGTAATGAATGTAAGCACGAATTGCTAGTTCGCTCACTTAATGACGAATCCTTACAACATGTAATCAATGAGGATTACAATTTTTCATCTGACACAACAAGTCGAGGCTCGTGTTAGAGATGAAATGAAAAAAAAACTTAAAAAGTTAATATATATTATATAAATTTAGTGAGATTGTTAAGGTTTTTATAAAATTTTTTTGTTATTTGTTGTTGGTTTTGCGGTCTATTTTGTTTACAAATTTGTAAGTTTTGAGCAAGCTCGAGACCAGTTAACAATAATTCTAAGTGAATTAATATTGCCAACAATTCCAATTGATAATTGGAAAAAATTACAAAGTTAAATCAACAGCGATGGATAGGATTACATGTTTCAGAGTTTCCAGGCTCACTTAGATAAATTCCTCAAATATGTCCGATGTTAAGCTAATCATGGAATTTATCATCAAAATTAGACCACCGAAACAGTGCACATAATTGTTTGGGTTTTTAATGGACTTAAGATACTCTAGATCAGGCCCAGGCATTTAAAGGGACAATTGTCCGTATAATTGAAGCTGCAACAGCCACCGACGGAAAATCGGACGACGTGTCAGCTGACACGATCTACCTTATGAGAATTGCGTGTCAGCGATTTTTCACCGACGTTCGTGACGTGTCAGCTGATCGCTCTTCGCCACACAGTGTTGCCTATTCAACTATTTGCATGTTGAGTTTGGGCCGTTTGCAATTATTTTACAAAAATACCCAAAAAAGTTTTAAATATTGTCGAAATATCTCAAAAATTTTGATGTATGTTAAAGTTTATAAATAAATATACTATATGTAGTTATTTAATATTATTTTCGACATTTTCCAAAATGAAAAATTACAAATACAAAAGTAGAGGTTTGGGTAAGCATACATGCAAATTGAGGAATGGTAACACTGTATTGAATGTTTCTACGTAAGCCCAACGTTCATAAAAAATCGCAAATTTGCTCACGTACGTCCACCGTCACCGTCCATCAGACACGTCGGTGGCTGTTTGCAACTTGAGAACCAAATTCACACAGATTATTACGCTCTTTGCTTGCTTCGCTTGTGTGAGCGCACCAGTGTTGCCATTTTGGTGCTTTTAGAGCTAGATCTAGCTCTTTTTTTTTGGCGTTTAGCTCCAAAATTCTGTTTTAGCTCCTAGCTCTTTTTTTAGTCCTTTTTTTCATTTTTAGCTCTTTTTTGGCTCCAAATTTATTTGTACAAATTGTATTGAAAAATAAAGAAAGTTTTTATTTCTTTTATAATCGACGTCGAAATTATTATATTACTTTCATTGTGTACCATGTGGCAACTAAGTTTCCCTCACCGATAACAAATACCTAAATCGGTTAACTTTGTCGAGTAACATTCCTAAATGCCACATGGTTAGTTTGCGAACAAGAATCCAAATGGAAAGGTAAGTAAATTGTGTGCAAAAAGCACTTTCCTAAGTTGCTAAAGATTCTGAACAACCTTACCCTCCGATTCTGTCTTCATGATAAAAAATCAGAAAAAATATTTCAAGCCTTTTTAATTCTGACAAAATACCTTCATTTGGCTTTGACGCAAAAATAAAAATAAGTTTTGAGTTTTACTAAAAATGAAATATTTTTTTCTTAACTATTTATCAAGCTTGATAATTTTTCAAGAACACACTTATTTTTTTTTTGTTGACTTAGTTATACTTTTTATACGTTTTAAACATTGTTTAAGTTAAATATATGCTATGATAAATCTCTAGAAAAGTCGTACATTAAAAATTTCTTTGAAAAAATGACTTGGGGTATGCTATAGAGTTCATCTGATAAATTTTTGAAATTATTGTCTGTCTGTTTGAACTTAAGGATCTTGGAAACTAAGAAATGAATTTTGATAAGAGTTTCACTAATGGACTACTTGAAGCTTAGAAAGGGACCTGCACTTTGTTCGAACGACAAACAAAATAGATATACTGATTTATAGGGAGGTATGCACCTATGACATTTTTTTTCTTACATAAATTTATTTGAAGAAAAATTCACTTGCTTTGTAAAAAAAAAAATTAAGCGCGCCTCTTTAAAATTTTTGTTCACTTTTTTTTCAATTTCAGCTAAATCAAAAATCAATTGCATATGGGAGTTTCCATTGTAACGGGCGAGACACTTTTGTGCATAGTTCTTTAATTTAGAAGAAAACTATTAAAGTAATCATTGAAATAATATACGCTTAAAATGCTGTTAGAAGTAAGGAATTAACTCATATGAACTACATTTTAGAAATAAATCAGAACCAACCACAAAATGCCAAAGAAGAGCGTAACGGGTGCGACGTTATAAAATTTATAAATTGCGTGTAATCCACTTTCACACGAAGCAGTGTAAAATTTTTGTATTAAACTGACTAAAAATGTCTTGGCATATTTAAATTTAAAATGTTTCCTATTATTTCCGCATTCGAAGAAAAAACACTTCTTAATCCATTTGGATTTATTAACATTTTAAAGTGTATCAGGCGCGACACCTCGTTGTAACGGGTGCGACATGTCTATTTTTTTTTTACATATTTCAACTATTTATTATATTTTGTCATTACGATTTCAATTTCAAGCCAAAACAGGAAAATATATCTATGTTTAAACAAGTTAACACGTTAAAAGTAAGTACATGGGTATGTTATTTATAAACGATCTTTCCTGACGCCAGCTTTAAGGTTTGGTTAAAGTAGCCAAATATAAATCATAATTCTAATACAATATTTATGCTGATAGCATTATGCATGATCAAATAATTAATTCTATTGTTAGAGAAAAAAAAATTTATAAAAAATTAATAATTAAAGAACAATTTCTATAAAATTTTGCTGTCTTACCAGCGAACAGACAGCCGACAGATTCTTCATCCTTAATGACGAAGTGCTTCGCTTGCAAATTTTTTATAGGAGCAATGTGCGCCCATATCTGACCATCGAATGGTAGAGAATTTTTATACCGTTGAAGTTTTCTCTTGAAGAAACTTAAAACACACTATGACTCATACTCATATATTTTGTGGAGTTTCTCTTATTGGACGGACAAAACTTCGTCGCAAGGCAAAAAATAAAAAAAGGTATTAAAAATTAAAAAAAAACGGGTTAACAAATTTGTTTGAAATTTTCGCAATATAATCCTTAGCAGTTACTTGTTACGTATGCAAAGATTTATTCATGTAAAGTTACTAATCCTTTTACCACAAAACTAAATCCTTTTTTTTGTAACGGGCGCGACACTAATTTTGCTTAAATTTAAATAATTACTATGATTTATACTTAATTCGCAGAATCTTGACAGTCAAGCCCAAGAGAAGAAAAAATATGTCAAATTTCACGCAGCTCAAATAAATATCCGTCAAAAATCGAAAACTTTGAAAAAAATACTATGCAACTATGATCACGATTTTAAAGTTTTTTAATATTATAGTGTTGTGAACTTTGCCAGGCGTTCACACCTCCATCACGATATCAAAATATAAAAAAATGGTATATAACAATAGAGTAGACATGCGTGAACACAAATATCAGCCTTCGGACTGGAAGCAATGCAATTTATATCTAGGCTCAATGGGGTCTGATTTCGTGGAAAATCCCATATGTACACTGCCGTCCTATGTGGGTATCAGCATATCTTTAATAAAACTCTAGATAAGTTGTTTCTGTATATTTGAAATTTCTTTGAAAAATGACTGGGGGATGACTTGGGGAATGTTTAGGAAAAGCTAAAGAGTCAAATAGAGGGGAGATGGCAAAATGTCGAAGTTAGACTGTTAAAAAACGCCTTTACTTTAGTTGGTTGCCGTAGACATAAACGGGATATAATGTGGGAAAATAAATATTGTTCTGAACCTTCTCAGCCTGTAAATTGTTTTCGCAATTGAAGGTAGCAGGAATTTATTAACTACTTAGGTACATACCGAGCAAAGCTGGGTACCCTGCTAGTATGAAATAAATGTAAAAACTTACATACAATACTTAAGTGCCTTTTAGCTCATTTTTTACATGTTTTGGATTTTCTTGAATAAATCTAGCTCTTTTCTAGCTCTTTTTTTCTCAAATCTAGCTCCAAAATAAATTGTATCCTGGCAACACTGGAGCGCACTGATAAACGAAGTAGTGGTAACCAGAATGAAAACGGCAAACGACAAGCGGCATCTGTCAAATTATTTTTACACGTGTTCTTATGGGGAGGAATTTTTTGAACACGACGCGACAAAGCGGCAATCAATCACAGATACCGCTGTCGCCAGATTAAATCTAATTCTATTTTGACAAGCGGCAGATGGCGGCGTTTGGTTTTTTTGACAATAAAAACGAAAGGAAGAGTAAATAACTTGTAAAATAAGTTGCAATTATTACAGAATATGTCTCTACAACATTTTTTGCTACTTTTCAAGATGATTCGCACCTGTCGCCCCTGCTCTCATTATAATCATGTCGCCAATGCTTGACGGCAAATATCGTCAAGCTTCAGTTTTTCGTCATTGTCGTTCGCCGCCGTCGTGTTCATTGTGGACGGGCCTAGTGCTGTTGTTTATTTCTGTTCAGTGTCTTACTATCAAGCAACAAAGCAACAGCTTAATCGGAAGTATTTCCATCACTATCCAAAAATTAAAAAAAAAAAAAAAGTATTTCACTAATGCGCAACAAAGAATTTATTCAAAATGAATGAATGTAATTATTTCATGATAACAAATGCGTTTGAACAAATGCAATGCATATTATGCTACAAATGTTTCTCAGGAAATGTACGTTCCATTAAAAGGCATTATGAAATGTTTCATAAAAATATAAAACTATTAGAATTGACTAAAAAAACGGACATATTTGAGAAAAAAAAAAACATTTATTTTTGACAAAAATTAAAAACTGGTTGCCTGAAAGGAAAAGCTTGGGTCGAGAGAATAAATGTACAACGAAGCTTAAGACTGAGTTGTCTTCTTTAGTTTCGTTAGATTTAGTAAAGCAGGGTAGGCCATTTAGTGATGGTAAATTTATAAAAAACATGTTGGAAAAAGTATTTATTAAATTAAATTATGGTACTGAATTTTTTTAAAACCGTACCGCTATCTTCCCGAACTATAGTGCGCCGTGCTGATCATCTGGGCATATGCATTAAAAATAAACTCCAAAAAATTTTAGAGAGTTGTAAGATGAAGGTGCGGGCATTAATGATGTGTGCCAACTGGCTATTTGTATTCAAAGTATAACTGCCGATTACAAAATTAATCAAAGCTTATTTTCCATTGAAAGTTTCTATGATAATCAGCCCAATTCTAAACGAAAAATCCGCAGGTATTTTTCCGCTTCTCCCTATTCCCTTATTCTGAACATAAAATCCGCACGTATTTGTTCGCTTCTCGCTCTTCGCCTATTCTAAACGATGTTCGAAAAAGCAGAAAGCGGTTTGGCGAGTAAAGTAGGTATCATAAATAAAAAGAAAGGGGAGAATACACAACAGTTTTTCGGGAGATATTTCACCAGCCAATTTACGGTGAACGCTGAACAAAATGTAAGAAAATTTAACTTTTAATAGTTAACCGTATTACACATTAATAACGTATTGTTTCGGGATTTTTAGGGCGAAAAGTATAAATAATCAGCAAATAGACACTTTAATAAGCTTTATTCAAAGGCATCTGGAAATTCCTGCGTCTTCCTTAAATGATGTTTGCAAAATGAGGATGAGGTAAATTCGGCCGGACCACCAGCAGAGTATATTGTGGAATCGAACGACTATGCGACTTTATTTACCCAATAGTATTAAATACATCTGCAAAACAATTGAATCAATAAAATTTACTAACGAGTTTTGTTAGCTCTTACAATGATTCCGGCAACTAAAGTGGGCTCATATCATCACGCAACCTTCTTGTTTTAGAGCTCTGTTACGGTCCCTGTGCTACAGAATCTTTCGTTTATACATATGCTACCATTCGAAAGGCAATACTATGCATTTTTATTCTTAATTTATCTAATTTAACAACTTTTTATCACAAATTTTTATATTTTGCACAAAAAGTAGTACCAAAATCAAGCGTGAAATGGCAGCACAGCTGATTTCGAAAATTCGAAATTCCTCTTCACCAATTTTTCAGTTCACTAGTGAAATAGAATTGGCGGAAATTTTCCTGGCGAATAAAAATTTCCGCAAGGAAAGAAATCAGTGCGGATATTTAGAATCGGGCTGAATGTGACCGGAAACTCATTGTTTAATGTCGTTAAAGAAAGTCTTTTCTCCAATATTGATACCCAAAAACTTTCGGGAGTATGCACTGATGGAGCAAATGTAACGGTTGGAAAGCGCGACGAAGGTGGGGGCGGGTTTTTTTTTATAACAGGACATGTGGTTTCGTGTCTTCGCTGTTTGGAACAAATATACATATGTATTTTTCATCAGAGAATGTTTGTGGACAAAAATTTGTCGAGAAGAATAGTGAAAAACAAATAAAAGAGTTTCTCTTAAGAAGGGTATAATATTCTTCATTCAAGTTCATCCAGAACTCAAAAATGGTTCCGACATCAAAGACAGCACTATCCCTCCTCAAGATAATTAGTTCGAATTGAATTTCCACATAGAAATAAATATATCTTTGTTTTAAGAACGCTTAAAGCTTTCAAATTGAACTCATTTAAAAATTGCGTAGTGTCAGACAAAAATTCCAAATTTAAAATGAATCCTTCTGCCCTTCAGTCAAACAGTCTGTCCTGGCAATCTCTACGACTCAACATTCGTGATCATTTTTAAATTCATTTGTGTAAAGTTGTTATCTTTTAATTATTTTGTAAACTTTCTATGGGAACAACTATGTATTTTGTTAACTATTTTCTTTCAACGGCTCGTACATCAAATGAAAAAACATAAAAGTTTGCTTTTGCTAAAAGCATTGATCAAGATGAAATAATTATATTCATATACATTGTGTAATAATATTTATTTCTTGCGCGATAACAAAAATGATGCGCACCACCTTGCTTCTGTTGGGTTTAATTTGACTGGAACTAACCAATTACCAAACCACCAATTGTACTCCGATTATTGAAATAAAACTCCAGCTAAATCTGCTGTACGTCGGTAGATCACCGTTTCTAGTTTAATTATATTTCAGTTTTTAAAACACTTTTTCACAAACTAAGAGTAGCGTAAGGTTAGTTAGTTTCACAAACCAAGACTCGCTGCAACTCGGGGTGGAATATTAATGATGGCTGGCAGGAACGCGATATTGTACGAAGCCGATGTTTCATATATCATGTCGTTCCTGTCAGTCATCATTTGTCTCTTTCCTAGGCATTCTACAGGTGCATGCCATCTGTCGTGTGATACCCCTCTGGCAAAGTCTACACTTAATTTGCCAGTACAGGGTGCACTACATAATCACACAACAGGTGGCATACCCCTGTTGGAACTCAGTGACCAATGAGCAGTCATTACATCACCTTTTTTGGGGAAAAGAAGAACTTAGCAAGGTGATCAATCTTGCTAGGTTCTTCTTGCCCATATATTTAATTATATTGTTTCGAATGAACGAATGCTACACATTAGGGTGTTCCTCCCCTTTTTATTAGTTCGTTCATTCGAACCAATTTTTCTAAAATACTTAGAATATAAAAACACTTAATTAGTATTTATATTACAGTTTATTAACATTGGAAAAGTATAAGTAATATTTGTTTTTTTTCTTTGTACAATATTTTCGTTTTGTTGTGTTTCTTTCAGTACATGTATTTGTGCTTTTAATTTTTGATTTAGTACATAAGGACAATTTTCTCTTTTTTTTCCTTTTGCCTTCTTGGCTATATAATGAAAACTATTAAACAATTATAAATTGGATAGAGGAATAGTTAAATTTTAGCTTAAATTTTAATACTTTAAATAGAGTATTTTTAATTCACTTTACATAAGCGATTTTTATGTACAATTTTTTTTTCTTATTTAATTCATCAAATAAAGTAACATTAGGTTCATCGATTTTCTTAACAACAAAAGGACCTTGATATATATTTTCATGTTTTTGTCTTGGTTCCTTTTGTAAAATGACTTTATCGCCAATTTTAACAATTAATGGGCGAGCCGTCTTATCATAGAAATTTTTAGTTTGTAATTTGTGTTTATTTGTTAGATTTTGTGCCATTTTATGAGTATTTTGCATTCGAAACTTAATTTCCTTACCATAGTTTTCGACGTTATAAATTGGATCAATTTTATCTTTTGTTAATTCATTTGGCAAAGTTGCCTTTTTTGCAAATACTAATTCAAAAGGTGAGAATTTATTGTCGAAAACTGTGCTTGTTGTAGTATTGTGTAAAAATGTGAAGTATTTCAGGTAGGTATCCCAATCTGAATGTGTATCATTCAAATATGCACGTAAGTATTCATTAAAAGCTCTGTGATTACGTTCAATTGTACCAACAGTTTCGTGATGGTATGCAGTTGAAAAATCATGTTTTACGTTCAAAAGTTGGGTTATTTCAGCAATTAATTCGTTTTTGAATTCTGTGCCCAAATCTGATTTTATGGCTTTCATCACGCCGTAGGTTAAAACAAAACCTTCAAAAATTGCAGATGCAATTGTTTTTGCAGATTTGTCTGGTACAGGTACTGTTACTAAATATTTGGTCATGTCACAAATCATGGTTAGTGCGAACTTATTACCATATTTGGACTCAGGTAGGGGTCCTATAGTATCAATAACGAATACATCGAATGGTTTGCAAGGTTCAAAAGACATTTATTAAACTTTTTACGTATTTTGCTATATCGCGAGTCGTGTTCTTCCAATAAAATTTTGTTCTTAGTTTTGCGTAAAGTTTCTTGGTACCGCAATGTCCTCCAGAAATAGGGTCGTCGTGGTAAATTGTCATCAACTTAAGCTTTTTGTCATCGTCTGTCACAGTTTCAACTGGATCTGTTAAAATTATTTCTAAAAATTTTAGTATTTTATTTCCACGATCTTTTAAATTTATAATAGTGTAATGATTGAAAAATATATCGTTTTTAGGCCATTCTATTTGCTTAATTTTGCGTTTGCTGGCTTCTGAATCAAGCCTCGAAAGTAATTTCTCTAAAGACATTATTTCGTTAGCAACCTCAAAGCTAAGTAACTCGAGTTTTTTATGTTTAATATGCGCAAAAATATGTAAATTTGTAGTGTTTCTATTTTTATCGTAAATAATTTCAGATCTTACACGCGGTATTTTATTTGAAAAGCTAAATGAAAATTTATCGTAAACTTGTAAAGTTTGCTGTTTGTCAATGGTTTTATCGTTTTTCTTCAGTACGTTTTTGTCGCTTGCTCGATTTGCCATCGCCCTTGTTTGTACAGCTAGTATTAGTTTGTTAGACTCTATAATTTCGTCCATTGTGATGCGTGAAAGTGCATCAGCGCCTACATTTGATTTACCTTTAATATAAACAATAGTGAAGTTATATTCTGCTAGTTCAAGCCTAATTCTCGAAAGTTTTGAAGAGGGGTCTTTCATATTGAACAGGTATACTAGCGGTCTATGATCAGATTTTACAATGAAGTTAGTACCATAAACGTATGGTCGAAATTGCTTGATTGCGAAATAAATGGCTAAAAGTTCCAATTCTATGATTCATTTTTTCTGTTCGGCATTATTAAATGCTTTAGAGGCAAAACAAATTGGTAAATCACTATTGTCATCATCCGCGATAATGAATTTGGTGCTACATTTAACCCGAATGGAAGAACTTTCCACCTAAATGCAGCTCGGTCAGTGCTGAAAGACGTAATGTCGCGTGAGTCAGGATGCAAGGGAATTTGATGGAATCCCGAAAAAAGGTCCAATGTCGAAAAATACTTAGCTCTACCGAGATTATCTAAAATATCGTCAACTCTGGCAAGAGGAAATTTGTCAGCAATGAGTTTTTTGTTGACTCCGCGAAAATCTACGCACATGCGATAAGCTTTTTGACCATTAGTATCTTTTTTGGGGACTACAATCAAAGGACTATTGTAATTGGAATAGCTAGGCTCAATCAAATCATTGTCTAACAACTTATTTACTTGGCGATTTATTTCCTCACGTTGGGAATATGGCAATCGATAGTTTTAAACATATACCGGGTCGTTGTCTGTCACTCTTAATGTTTGCTCATAAAAATTATTTAAAGTCATTTTGTCCGTGTCGAGAGCGAAAATGTCAGCATAATTTATGCAAAGGTCGATTAGTTTACTGTGAGCATGCTGTGGTATTTGGTTTTTTAAAATTGAAATTAGTTTTTGCGTACGTTTGTCTTCAGTTTATGTTTTGTTAATTGAATAAACGTTGTAATTTGAAAGTTTTTCTGTCCGAATACTATTTCTTTTAACATACTTTACATCATCCGTTGTGTTTATAACCTTAATTATTGGGTTATTGGAATTAACAATGCATCTCGCTGTAAAGACACCTTTTTCAATTTCCTGCGAATCCACGAATAGTGGATCGGGTGTTTTTCCTAAATCAAAAAGTCTATATACTTCACATCTGGGCGGTATTACACAACTGTCGCTTTCTGTTCTGTGTAGGATTGGTACCGCGACTTTTTCATCACCTACCCAAAAGGAAATATTATTGTTTTCATAACTAATGGTGCATTTGTTAATTTTCAGAAAATCTTTACCCAGTATACCATCGGATGGTATATTAAAGTCTTCATTCACAATGTGTAAAGTATGTTTAATAGAAAAGTTGGAAAAATTTAAATTTGCGGTAATTTTACCTAAAGTTGAAACAGTATTAGAAGCGACACCGGTAATGTTAATAATATCTCTTGTATTAAAAGGAATATTTCTGTCTATGCTTGAAATTTTTACCAAAGAAATGTCTGCTTGTATGTCTACTAAGAAAGAACAAAATTTTTGTGACTCGTTAAGTTGCAATTCAATGAAGTCTGAGTAATTTAAATTTAAACAATAAATGGCTTTTGGTGAAGTAAAATTGCTTAATCGTTGTATTCGTCCTCCCCCAGTGTTCGCTCCTGAGGGGCATTCGCGTTTAAAGCGCGGACATTAGCATTTCTACCTCTACCATTCGATGCTCTAGCATTGTTACTTCTATTGTTACTATGGTTGTTACCGATATTCATATTGTTGTTGTTAGAAATGTTACTTCTATTATTATTATTATTATTGCCATATCTAAAATTGTTACCCCTGTTATTGTTGTATCTACTGGTATTGCCATTAAAACGATTGAAATTATTATTGTACCGATTATTGAAATTGTTACCTCTAAATCCTCCACGAAAACTACTTGATATATTTGACCGCGAGTGAAACGCTAGCACTTGACGCTCTTTAACTTCATTATTACATTCGACGATCATTTTTGCAACTACGTCCTTTGAATCACTGAAGGTAGTTGACGCTAAAATCGATTTGACTAGTTCTGAACGAGTGTTCAGCCTACAAACGTTTACTGTTTGTTCTACGGCAATTTCGTGAGCTTTTGTTTGTGTCATACCTTCAATGATCAAAGAGCGTTCCAATGAGTCGGATAATTCCTCAACACGCTTGGAAAATTCCGTATAGTTATTGTTTACCACATGTAGAGACGCGATCTTGCCCGCGACAACTTTCGAGTTGTCGGGTTTAATTCTACTTCGTAACGCGGCTTTAATTTGACTAACGGAATTTACCACGGTTGGAATTGCTTCACGCGCTTTACCCTCAAGTTTAGATTTTAAAAATGCTATAAAAGTTGTAGTTAAATTTTCATCGATTAATGCAATTTTATCCAGAAATGATTCAAGTGCTAGAGGATCACCGCTATAGTTTTCTCGAATAATAGTGGCACAAGTAATGATAAAAGACTTCTTTTGCTCAGGTGTCGCCATGTTTTGATCGTTTAGATCTGAATTATTAAAAGAAATTGAAGAAATGTTTTGATCGTTTAGATCCGAGTTATTATTAGAAGAAATTAAGGCGATTATACTGTTTAAATCGTTGAGTTTTGACTTTAAATTAGAAGAAGTTGAAGCTTGATTTGCGAGAGTTGAATCTCCAAATCCTGTTAAGTCAGCAGAAAGTGATAATTGAGTGGCTCAGTGCCATCCTTGCCTAAGCCTCAATTTAGTCATTTTCTAATAATTAGTGACAAAGTTAATAGGTAATTAAAAATTAAACAGAGTTTTTAGGAAGATTGGAAACATATAATTAATTTAATTAATAATTTCGTTCAAATATTAGGGATGTGCAAACTTTGGCACTGATAATTTTGAGTATTTCTAAGTAGTATAGCATAATAACTTCATGTATGAAATTTCGAGGGTTAGGCAAGGATGGCACTGAGCCACTCAAATTAGCTTTCTGTTTTGTCACTGTTTTAACCGAAGATAAACTTCCAGAGTCTGACTCAGAATCGGAAACTAATATTTCGGTATCTGCTGAACTTTCAGAATCGGATTCTGACATATATGTATATTGAAAAAAAAAAAAAAAAAAAAATTTACGAGGAAAATATTTCGAAGCTTACTTGGCGCAATGTAGCAAAACTGATAAGGCAACAATAATAGAAGTTGATTGAAAATTTATGAAATTCATTGCAGAACTAATATTCATATTATGTCAATGCATATTAGGTCTGTACGTATTTCAAGCACATTTAAAATTCAATTAAATACCAAAAAAAAATTTTTTCTTTACTTGATTGGTGAAATTGTCCCACTGTGTGTATGTACATAGTGTATCCGCTAAAAATTATGCAAAAGAAAATTGGGATATGGCATGCAGTTGGAACTAGGGGATCATGCAATTAAAAACAAGCAGTATTTTGTGCATTTTTGTATTCAAGTGAATTTTTCCAAAATTTACAATGAAAGTGAAGTTTTAAACTGAGTTAACACGGTATTCAAATTGCAAATGTCTTATTACAATTGTGTTATTAAAATTTAGTTAGTAAAAAAAATGGCAGAAAATCTATTTCTATTACAGCTATTGTATTGTTTAAAGTTATTGAAATGGCTAATTTTATGTTTAGTGGGCTATGGAAACGGACGCACCGTTTTTATTCAAAACGTGTATTGTGGTTGTTGTACGGGACCACCGTTGTTATTTACAAACGGACGCACCGCTGTAGGAAAAAATGTATACAATATGGTTGTTCACGGAACCACCGTTTGTTAAAAACAAAATGTCTAAATGTACGTATATGTGTATAAAAAAAAAGCATAAAGGGGCAAAAAAAATTACATATACATATATATAACTACTAAACCGCTACTGCTGCTACCACCGCTTCCGCTGCTGGTACCGCTGCCACTTTTTCCGATTGCTGCTGCTGTCTCGCTCGCTGCCGATGGTTGCTGTGCAGTTTGAGTGGCGTGAGTTTTTTGTTCCCGTTAGCTAAATGGCGTGGTTTCGTGTGCCGTTATAATGGTACAGCACCCAAAAATGTTCAATTATATTATATATGTTGACTTTAATTGTATTATCTCTGCTTTTGTTAGTTTTGACGGTTAGTTTTTATTATTATTACCGAATTATATTATCTCTGTTTTTGTTTAATTTTATGTATTATTTCTAATTTCAGTAGTAGATTTTAAGTTTCTTTTGGCCTTCCATCTGATTTGCCGTTTATCTCCGTTTAAATTAGTTTTTCTTTATTATATTTGATGCATTTTCGGTTTATCTCCGATTAAAGTAAACGTGTATTTGTTAAATTTTCCATGTTAATTTTTATAATTTCCGTATTAAAAGACTTGTTTAAATTTGCTTTTTGATATCTGTATTATTATATTAGTACCTGGGTGACCGAGACTTGCTCGGTATTTTTCGAATTTGCCGCATAATCTTACTTACCAAGAGAATAAATTTCCAAAATAGATTTCCAAAATATCGAACACTAACGACAAAAAGTCACTTAACATACATTGGCGACACCTGTTGTGTATTAAATATTCTGGTTGGTATACGCCCTAAAATACCTTGCATTTGATACCCATATTGCCATATATTTTTAAAAAATTCGGAAAGGTGGCAACCCTCTAAGCTTCCTTTAGTGACAACATCCAAGTAGAAAATCTAAGAAGGAAGCATACTATCCATCTACCAAATTTTATCGAAATCGGTTTAGCAGTTCCCGAGATAGTGGTCGATATCTGAAGGAATAAATAAAATGCGTTGAGGTGGCAACCCTAGGTGGCAATCCTACTCGAAAATATTTCGATTGGTATACGGCGTAAAATACCTTTCATTTGATACCCATATCGCCATATATTGCTTTATATTTAAAAAAAAATTGGAAAGGTGGCAACCCTCTGAGCTTCCTTTAGTGGCAACATCCAAGTAGAAAATCTAAGAAGGAAGCATACTATCTATCTACCAAATTTCATCGAAATTGGTTTAGCAGTGCCCGAGATAGTGGTCGATATCTGAAGGAATAAATAAAATGCGTTCAGGTGGCAATCCTACTCGGAAATATTTTGGTTGGTATACGGCCTAAAATACCTTTCATTTGATACCTATATTGCCATATATTGCTTAATATTTAAAAATTGATATAGGTGGCAACCCTAAGGACCACCCCAAGTGGCAACACCAAAGTAGAAAATCTTAGAAGAAAGTACCTGTGTACCAAATTTCATTAAAATCGGTGAAGTCGTTCGGGAGATAGTAGTGGATATACAAATATACAAACATACAAATATACAAATATACAAGAATAAGTCGTTTAAAGTTATAAGATAATTTCTTTTTACATGTTTGAGTTTCTTTGGATTATCTCCGAATCTATTAATTTTTAGTTATTATATTTTTAAAATTTAGTCTTATTATTTCCGTAGCAATTAGCTTTTAGTTATTATATTCTTAACATTTAGTCTTATTATTTCCGTAGCAATTAATTTTTAGTTATTATATTTTTAACATTTAGTCTTATTATTTCCGTAGGAATTAATTTCAAAATTTTAGTTTCACTTTTATGATAATTTCTTCCACGCCACTTAACTCTACTCACCCCACTCCTGCCGCCGTCATCCGTTTTGAGGCTCCTGCCTCACGGTCGCCATGTTGGGTTTAATTTGACTGGAACTAACCAATTACCAAACCACCAATTGTACTCCGATTATTGAAATAAAACTCCAGCTAAATCTGCTGTACGTCGGTAGATCACCGTTTCTAGTTTAATTATATTTCAGTTTTTAAAACACTTTTTCACAAACTAAGAGTAGCGTAAGGTTAGTTAGTTTCACAAACTAAGACTCGCTGCAACTCGGGGTGGAATATTAATGATGGCTGGCAGGAACGCGATATTGTACGAAGCCGATGTTTCATATATCATGTCGTTCCTGTCAGTCATCATTTGTCTCTTTCCTAGGCATCCTACAGGTGCATGCCATCTGTCGTGTGATACCCCTCTGGCAAAGTCTCCACTTACTTTGCCAGTACAGGCTGCACTACATAATCACACAACAGGTGGCATACCCCTGTTGGAACTCAGGGACCAATGAGCAGTCATTACACTTCTTTCTTAGCTAGCGACGCACTGAACACAAACAAACGACAGCATTTCAGTGGTGCGCTCTCACTAACACTACCTCAATTGCAAAGTTGCCTAGGCCTGCTCTACCCTGCAAAAAGCATTGGTCCTATAACACAAAATTAGTGGTATATAGATAGCTAGAAAAATCTAGTTTTTATCTAGACCAATATGACTAGTTGTGCGCATGTAGTTTTGCTTTGCCGAATTGAAGAAAAATTATGTATAGACCAAACGGTCTATCTTTGGTCTGGACTGTACACGGCATAAATGGTAGAATGGTAGACCAAGCCTAGGACATGCTCCGTGTAAATTGGTCCTATGGTTTTAAATGAGATTGGTCTAGACTTGGTCCGGTAGTATGTCAACGAAAGACTGTATTTTATACAGTCTTAGACCAGACTCACTTTTTGCAGGGTAGATCAGTGCTGTCCAAAATGAAAAATGTGAGTGTATGAGTGAGAACGAGAGAATGGAAGCAGACCAGTGGGAAATTTAAACCAAAATAACAACATTGAAAATTTGGAATGTGTTAGACTTTCAGATAAAAAATTCAAGGATGTTACTTGTTAAGCCTACATATTGCTAAATAAGGGCGGTATTTTATAGATTTTGCATTTGATAAAATTCTTGTACAACCCATATTAATGAACTGCAAATTAATATATGTTGTGGGAAAAAGTGATTCTTTTCAATATTCGATACGATGTTCCTCCTAAAATTTTTCAGAATTCAACATTATTGTAACATAAAAGGCATTTCAAGTCTGCAAAGGGATTTTCTAGCATAAAAAGTTCCCACAGGGCATTGCAATGCATACACTAAGCGTCGCGGACAAGCTTGGTGTTTATTCGTTGCTGGTTCGCTAACGACTGAACGATAGAGAGTAAGAATACGTGTGATCAATTGATCTATGGGATGGACACCACTGCTCTAGATGTTCTTTTAGCCTTTGCACTTTTAAATCATTTACTCTATTCATATGTCATTTCGCTAGATTATTACTAGATGTATTTTTACAATTTAACTCATCGAAGATATCATTCATTCGCTTTACAAAAATCTGAGTTGGAAACGGATCATCATTAAAAAATCCTTGCTTCCAAGCCATTTTAATTACGGCTGCAACGGAATTGCTGAGCAATTGTGTGGCTCGAGAAACGCTCATTTTCTCAAAGCAATTCAGACTTATATGAGTGGATGTAATTTTTGGGAAGATTTTAAAATTAGAATTATCTTTATGCATACCATATCGCTCGTTGCATTGTAAAAAGGGTTAACTCAAAATTCTAATTTTTTCGGAAAACGGATAAAGTTTTGTCTATTCAAACAGTTAACTTTTACGACTAATGTAGTTGGAACTAGAAGTGTCACGTCAATTTATAAGGTTTGACGGCAAACTACAAATACTATGCTAGTATACTGATAAGCAAAATATTTATATTAATTGTGAGGAAGATGCTAAATTCCTTTCAAACTTTTTTTATTCTGAGATAATTCACTTTACAATAAAAAATTTATTCAGAAAAAAATAGCTTCAACGGAAATTTCCTAAATAATACTGTTTCATACAAAGAAGAAAATGGGTTTTTTGAAATAATGCGTTTTTATTTTCTAATAGAGTGACTCGAAATCAAACCACTTTTTGATCTAACAAAACCAGAGAACATGTTTGTATGTTGGTGGAATATAGATTATATAGATATGAACATTTATAATACTCAGATACAGAAAGGCACCTTTCAAGATACGAACATTTGAAATATATCTTTCGTCAAAGTGACGATCACAAATTAATAGACGTTTGTCAATATTAAAAACGATATTAAAATGGCATGCCGCTGCCCACGAGTTGAAAGCAGCCTCCTCCTTGGGGAAGGAGAATTTTTTGGTGCTTTCATCCACAGGGCATTCCGGTACGCAGCACTTCCTAAGTACTTTTGGACGCGCTCTAGTGCTAGTTTGTTTGGGACCTGCAAAGAAGCAAGGAAATTAAAAAAAAAATTACCAAACTGCAATGAAATGCATGAACAATCATAAAAAAATTATGATGTTTAGAAAAAATTCAAAATCAAAACGTATTAATTCATTATTATACATATAAAAAAATTAAAACTGTGGTAATATATAAAAAAAAAGAAAAAATTAAAAATCCAAATGTTTTTATTCAGTTGTAAAAAAAAAATTAAAACTTAAAAGTTTTCCCAAAAAAATTAAAACTTAGGAATTTTTCTACTTATAAAATTTTATTTGCATTGAAAATACACTCATACATACTAAATACTACTCATGTACACTAAATACTACTCACACACTAAATACCACTCATATAAACTAAAAACTACTGATACACACTAAATACCAATCATACACACTACCATAAAGTCATAAAATTGCATAGGATTTCAAATTTTGCAAATGTTGCAAAAATTACCTAAAACAATTTTATCGGAACATCACTAATATTCTGCCCCAAACAAAACCAACACTTTCATACACTAACACACACACATTCTCTTTACATATTTTAATTGCACTTTTCATCATTTTAACTTACCAGGATCCTCGGGAATTGGTATGGAGGGGACAGCGCCGTGCCTAAGGCGGCTGCTCTTCAACCCAAAATCCGACTCCCTGAAGTGTGCCCGGCACACCAAGGTATTGCAGGGAGATATATGGGTGTCGGCCGGAATGGCCAAGCTGTTGCGCCACTTCAGGCGCATTTCCTCATTTTTCGGCCACGTAATTTGGTCAATTCCTTTACCGCAACCATTCACAAAACATTTCCGCACGCACGATATCACTATTATTAGAATATTTAATTCCCTTTTTTCGACACGATCGCGTTCACCCGCACTTGTATGAGAAAACTTACTGACACTTGATAATTACCCAATTTGGCGCAATCACCCAAAGCTCAAATGTCATTGTTTGATTGATTTGATAGGACAAAGAAAAACAAATGAAAAGAAAAATCGACTGACAGCGCGATTCAAGCTCGCAACGCCACAAAAAGCAAGTCCAAACCAAAAAGCTATTCTTTACACCAAAGGTAATATACAAGACCGTCGTCTTATTCTCCACTTAACAACATGCCAGTGGTACAAAAAAAAAGGCAAATCTTTATTCGTCGATTTCAAAATGAAAATGAACAAATATATATAGTTTCAATATGGCTTTATTCATAAAATAACTTACTAATACCTATTTTAAATAAAACAAAGAAAATAAATTGCATTCAAAATCTCATTTATTGTCCCAAAAGAATGTACATCACTGTTTCCTCACTAGTTTGCGCGGATATATAAAAAAAAGGAAACTATAAATTTCTTGCCTTCGAAATGAATTGATGTTCACGCGTCAATTGTATAACATATATTAAAAATTCATTTATTCAAGGTAAATGCTTACAAGCTAACATTTTGGTTCTTTTCATACTTATGTATGTGTATGGAAAAATGAGAAGATAAAATAGATTAATGTATAACTAGTATATCCCGTTTTCGAAAATCGACCACCTTAAATTAGTATAACTTATTAAATCCTATGTTCACTACTACCATCAGCGACATCTACAATCCGGTAGATAAAGTCTCTGATTCACAATGGCGTTGCAGTACAAATTGATTTTTTTGTGCATTCACAATGGTTTATTTAAACAAATTAAATTTTATAAAATACGCTTCAACAAAAGCACTGCTGTAATTAATATATAGTTTCGCATGTAGGGGTAACCCACACCTTTAAAACGACCCTTATTGATATTGGTTCGAAATGAGAGCAGAAATTAGGAGCAAACACAAAAACTCCTTACAGAAATAATATATGTATATGATGATGATGATGATGATGATAATGTATAAATTTGAATTCGCTCAAAAATGTTCCTGACATTCTAAAATTTTTATTGCAGAGGCTGTTTGAAATTTTCTTCCATACTAAATTAAATTTTGTTTTTGCGTTGTATGGAAGAAATCAATGAAAACCCGCGAGGAAGAAAATTCTGAAAAATGAGAGAGCTTTGAACAATTTGATATTGTCCTCTAGTCTTTAAGGTTATCTCAACCAAAGCTTGCATTACGAACAATCTGCCAGTTCGTTGTGGGTAAACTCCATGTTCTTCTCCAGTTAGTAGTTAATTAATGTTTAAATTAAACGAGGGTAATTAAACTTTATATCACACTTGCTGGTATGTACAACACTAAAAAATATATAAATTTTGTAGGTGCAATAAAAACAGCTTCCATATCTTCACCACACAAAATTATGGAAATATAATACTTTATGTTTTCCTTATTTTCTTTCACATTTCATAAGATACCCTATTATTTTAAGTATTTTAATTATTAAAGAAACCCCTGAGGAAGATTTTGACGTAATTTCGTGGTACACTTTTATTAACCCATTCGTCAATATTTTAATCGAAAAGCTCTGCGAAGCACAACATTTTAACGAAATAATAGCATTATAGAACTTTTGTTTATTCAATAATTTTTCATTTAATTTAAAAAAATATGTCAAGATTTATACTTTTTTGCTTTTGTTATGAATGAATAGCGATAGTAAACAAAAAAATTTAAATATAAAACTCATATTACCGCTTAAAGCGATACCACGAAATTACGTACATCAATTTTATCGCATGCCCCCTAATTTCGTGGTATACTGCGCATTTACATACATTGTTAACAAGAAATCAAAAATAAAAAAAAAGAATAAAAAAACCAAATTAAATTAAAAAAAATTTAAAAATTAATAATACAAAAAAAATTAAAAACACCAAAAAAATTAAAAAAAAAAAAAAAAAATATTATGAAATTATAAAAAAAAAAAAAGTTACATCAACTGCATTAATTTTTTTTCATTGTTTATTTTTGTTGTAAAACTTAAAAGACCAAAAAAAACAAAAATTAAAAAAAAAAACATTTTTAGTAATAATAAATAAAAGTAATTTTGAGAAAAGTAACAAATTACATCAGTTAAATTAATTTTTATTGCTTTTTTTTTCAATCGTAATCAATTACTAATTGCCTTTTATCGAAAACCAATTGAAATAATCATTAACAATTAAAAAATCCGTCTAATCAATTGATTACTAAGTACTAATCAAATTTAACAGGTCTGCTTACAAGTAATTTTTTACTTACTTACTTGGTCTTAAAACGCTTTCTTTTCATAAATACAATAACAATAAAAAAATTATTTAAAATTTTTGAACATAAATTTTTATACCTAGTAGTGCTTCGCACACAAGGTATATTAACTTCATTGGCCTAACGGTAGTATGTAACGGCATAAACGAATCGAGATAGATATTGACTTATATATATCAAAATGTTCAGGAGGAAAAGAGAAATTGATTGAGCCATGTCCGTCCGTCCGTCCGTCCGTCCGTCCGTCCGTCCGTCTGTGAACACGATAACTTGAGTAAATCTTGAGATATCTCAATGAAATTTGGTATGTAGGTTCCTTTTCACTTATCTCCGAGCGCTATTGAAAATAGGCAAAATCGGTTAAAAGCCACGCCCTCTTTCTATATATATAATATTTTCGAAAATACAAAAAGAGTGATTATTCAGTACATTATACACCTATAAGGATAATATTTGGTATGCACTTTAGCGTTAAGGCAACAAATACATTTTTGAAAAAATTTTTAAAAAGGGGCGTGGTACCGCCCACTTTTGATATAGTCAAGTTTGGAAATATTATTAATCATAAATCAAAAACCGCTCAAGATAGCAAAACAAAATTCAGCACACATATTTATATTAATACAAGCAATATTTCGAAAAAAAATTATTGAAATCGGGTTAGGTCCACGCCCAATTTTATACGAAAGATTTTGAAAAGGATCATAGATATATTGAATATGCTATAACTTTGCTTAAACTAGCTGTATATCATTTCTATTTCACCTCTGAAGTGTTCGTGGGCAAAGAAAGTCGAAAGCACAAAATTTTTGGAAAATGGGCGTGGCCCCGCCCCTTTATGGTGGATTATTCCACAAAACTTTACATGCCATAACTCCGGTAAAAATTGACTTATTGGAACGATATTTAGAGCAAGTGTTCAACATATAAAGCTAACTCTTTGCTGTAAAAATAAACAAAATCGGTGAACGGACACGCCCACTTTTTGAACACAGTTCTAAAAAATTTCTTCGTAAAATTAAAATCGCGATATTTCCATAATTGTATAAGTTATTTAAAAAAGATTTCACACACATAATAAGCTTTTTAACCAAAACTAAACTGTATACAAATTTTGTGGATTTTGGTGAAGTAGGCGTGGCGCCGCCCACTTTTTAGCATAAAAGCTCTGCTATTTTCAAAAGCGATTGCTTGGAATTTGAAGAATGTATTTCAATGAAATTTTGTGAGATACTTCCCAATAGTATGTAGTATACTCCTGCCAAAAATTACGCAAATCGAATAACAAACAAGCAAGATTTACGGGCAAGTAGTTAACACTCTACTGCCTTTTTATACCTAGTAGTGCTTCGCACACAAGGTATATTAACTTCATTGGCCTAACGGTAGTATGTAACGGCATAAACGAATCGAGATAGATATTGACTTATATATATCAAAATGTTCAGGAGGAAAAGAGAAATTGATTGAGCCATGTCCGTCCGTCCGTCCGTCCGTCCGTCCGTCCGTCCGTCCGTCCGTCCGTCCGTCCGTCCGTCCGTCCGTCTGTGAACACGATAACTTGAGTAAATCTTGAGATATCTCAATGAAATTTGGTATGTAGGTTCCTTTTCACTTATCTCCGAGCGCTATTGAAAATAGGCAAAATCGGTTAAAAGCCACGCCCTCTTTCTATATATATAATATTTTCGAAAATACAAAAAGAGTGATTATTCAGTACATTATACACCTATAAGGATAATATTTGGTATGCACTTTAGCGTTAAGGCAACAAATACATTTTTGAAAAAATTTTTAAAAAGGGGCGTGGTACCGCCCACTTTTGATATAGTCAAGTTTGGAAATATTATTAATCATAAATCAAAAACCGCTCAAGATAGCAAAACAAAATTCAGCACACATATTTATATTAATACAAGCAATATTTCGAAAAAAAATTATTGAAATCGGGTTAGGTCCACGCCCAATTTTATACGAAAGATTTTGAAAAGGATCATAGATATATTGAATATGCTATAACTTTGCTTAAACTAGCTGTATATCATTTCTATTTCACCTCTGAAGTGTTCGTGGGCAAAGAAAGTCGAAAGCACAAAATTTTTGGAAAATGGGCGTGGCCCCGCCCCTTTATGGTGGATTATTCCACAAAACTTTACATGCCATAACTCCGGTAAAAATTGACTTATTGGAACGATATTTAGAGCAAGTGTTCAACATATAAAGCTAACTCTTTGCTGTAAAAATAAACAAAATCGGTGAACGGACACGCCCACTTTTTGAACACAGTTCTAAAAAATTTCTTCGTAAAATTAAAATCGCGATATTTCCATAATTGTATAAGTTATTTAAAAAAGATTTCACACACATAATAAGCTTTTTAACCAAAACTAAACTGTATACAAATTTTGTGGATTTTGGTGAAGTAGGCGTGGCGCCGCCCACTTTTTAGCATAAAAGCTCTGCTATTTTCAAAAGCGATTGCTTGGAATTTGAAGAATGTATTTCAATGAAATTTTGTGAGATACTTCCCAATAGTATGTAGTATACTCCTGCCAAAAATTACGCAAATCGAATAACAAACAAGCAAGATTTACGGGCAAGTAGTTAACACTCTACTGCCTTTTTATACCTAGTAGTGCTTCGCACACAAGGTATATTAACTTCATTGGCCTAACGGTAGTATGTAACGGCATAAACGAATCGAGATAGATATTGACTTATATATATCAAAATGTTCAGGAGGAAAAGAGAAATTGATTGAGCCATGTCCGTCCGTCCGTCCGTCCGTCCGTCCGTCCGTCCGTCCGTCCGTCCGTCCGTCCGTCCGTCCGTCCGTCTGTGAACACGATAACTTGAGTAAATCTTGAGATATCTCAATGAAATTTGGTATGTAGGTTCCTTTTCACTTATCTCCGAGCGCTATTGAAAATAGGCAAAATCGGTTAAAAGCCACGCCCTCTTTCTATATATATAATATTTTCGAAAATACAAAAAGAGTGATTATTCAGTACATTATACACCTATAAGGATAATATTTGGTATGCACTTTAGCGTTAAGGCAACAAATACATTTTTGAAAAAATTTTTAAAAAGGGGCGTGGTACCGCCCACTTTTGATATAGTCAAGTTTGGAAATATTATTAATCATAAATCAAAAACCGCTCAAGATAGCAAAACAAAATTCAGCACACATATTTATATTAATACAAGCAATATTTCGAAAAAAAATTATTGAAATCGGGTTAGGTCCACGCCCAATTTTATACGAAAGATTTTGAAAAGGATCATAGATATATTGAATATGCTATAACTTTGCTTAAACTAGCTGTATATCATTTCTATTTCACCTCTGAAGTGTTCGTGGGCAAAGAAAGTCGAAAGCACAAAATTTTTGGAAAATGGGCGTGGCCCCGCCCCTTTATGGTGGATTATTCCACAAAACTTTACATGCCATAACTCCGGTAAAAATTGACTTATTGGAACGATATTTAGAGCAAGTGTTCAACATATAAAGCTAACTCTTTGCTGTAAAAATAAACAAAATCGGTGAACGGACACGCCCACTTTTTGAACACAGTTCTAAAAAATTTCTTCGTAAAATTAAAATCGCGATATTTCCATAATTGTATAAGTTATTTAAAAAAGATTTCACACACATAATAAGCTTTTTAACCAAAACTAAACTGTATACAAATTTTGTGGATTTTGGTGAAGTAGGCGTGGCGCCGCCCACTTTTTAGCATAAAAGCTCTGCTATTTTCAAAAGCGATTGCTTGGAATTTGAAGAATGTATTTCAATGAAATTTTGTGAGATACTTCCCAATAGTATGTAGTATACTCCTGCCAAAAATTACGCAAATCGAATAACAAACAAGCAAGATTTACGGGCAAGTAGTTAACACTCTACTGCCTTTTTATACCTAGTAGTGCTTCGCACACAAGGTATATTAACTTCATTGGCCTAACGGTAGTATGTAACGGCATAAACGAATCGAGATAGATATTGACTTATATATATCAAAATGTTCAGGAGGAAAAGAGAAATTGATTGAGCCATGTCCGTCCGTCCGTCCGTCCGTCCGTCCGTCCGTCCGTCCGTCCGTCCGTCCGTCCGTCCGTCCGTCCGTCTGTGAACACGATAACTTGAGTAAATCTTGAGATATCTCAATGAAATTTGGTATGTAGGTTCCTTTTCACTTATCTCCGAGCGCTATTGAAAATAGGCAAAATCGGTTAAAAGCCACGCCCTCTTTCTATATATATAATATTTTCGAAAATACAAAAAGAGTGATTATTCAGTACATTATACACCTATAAGGATAATATTTGGTATGCACTTTAGCGTTAAGGCAACAAATACATTTTTGAAAAAATTTTTAAAAAGGGGCGTGGTACCGCCCACTTTTGATATAGTCAAGTTTGGAAATATTATTAATCATAAATCAAAAACCGCTCAAGATAGCAAAACAAAATTCAGCACACATATTTATATTAATACAAGCAATATTTCGAAAAAAAATTATTGAAATCGGGTTAGGTCCACGCCCAATTTTATACGAAAGATTTTGAAAAGGATCATAGATATATTGAATATGCTATAACTTTGCTTAAACTAGCTGTATATCATTTCTATTTCACCTCTGAAGTGTTCGTGGGCAAAGAAAGTCGAAAGCACAAAATTTTTGGAAAATGGGCGTGGCCCCGCCCCTTTATGGTGGATTATTCCACAAAACTTTACATGCCATAACTCCGGTAAAAATTGACTTATTGGAACGATATTTAGAGCAAGTGTTCAACATATAAAGCTAACTCTTTGCTGTAAAAATAAACAAAATCGGTGAACGGACACGCCCACTTTTTGAACACAGTTCTAAAAAATTTCTTCGTAAAATTAAAATCGCGATATTTCCATAATTGTATAAGTTATTTAAAAAAGATTTCACACACATAATAAGCTTTTTAACCAAAACTAAACTGTATACAAATTTTGTGGATTTTGGTGAAGTAGGCGTGGCGCCGCCCACTTTTTAGCATAAAAGCTCTGCTATTTTCAAAAGCGATTGCTTGGAATTTGAAGAATGTATTTCAATGAAATTTTGTGAGATACTTCCCAATAGTATGTAGTATACTCCTGCCAAAAATTACGCAAATCGAATAACAAACAAGCAAGATTTACGGGCAAGTAGTTAACACTCTACTGCCTTTTTATACCTAGTAGTGCTTCGCACACAAGGTATATTAACTTCATTGGCCTAACGGTAGTATGTAACGGCATAAACGAATCGAGATAGATATTGACTTATATATATCAAAATGTTCAGGAGGAAAAGAGAAATTGATTGAGCCATGTCCGTCCGTCCGTCCGTCCGTCCGTCCGTCCGTCCGTCCGTCCGTCCGTCCGTCCGTCCGTCCGTCCGTCTGTGAACACGATAACTTGAGTAAATCTTGAGATATCTCAATGAAATTTGGTATGTAGGTTCCTTTTCACTTATCTCCGAGCGCTATTGAAAATAGGCAAAATCGGTTAAAAGCCACGCCCTCTTTCTATATATATAATATTTTCGAAAATACAAAAAGAGTGATTATTCAGTACATTATACACCTATAAGGATAATATTTGGTATGCACTTTAGCGTTAAGGCAACAAATACATTTTTGAAAAAATTTTTAAAAAGGGGCGTGGTACCGCCCACTTTTGATATAGTCAAGTTTGGAAATATTATTAATCATAAATCAAAAACCGCTCAAGATAGCAAAACAAAATTCAGCACACATATTTATATTAATACAAGCAATATTTCGAAAAAAAATTATTGAAATCGGGTTAGGTCCACGCCCAATTTTATACGAAAGATTTTGAAAAGGATCATAGATATATTGAATATGCTATAACTTTGCTTAAACTAGCTGTATATCATTTCTATTTCACCTCTGAAGTGTTCGTGGGCAAAGAAAGTCGAAAGCACAAAATTTTTGGAAAATGGGCGTGGCCCCGCCCCTTTATGGTGGATTATTCCACAAAACTTTACATGCCATAACTCCGGTAAAAATTGACTTATTGGAACGATATTTAGAGCAAGTGTTCAACATATAAAGCTAACTCTTTGCTGTAAAAATAAACAAAATCGGTGAACGGACACGCCCACTTTTTGAACACAGTTCTAAAAAATTTCTTCGTAAAATTAAAATCGCGATATTTCCATAATTGTATAAGTTATTTAAAAAAGATTTCACACACATAATAAGCTTTTTAACCAAAACTAAACTGTATACAAATTTTGTGGATTTTGGTGAAGTAGGCGTGGCGCCGCCCACTTTTTAGCATAAAAGCTCTGCTATTTTCAAAAGCGATTGCTTGGAATTTGAAGAATGTATTTCAATGAAATTTTGTGAGATACTTCCCAATAGTATGTAGTATACTCCTGCCAAAAATTACGCAAATCGAATAACAAACAAGCAAGATTTACGGGCAAGTAGTTAACACTCTACTGCCTTTTTATACCTAGTAGTGCTTCGCACACAAGGTATATTAACTTCATTGGCCTAACGGTAGTATGTAACGGCATAAACGAATCGAGATAGATATTGACTTATATATATCAAAATGTTCAGGAGGAAAAGAGAAATTGATTGAGCCATGTCCGTCCGTCCGTCCGTCCGTCCGTCCGTCCGTCCGTCCGTCCGTCCGTCCGTCCGTCCGTCCGTCCGTCTGTGAACACGATAACTTGAGTAAATCTTGAGATATCTCAATGAAATTTGGTATGTAGGTTCCTTTTCACTTATCTCCGAGCGCTATTGAAAATAGGCAAAATCGGTTAAAAGCCACGCCCTCTTTCTATATATATAATATTTTCGAAAATACAAAAAGAGTGATTATTCAGTACATTATACACCTATAAGGATAATATTTGGTATGCACTTTAGCGTTAAGGCAACAAATACATTTTTGAAAAAATTTTTAAAAAGGGGCGTGGTACCGCCCACTTTTGATATAGTCAAGTTTGGAAATATTATTAATCATAAATCAAAAACCGCTCAAGATAGCAAAACAAAATTCAGCACACATATTTATATTAATACAAGCAATATTTCGAAAAAAAATTATTGAAATCGGGTTAGGTCCACGCCCAATTTTATACGAAAGATTTTGAAAAGGATCATAGATATATTGAATATGCTATAACTTTGCTTAAACTAGCTGTATATCATTTCTATTTCACCTCTGAAGTGTTCGTGGGCAAAGAAAGTCGAAAGCACAAAATTTTTGGAAAATGGGCGTGGCCCCGCCCCTTTATGGTGGATTATTCCACAAAACTTTACATGCCATAACTCCGGTAAAAATTGACTTATTGGAACGATATTTAGAGCAAGTGTTCAACATATAAAGCTAACTCTTTGCTGTAAAAATAAACAAAATCGGTGAACGGACACGCCCACTTTTTGAACACAGTTCTAAAAAATTTCTTCGTAAAATTAAAATCGCGATATTTCCATAATTGTATAAGTTATTTAAAAAAGATTTCACACACATAATAAGCTTTTTAACCAAAACTAAACTGTATACAAATTTTGTGGATTTTGGTGAAGTAGGCGTGGCGCCGCCCACTTTTTAGCATAAAAGCTCTGCTATTTTCAAAAGCGATTGCTTGGAATTTGAAGAATGTATTTCAATGAAATTTTGTGAGATACTTCCCAATAGTATGTAGTATACTCCTGCCAAAAATTACGCAAATCGAATAACAAACAAGCAAGATTTACGGGCAAGTAGTTAACACTCTACTGCCTTTTTATACCTAGTAGTGCTTCGCACACAAGGTATATTAACTTCATTGGCCTAACGGTAGTATGTAACGGCATAAACGAATCGAGATAGATATTGACTTATATATATCAAAATGTTCAGGAGGAAAAGAGAAATTGATTGAGCCATGTCCGTCCGTCCGTCCGTCCGTCCGTCCGTCCGTCCGTCCGTCCGTCCGTCCGTCCGTCCGTCCGTCCGTCTGTGAACACGATAACTTGAGTAAATCTTGAGATATCTCAATGAAATTTGGTATGTAGGTTCCTTTTCACTTATCTCCGAGCGCTATTGAAAATAGGCAAAATCGGTTAAAAGCCACGCCCTCTTTCTATATATATAATATTTTCGAAAATACAAAAAGAGTGATTATTCAGTACATTATACACCTATAAGGATAATATTTGGTATGCACTTTAGCGTTAAGGCAACAAATACATTTTTGAAAAAATTTTTAAAAAGGGGCGTGGTACCGCCCACTTTTGATATAGTCAAGTTTGGAAATATTATTAATCATAAATCAAAAACCGCTCAAGATAGCAAAACAAAATTCAGCACACATATTTATATTAATACAAGCAATATTTCGAAAAAAAATTATTGAAATCGGGTTAGGTCCACGCCCAATTTTATACGAAAGATTTTGAAAAGGATCATAGATATATTGAATATGCTATAACTTTGCTTAAACTAGCTGTATATCATTTCTATTTCACCTCTGAAGTGTTCGTGGGCAAAGAAAGTCGAAAGCACAAAATTTTTGGAAAATGGGCGTGGCCCCGCCCCTTTATGGTGGATTATTCCACAAAACTTTACATGCCATAACTCCGGTAAAAATTGACTTATTGGAACGATATTTAGAGCAAGTGTTCAACATATAAAGCTAACTCTTTGCTGTAAAAATAAACAAAATCGGTGAACGGACACGCCCACTTTTTGAACACAGTTCTAAAAAATTTCTTCGTAAAATTAAAATCGCGATATTTCCATAATTGTATAAGTTATTTAAAAAAGATTTCACACACATAATAAGCTTTTTAACCAAAACTAAACTGTATACAAATTTTGTGGATTTTGGTGAAGTAGGCGTGGCGCCGCCCACTTTTTAGCATAAAAGCTCTGCTATTTTCAAAAGCGATTGCTTGGAATTTGAAGAATGTATTTCAATGAAATTTTGTGAGATACTTCCCAATAGTATGTAGTATACTCCTGCCAAAAATTACGCAAATCGAATAACAAACAAGCAAGATTTACGGGCAAGTAGTTAACACTCTACTGCCTTTTTATACCTAGTAGTGCTTCGCACACAAGGTATATTAACTTCATTGGCCTAACGGTAGTATGTAACGGCATAAACGAATCGAGATAGATATTGACTTATATATATCAAAATGTTCAGGAGGAAAAGAGAAATTGATTGAGCCATGTCCGTCCGTCCGTCCGTCCGTCCGTCCGTCCGTCCGTCCGTCCGTCCGTCCGTCCGTCCGTCCGTCCGTCTGTGAACACGATAACTTGAGTAAATCTTGAGATATCTCAATGAAATTTGGTATGTAGGTTCCTTTTCACTTATCTCCGAGCGCTATTGAAAATAGGCAAAATCGGTTAAAAGCCACGCCCTCTTTCTATATATATAATATTTTCGAAAATACAAAAAGAGTGATTATTCAGTACATTATACACCTATAAGGATAATATTTGGTATGCACTTTAGCGTTAAGGCAACAAATACATTTTTGAAAAAATTTTTAAAAAGGGGCGTGGTACCGCCCACTTTTGATATAGTCAAGTTTGGAAATATTATTAATCATAAATCAAAAACCGCTCAAGATAGCAAAACAAAATTCAGCACACATATTTATATTAATACAAGCAATATTTCGAAAAAAAATTATTGAAATCGGGTTAGGTCCACGCCCAATTTTATACGAAAGATTTTGAAAAGGATCATAGATATATTGAATATGCTATAACTTTGCTTAAACTAGCTGTATATCATTTCTATTTCACCTCTGAAGTGTTCGTGGGCAAAGAAAGTCGAAAGCACAAAATTTTTGGAAAATGGGCGTGGCCCCGCCCCTTTATGGTGGATTATTCCACAAAACTTTACATGCCATAACTCCGGTAAAAATTGACTTATTGGAACGATATTTAGAGCAAGTGTTCAACATATAAAGCTAACTCTTTGCTGTAAAAATAAACAAAATCGGTGAACGGACACGCCCACTTTTTGAACACAGTTCTAAAAAATTTCTTCGTAAAATTAAAATCGCGATATTTCCATAATTGTATAAGTTATTTAAAAAAGATTTCACACACATAATAAGCTTTTTAACCAAAACTAAACTGTATACAAATTTTGTGGATTTTGGTGAAGTAGGCGTGGCGCCGCCCACTTTTTAGCATAAAAGCTCTGCTATTTTCAAAAGCGATTGCTTGGAATTTGAAGAATGTATTTCAATGAAATTTTGTGAGATACTTCCCAATAGTATGTAGTATACTCCTGCCAAAAATTACGCAAATCGAATAACAAACAAGCAAGATTTACGGGCAAGTAGTTAACACTCTACTGCCTTTTTATACCTAGTAGTGCTTCGCACACAAGGTATATTAACTTCATTGGCCTAACGGTAGTATGTAACGGCATAAACGAATCGAGATAGATATTGACTTATATATATCAAAATGTTCAGGAGGAAAAGAGAAATTGATTGAGCCATGTCCGTCCGTCCGTCCGTCCGTCCGTCCGTCCGTCCGTCCGTCCGTCCGTCCGTCCGTCCGTCCGTCCGTCTGTGAACACGATAACTTGAGTAAATCTTGAGATATCTCAATGAAATTTGGTATGTAGGTTCCTTTTCACTTATCTCCGAGCGCTATTGAAAATAGGCAAAATCGGTTAAAAGCCACGCCCTCTTTCTATATATATAATATTTTCGAAAATACAAAAAGAGTGATTATTCAGTACATTATACACCTATAAGGATAATATTTGGTATGCACTTTAGCGTTAAGGCAACAAATACATTTTTGAAAAAATTTTTAAAAAGGGGCGTGGTACCGCCCACTTTTGATATAGTCAAGTTTGGAAATATTATTAATCATAAATCAAAAACCGCTCAAGATAGCAAAACAAAATTCAGCACACATATTTATATTAATACAAGCAATATTTCGAAAAAAAATTATTGAAATCGGGTTAGGTCCACGCCCAATTTTATACGAAAGATTTTGAAAAGGATCATAGATATATTGAATATGCTATAACTTTGCTTAAACTAGCTGTATATCATTTCTATTTCACCTCTGAAGTGTTCGTGGGCAAAGAAAGTCGAAAGCACAAAATTTTTGGAAAATGGGCGTGGCCCCGCCCCTTTATGGTGGATTATTCCACAAAACTTTACATGCCATAACTCCGGTAAAAATTGACTTATTGGAACGATATTTAGAGCAAGTGTTCAACATATAAAGCTAACTCTTTGCTGTAAAAATAAACAAAATCGGTGAACGGACACGCCCACTTTTTGAACACAGTTCTAAAAAATTTCTTCGTAAAATTAAAATCGCGATATTTCCATAATTGTATAAGTTATTTAAAAAAGATTTCACACACATAATAAGCTTTTTAACCAAAACTAAACTGTATACAAATTTTGTGGATTTTGGTGAAGTAGGCGTGGCGCCGCCCACTTTTTAGCATAAAAGCTCTGCTATTTTCAAAAGCGATTGCTTGGAATTTGAAGAATGTATTTCAATGAAATTTTGTGAGATACTTCCCAATAGTATGTAGTATACTCCTGCCAAAAATTACGCAAATCGAATAACAAACAAGCAAGATTTACGGGCAAGTAGTTAACACTCTACTGCCTTTTTTTTATTAATTTTTTTTATTTTCATACCTTTCATGAACATGAGGAAAGGTATTTATATTTTGTTATTTAGTAATAATTTAATTTACCACTCACAACAGAAGTGTTTTTATCGAAAACAATCAGTTGCCTTTATAACAAATTTTCAGTTATTAAAATAGGCCTGAGTAAATTAGGATACCAAAACAGATCACTACTAGGTATTTAATGTTCGGTAACACCCGAACTTAGACTTCCTTACTAGTTTTTATTAATTTTTTTTATTTTCATACCTTTCATGAACATGAGGAAAGGTATTTATATTTTGTTATTTAGTAATAATTTAATTTACCACTCACAACAGAAGTGTTTTTATCGAAAACAATCAGTTGCCTTTATAACAAATTTTCAGTTATTAAAATAGGCCTGAGTAAATTAGGATACCAAAACAGATCACTACTAGGTATTTAATGTTCGGTAACACCCGAACTTAGACTTCCTTACTAGTTTTTATTAATTTTTTTTATTTTCATACCTTTCATGAACATGAGGAAAGGTATTTATATTTTGTTATTTAGTAATAATTTAATTTACCACTCACAACAGAAGTGTTTTTATCGAAAACAATCAGTTGCCTTTATAACAAATTTTCAGTTATTAAAATAGGCCTGAGTAAATTAGGATACCAAAACAGATCACTACTAGGTATTTAATGTTCGGTAACACCCGAACTTAGACTTCCTTACTAGTTTTTATTAATTTTTTTTATTTTCATACCTTTCATGAACATGAGGAAAGGTATTTATATTTTGTTATTTAGTAATAATTTAATTTACCACTCACAACAGAAGTGTTTTTATCGAAAACAATCAGTTGCCTTTATAACAAATTTTCAGTTATTAAAATAGGCCTGAGTAAATTAGGATACCAAAACAGATCACTACTAGGTATTTAATGTTCGGTAACACCCGAACTTAGACTTCCTTACTAGTTATAAATAAATTTGTGTATCTTTAGGAATTTGCGTTGAAAATAACTTTTATTTTCCACAAAATTAGAGTTTAACCAAATACCACGAAGTTAGGGACACTTTACCACGAAGTTAGGTACATCAGAAAATTTTTGCCACGAAATTAGGGACATTTGAGGTACTCACACATCTTTATTTATATAAAAAAAAACATTTGTTAGTTTTGTTTGAAATTAAGTGGAAAGCTATCTTAATAGATCAACTCAATGGGAAAAATTTACTTTTTAGTTTTCCTTCATCCGTTTTTACTCAAGAGAGGTAGAAAGTCAGAAAATTCCTTAGTACCACGAAATTATGGACATTTACCTTAGTATTATTTTCTGTATGTTGCTTTACGCAAATTAAACTATTTACACATGTGAACATGAAAAATCAGCACAAACCCGTCCTTTTCTTACCATAATAAACAGTATACATAATGAATTTTGGCCCTGGCATCTCTTGCTTGAAGCCCTAGCACAATACCTACCAAGCAAATGTAACTGCATAAACATATAAATGTACAAATACATATTTATGTATAGTAACTTTATAGTAAATGTCTATTTACAGCTTCAATTATTACCAGTAATTGTATTTATTATTCACACAACACTGTACAAATAGCTATTTAGTTATTAAGATAACAAGCCAAAAACTATTCAACCACCATTAACCGAATAAATACAACTATTCGTTACCACTATTCGAATAATGAAGGAAATATTGTTACTGCTTGGGCACACATTTGTACACGCAAACATACACACATACATGCAAAACATACAAAACATAAATGCACGCTCATAGGTACAAGCAAAGAAAACAGCGAATATTGTTTTAAAAATCTATTAACAACAAGTAAGGAAGTCTAAGTTCGGGTGAACCGAACATTAAATACCCAGCGTTAGTTTTCAGAAAAAGGGGGCGTAGTTTTCATCCGATTTCGCCCAATTTAAAAACCAATCTATTCCGAGCCTAAACAATAGCGAATTTGGTGGGCGCGGCCACGCTCCTTGCTTATAACCGCTTACATGAGCCAAAAGTACTGAATCGATCTTTACAAGGGTTATACCATGTCCTATATATAACTTTGGAAAAGAAGGCGTGCCATGCCCATAACTTTTAACGTATTTTGAGAAATTTTTTGATATACGGATATATGTGTCCATTAACCAATATTTACCTAATTTTAAAAAAGTGGGTGGTGGCACGCCCACGGATTTTATTATGTTGTTTGTCCCTATTTGAAGATCAGTTTTCATTGCCGATCTTCATGATACTTTCACAGTGGCTTGTTAATAGTGAAATGTTGGTATTTTGTTTATTCACTTGTGGGCGGTGCCACGCCCATTTTCCAAAATATTACCAAAAAACCTTGAAGCATCACTAATAACATCATCAGGTGAATGAGTGTACTAAATTTTAGCATTATATCTTTATCAGTTAAACAGATATTGCATATTCCGGTTTCCTAACTCTCGTTTAGAGAACTGTAGTCCAACTAGGGGCGTGGTCGTTCACCGATTTTTCATATTTACTGTGGTAGTACTCTACATAAACATAACATGCCTGGTACCTAGTTTCGTAAACCTATCTCACACCGTTCTGAAGTTATTAGCAGTCGAATTTGAAAATTGCTTGACTCATAAGTGGGCGGTGCCACGCCCACTTTCCAAAATTTTGCAAAAATTATGTTAAGAATATGAAAATTGATGTATGTACCAAATTATATTATTATAGCGGTATCAGTTAATTAGATATGGACTTTTCAATATTTCCACCTCCTTTCAATATAACATTTATAAAAAAGTGGGCAAACGATTTCGTTTATTTTCTATATCTGAATTTAACAAAACAATAGTATGCCTTCTACAAAATTTCATTATACTAGCATAAACTGTTCTCAAATTATTAAGAGTCAAAATTTTAAAATTTCTTCAAATATATGTGGGCGGTACCACGCCCCTTTTCAAAAAATTTGATAAAATCCGCCTTAGAACATATAAATCAATACATATTGCAAATTTTATCATTGTAGCTGCTTCGCATATGGAATTAACCCGTTTTATACGTTTTTCGAAATTTTCGATATCGAAAAAGGGGGCGTGGTTATCATCCGATTTCGCCCATTTTCAATAGCAACCTACCTTGGCCAGAAAGTAACCTGTATGCAAAATTTCATGCAAATATCTCAATTTTTACTCAAGTTATCGATTATTTTGCGCCGTTACATAGTACCGTTATGTGGACAAAATTAATATACCCTTGTACTAGTACTAGTACGCTGGGTATAAAAATATTCGAATAGTACTATTCGAATAAACGAACAATAATATTCGAATAAACGAATAAAAAATTCGAATAGATACTATTCGAATTTTTTGCAACGAATATTTTTCTTCGTTTATTCGAATATTATTCGAAAAAAATCCCACTCCTAATTACAACCAACCATAGTTGTAACACACCTCGAGGATATTTGGAATCCTTATCTCGGATATACGATCCAAGTTTCAGAAGAAGGGGCTCCCAAATTATTTCATTCCGGCCGGGCAGCCACACAGGAAATGCTCAACGGTCTCAATGTCTTCGCAGCTTCTACAGTGATCACGGTGACCTGCTTAGAAGACTTCTAGTCCTCTTTTCGCTATAGTCTGGCCAACTAGTGGTGTTTCTCTATCTCAGTTGTGCTTTGTTCCGGAAATACTTTTGAATGTTTCCCTGGGCTACTGCTAAGGGTACCCCTATATCTATATTGATTGCATCCTCATCACCCTCCGATGTGCCACTGCGCGCCAGATCATCGGCTTTCTCATTACCTTCGATACCTCTATGAGCAGGAACCCAGGTAATGGTTCATGGTTAGTTAGTGCAGCCAAGATCTGCTTACAGGCATGCACCACGTTCGCACTAGTGGTCTGAAAAGATAGTCACTTTACCAGTTGTGTGCAGGTCCCTGAGTGATCTGCCGGCCTGCAAGATCGCAAGAACCTCAGCTTGGAACACACTGCAATGCCATGGAAGTCTGAATGATACGGCAATGTGTAGGGACTCCGAGTAGACGCCGGCCTCCACCTGTGAATCCATCTTGGACCCGTCGGTGTAGATTTGGATGCCGCTGTCAACTCCGACCCTGCCCCTTTTCCAATCATTCCTACTTGGAATTGAAGAAATAGTACTGCTCTTAAAGTAATATTTACAGTGCCAGCTGGAAGATGGTTAAAAATGCTACTGTGGCCCTGCTGAGTATCCCTCCAGCACCCGGACTACCTGAGTCTGAGTGCGGTTTGCGCCGATGTTCTCAGTATGTGCAAGTCTATTGGAAGAAGGTTCAGAATCGGATATCTCTCATATCCTCTACATATCTGCCTTCTAACTTTTGCTCCCCCCAGCTCTGCTGATATTTCGCGGTTAAGGAGTAGGGACGTAATCCAGTTCCTTATTGTCTCCCCCACCCCTACCCTTAAGAGTGCCTCCGATATCGCGTCGGCTCTCACATTGTTGAAAGCGCCTTCCACATCAACGAACGCCGTTAGAGTAAATTCTTTAGTAAAAGTGACTTCTCGACAGTCCGCATCACTCGTGTAGTGCGGTCTCTGTGGATTTCCTGAAGAAGTTCCCGTATATGGATATCTACTAACCTCTCGAAAGTTTTTAACACAAAGGATTTGAGGCTTATCGGCCGAAAGTCCTTGGCCACCTCATGCCCCGTTCTGCCATATTTGGGAATGAAACCCACCCTTGATTATTTCCACGTCGAAGGGATGTGATTATGAATTATACATGCTGCGAAGATCTCCTTCAGTTCCTTAACCAAAGATGCCTGAGTCTTCTGCATCATAATGGGAAGTATTCCATCTACTCCCGCTGATTTATAAGGTGAGAAGCTGTTAATTACCCAGGCAATTTTGTCTTCTCCTAAAATTTTGTCTATCAAAGAGGTCGGTGCCTCCAGTTGCGCCACAACTCCTCTCCGCTCCAGCTCTCCAGAAGTATCCGGAATGTGCCCATGTCCCTAGCGAGGATCTTCCCAAGCCTTGCTGAGTCTTTCGTGGACCCGATTGACTCCCAGTGTTCCTGCCAGGATCTCGTTTTCGCTGTTCTTACTGCTTTTTTGTACTAAGGCTACAAAACCAGGAGAATTAGTGTCAGGTGATGTGTGTGGTCCTTTTCCAAACTCATTCGGGAAAAATCGGTATTATGTTGTTTTCAAAGACTCTTACATCAAGTTTCGGTACGGCTATATTATCAAAAATAAATCAGATGTGAAAGAGTCGCTAGAGGCCATTTAGTGAAAGAATTTTTAAGTGACAATGGAGGCGAATTCAGCAACTCGGACGTGAAATCTATTTTAAGAAATTATGGAATAGAACAACGATTGCCAGCGCCATACACACCAGAGAAGATTGGATCCAGTTAGAGGGAAAACCGAACTATTGTGGAGATGGCAAGAACTTTCAAATATTCAAATCCTAACTTCAAATTTCCAGAAGCTATTTATGCAGAACTTGTCACATCAGCAGTTTATATTCTCAATCGTTTTAGGAAGTCTTCCGTTGAAGGGGTAAGTCCTTATGAGCTATGGACATCGAAAAAGACGAGAATTAAACATATGAGAATTATTGGATCTACCTGTTGCGCTCATGTGCCTTCACAGAAGATATGATGGTGATGAACGGTACAGAATTTATATTCCGCAAGAAAATTCAGTTGTACTTTAAAGAGATGTGAAATTTATGGAAAATATGAACGAGATAAAGTTACCTGTAAGTGATATTTGCCAAGAAGATGAGAACGAGGACTGTGAGAAGGAAGAAGATACAATAGGAAAATTGCCTTTACGTAGTGAAAATCTAGTTTATGAAAAATGTAAAGGAGCAGAAAACGAGTGACAATGACACAAGCATACAAGAAGATATCCAATCTATAAATTCGGAGGTTTTTGATCATGAACCTATAGCAACTAATCAACTTAGAAGAAAACGTATGAGGGAAGATAGTATTGATGAGAGTCACAATTCACCAAATTTGAGAAATCGGCAAAATATTAAAAGATCAAAATACTTTGAAGATTTTGTAATGGAAACTGAAAATTCTTCTTCTTCTTTAAATGGCCATCTAACCGCCTGAGCGATTTTGACCGTCCAACATAGCTCGCCAGTCATTTCTTCTTTGCGCCAATTGGAGACCCCACTAGATCGCAGGTCGGTCTCCACTTGGTCCTTCCATCGGAGTGGTGGTCTTCCTCTTCCTCTGCTTCCACCGGCGGGTGCGGATAAGTATACCTTCTGGGCTGGAGCGTCTTCGTTCATTCGCACGACGTGGCCTAGCCAGCGAAGCCGCTGTGTTTTAATGCGCTGTACTATGTCGACGTCTGCGTAAAGCTCATACAACTCATCATTAAATCTTCTTCGGTACTCGCCGTGGCCAACGCGTAGAGGCCCATAAATCTTTCGCAGAACTTTTCTCTCGAATACTCCCAATGCAGCCTCGTCAGATGTTGTTAGTGTCCACGCCTCTGCACCATATAGCAGGACGGGAGCGATGAGTGACTTGTAGAGGGTGACAAGACCTTATATGCGATATTCAAAAGGCTGATTCCGCGGTAGTTGGTGCAGTTTGCAGGATCACCTTTCTTGTGGATTGGGCACAGAACACTTAGATTCCAATCTTCGGGCATTCATTCATCCGACCATATTCTGCACAGAAGCTGGTGCATACGCCTTACCAGCTCCTCGCCGCCATGCTTGAATAGCTCAGCAGGCAAACCATCAGCGCCAGCTGCTTTATTGTTTTTTAACCGGGATATTGCTATTCGCACCTCATTATAGTCGGGTTCTGGGACGTCAATTTCGTCGTCTTCGATTGTGGGTTCGGGTTCGAGCTCTTCTCTGGTTTCTTGCTCAATTTCTCCATTTAAAAGGGCAGAGAAGTGATCCCTCCATATCTCTAGTATTCTCTGAACATCAGTCACCAGGTCGCCGTTCTCGTTCTTACAGGAATTTGCCCCGGGTTTGAAACCTTCCGTCATTCGTCGAATTTTTTGATAGAATTTTCGGGCATTATTCCCATTGGCTAGCATCTCAAGCTCATTGATTTCACGCTTTTCTGCCTCTCTTTTTTTTGCCCCGCTTCCCTTTTCAACTCACGGTAGTGTTCACACACACTCCTTGTTGCACTCGATCTTAGCGTTGCCTTGTAGGCTTCGTTCTTTCTTTTCGTTGCAGCTCGGCACTCTTCATCATCGTACCAGTTGTTTCTTCTCGTTCGCTGGAATCCAATTACTTCTTCGGCTGAAGTACGGAGTGCTCCTGTGATGTGCTCCCACTCCTCATGCATTCCACTGGGTTGAATTGTGCTCTCAGAGAGCAGGTGTGAGAGTCGGTCTGCAAAATCATTGGCGGTCTGTTGCGATTGCAGCTTTTCGACGTCCAGCTTTTCTTGCGTTTTCTGTTGCACCTGTTTTGTCGTACAGAGGCGGGTACGAATCTTAGCTGCTACTAGGTAGTGATCGGATTCGATGTTTGGACCTCTTATTGTGCGAACATCTAAAACGCTAGAAGCATGCCGTCCGTCTATCACAATGTGGTCGATCTGGTTTCGCGTTTTTCGATCGGGAGACAGCCATGTAGCCTGATGGATCTTCTTGTGCATAAACCTGGTGCTGGCAATGACCATGTTTCGGGCACCGGCGAAGTCGATCAGCCTGTACCCATTTGGCGAAGTCTGGTCGTGCAGACTGAACTTCCCGACTGTGGGTCCAAATACACCCTCTTTGCCAACCCTGGCGTTAAAGTCACCAAGCCCGACTTTGATGTCATGACGGGGGCAGCGCTCGTATGTTTCCTCCAGGTGCTCGTAGAATGAATCCTTTTCCACGTCGTCTTTCTCTTCCGTCGGAGCGTGGGCGCAGATAAACGAGATGTTAAATAATCGTACTTTTACGCGGATTGTAGCGAGACGCTCATTCGCGGTTGTGAACGACAGTACTCGATTACGGAGTCTCTCTCCCACCACAAATCCCACACCAAATCTGCGCTTGTCAACATGCCCACTACAGTAAATGTTACAAGGTGGTTTGTTCATATTACCTTGCCCCGTCCATCGCATCTCCTGTATGGCGGTGATGTCAGCTTTAGCCTTCCTCAGGGCCTCAACCAACCGGGCAGCGGCACCTTCATTGAGGGACCGGACATTCCAGGTGCATGCCCTTAAATCGTAGTCGTTGTTTCGTTTGCGTGTGACGTCATCTAAAAAGGGGCTTCTCATATCCGAGGTGGTGGGTCCCAAACCCAACGCACAACCCGTTCCACGGGAGGTTGTAATTTAAGTGCACGTTTATATAGCGAGCCGCTTGATCCAAGACAGACGCCCGCTTGCAGCCGTACCACTAGGTGATCAGACGCTGCTTGTAAACCCCTGGTAAGCCCTTAAACCGATTATGTCAGAGTGGCCTTGCCAGGTTGTCGCCTTCTCACGTTTAGCTCACCACCAAACGGGTGCTCGGTGGCTACACAGAGGATACTTAGACGCAAGCGCCCGGAAGTAGTGAGCTGCTTGGACCGCATGCAAAATAATCGCTCTGGCCATTCCCAAGGGAATGGCGATCAGAAACTTTCCCCAATTAAATACGTGGACTTCTACACGCGGACCCATCCTCCAGCTGAAAATTACGTTAACGAATTGAAAACCCCTGAAAGCTACATTGAAGCAGTTGAATGTGAAGAGAAAGAGGAATGGAAAGCAGCTATGCATAGAGAGATAAGATCCTTAAAGGAAAATAATACCTGGACCCATGCAAATGGGTCTAACGCATAAAAACAACTTCTGATGGAAACATTGGTATTTTTAAAGCACGACTGGTAATAAAAGGATTTAACCAACGCACAGTGTTTCGGGATTTTTACTATTTTTTGATATTTTGCTCATATATTCATCGGTTTCTCATAGAGGTATTGTGGTGTTCTCTGCTCCAAAAGCTTATAGATGTAAATACAAATATATCAATACCTCTATAAAAACCGTTAAACATGGTGGCGGAAACATTATGGTCTGGGGATCGTTTTCATACAACGGTGTGGGGCCGCTTCATCGCATACAGGGTATTATGAAGGCACCCGATTATGTAGAAATTCTTGAAGAATGTATGCTACAGTACGCTGAAGATAATATGCCCCTTAGGTGGACGTTTCAGCAAGATAATGACCCCAAACACACAGCTAAGTGTACAAAATAGTGGTTTAGGGTCAATAACATTGATGTAATGGAGTGGCCTCCGCAGTGCCCGGATCTAAATCCAAAGAAAATTTGTGTAATACAATGAAAGCGTCAATGAGAGGAAAGTGCCCAAGTAACATCGACGAGCTTTGGCAACTTATTCAGGATTCCTGGAACGCAGTCCCGGTTTCCGTCTGCCGCCATCTAGTTGACTCCATGCCGAACCGGTGTCGATCAGTTTTAAACAACAAAGGATTTTCAACAAAATATTAAACAATTTAGAAATGTATTTAAACACAATTGAATGAAAACTATTTCCTTTTTCTTATTTAATATTGTTGTTTTTTTAGTTAAACTAGAAGTGTCCTTATTTTTTTTTCACATGATAATATCGCAGATTATAAGAAAAATGAAAATAAAATAAAATAATTTGCCATATCTGGGTAAAACTATACAAAAAACCTTTTTCCCAATTTGTTTACAATAATTTAGCTTGGTTCACTGATTTTATTTCCCTCCCATTTTCGGATCCACATAAACTTCATTCAACGCAGGCCACTGTCCTTATTATTTTTCACATAACTGTATTCAGTAATTGATGTAAGAGACAGGAGTGGCCGTAAAATGCATTGATCGATTTGCAAAATTCTTGTTGAATATTAATATTCATATTTCTTTTAAGTGAACACTTTTACATAATTTTTTTGATGGATTCTAAGCTTAAAGGTAAGTAAAATTTTCTAATAGTAACTCCTTCGCAATTAGAGTGTTTTCAATAAATTTAAAATTCCGTTATTTAGAAGAAAAGGTATGTTTTCTCTATATTTTATGCCTTGGTCGACAAAAAAGACAAAAAAGTTAAATACATTCGCCGACATCCGGGCAAAATTTTACATATGTCAAAGTCGCAAATATTCTCTAATAGTCAAAAGAAAACCCCATTGCGAATTCTATTTTTAATTTTTTTTTTTTTTTTTGCAGATTTAGTTATCTCTACATATAAAATATTATGTATGCACGTACCTGATCCGACGAGATATTTGAACCTTTAAAGCTGATCTACAAACGGCCATAAAACACCCAAAAATAAACCCGCAAGATCACTGACTTCAACGTGCCACAACTACCGCACCAGTCGACCAAGGCATAAAAACAGTTACATACAAAGCAATCATAATGCAGTTACGCTACACAAAACAACCCCATTTGGTAGCATCTACGCCAATACCTGGATGTAATATAAATCCTGCACAACTGATAACAAATCAGAACGATCAACGACACTTGAGATGGCAGCACAACAATCATCAAATATTCACCCTGTCACAAATTACAAAAACAAAACACATGTAAAATTTACCCATTTATCGGAACAATCGATTGTATGGGAACTATGCGTGTATTGGTCCGATCTTGCTGGTTCCGACAAATGATTAATCCTATGCAAATTGACGCCTGCTTTTCATCGAGATATCTCTAAAACTGAGGGACTAGTTTGCGTTCAAACAGACGGACGGACGGACGGACAGACGGACATGGCTTAATCAACTCGGCTCATCGCCCTGATCATTTCGGCATACTTATTAGTGGGTCTATCTCTTCTTCTTCTCATACTTACAAACATCGGACCAAAGTTAAAATACCATTTCATGTTGAAACGTATAATCACAGGAAACCACTCAAATATCCCGCAAAAAGATGACATGTGAGCCAGATGCAAAATGCTTGAGCAATGTAGAAGCTATATCATACTACGTAGATAGCAAGTCGACGACTCATGGATATAAAACGACTCGAAAGTGGAGTGTCCCCCGATAATGTTGAGGAGTCAATAAATACCACAGTTGTTTCAAGCGGTAGTGTTGCTGATGTTCATGACTATTCCACAAGTGACTCATCGAATGAAAGTGATGATAGCGAATAACAACATAATTATAAAAGATAACCTATAACTTACCCAATAACAATAACATATTTTGTATGCTACTTTACTTTTATGTTTTTGTAATAAGTAATTTTCACATAATTTATTTAATTATTTACATTCGTGTCTGGTACTAAAAAAGAATTTTGTAAAAATTCTTGTGCCAGGAAAAATACTCAAATAAATACAAAATATGTATGTACATATGTACAGTTACTCACTTAAGTAAGCAGACACTCCTTTTCGGACCATTCTTACAATTTTCGCTTTCGCAAATTTATTTCAACTAATTTCCTATAATATTTGTCACGATATATAACAAAAACTAAATTATATTTAAAATGTTTGGAAAATTCAACGAATTTTCATAAATTTTTTTCTTTTCGGAATCTTTAGAATTTTTTAGAGTATTGAGATTTGCAGTCAATTCAATCTAAGTACAAAAAAGTAATATTCTTAAGTCCTTTAAATTTTTTTGGATCATGTCACTTATTCACATCAGTTACTGTATATGAAATAAGCAAATGTATGCATATGAAGTAAAATTTTGGAAGAAATAAAGACAACAACACATGACTGAAAAAAATGACATAGTCGATTTTAGAATCAGGGAAAGAGAAAAATTACACATTTCCATATATCCAAGCAGTTGGAGCTGTGATGTATTTGATGTTGGGGACAAGACCGGACTTAGCTTACAGTGTAGGATTTCTATCAAGAAGTTTAGAGCATACCTGGGTAATACTGAGTAGTAATACTTTATATTTTGATCTTGAAGTAATTAGTCCGTTCTAAGTACTTTCAGAATATTCAAGTACAAATACAAGTACAAGTAATTGCAAAGTAATTGAAGTTTTAGCAAATACTTCAAAGTATTTCAAAAGAATTGAGAGTACTTGAAAAGAATTGAAAAGTGTACTTGAATCGGTTTTTTAATTCTTTCCAAGTACTTCCAATTATTTACAATCGTGAAACCAATATTTAAAAAAAATTACAAAATAAACGATATTTTTTACATGAAATTTCACTTTTTGTTAAAGATTTCAATAAAACTAATTATCGATTTCTGGTTTTAATATAGATATTGTCAAATTTTGCATTCAATTAATGATCCCATTAAGAAAAAACGGGAACATATGAAGGGATTAGAACAAAAGGATCTAAGTAACGTCGACTTTGAATTGAGATAATTAAGGATAAAGTAAATTACTATTCTGGGTAAATGCGTTTGAAATGATTCCTGTCTAAATAAATGCAGGTTAGTCAACTTATTCAAAGGATGTTTAACGCAGATGGAAAATAACTGTAAATTTCAAAAATTATTGCAAAAATTTCCAAAAATTATTGCAATCAAATTTCGAACGTTGATTGCTCGGCCAAAAGAAAATGTAGAATTTTTTCGAGTATGCAGTTTTGTAGTTCCTTTAATTAAAGTGCTAAACTTAAGTTCGTAGGAAGTCTCGCTGATTTTTGACAATTCTGTTTCTGGATCCAAGCGCACTTATACCTTTTTGGCTCCAAAAATGATTGCAATACAATTTCGAACGTTGATTGCTCGGCCAAAAGAACATGTAGAATTTTTTGCGAGTATGCAGTCTTGTGTTTAATTATACCTTTCATGAACATGAAATGGTAAATATTATAACATTTTTCCGATGTTTGTAAGTATGAGAAGAAGAAGAGCTTGACCCACTATTAAGTATACTGAAATTATCAGGGCGATGAGCCGAGTTTATTTAGCCATGTCCGCCTGTCCGTCCGTCCGTCTGTTATAAAGCAAACTAGTCCCTCAGTTTTAGAGATATCTCGATGAAAAGCAGGCGTCAATTTGCATAGGATTAATCATTTGTTGGAACCAGCAAGATCGGACCAATACAACGCATAGCACCCATACAATCGATTGTTCCGATAAATGGGTTTTGGCCTATAACTCTTGCAATTCAAAAGCTAGGAACGTAAAACTTTGCAGGTTTGCTACATATTATATATGTAACGTATGAAAGGAAAATCAGCCACATCGGACGAACATAACATATAGCTCCCATACAATCGATTGTTCCGATAAGTTTGGTTTGGGCTATGTATCTTTAAATCAACAGTTTTGAAGTTTTTACCAATTTTAAGTAAAAAAGTTATGCGTATTCATGAAAAGTATAAAGCCTTCGGCACAGCCGAAGACAGCCCTTTCCTTACTTGTTTTAGTATAATAACGTGCTAAACTTAAGGACGTAGGAAGCTTTGCCAATTTTTTTTTTTTTTGGGTCCAAGCACACTTACAAGGCGATTCTGTGCTCTTCATGGCGTAATTACTATGGTGATATCGAGCCATCAGCTGATTTGTATTTTTTTTTCGCCGCAGAGGAACCTGTTTGTCAAATGATTTATTATACCTAGTAGTGCTTCGCACACAAGGCATATCAACTTCATTTGCCTAACGGTAGTATGTAACGGCATAAACGAATCGAAATAGATATTGAATTATATATATCAAAATGTTCAGGAGGAAAAGAGAAATTGATTGAGCCATGTCCGTCCGTCCGTCTGTGAACACGATAACTTGAGTAAATCTTGAGATATCTCAATGAAATTTGGTATGCACGTTCCTTTTCACTTATCTCGGAGCGCTACTGAAAATAGGCAAAATCGGTTAAAATCCACGCCCACTTTCTATACATATAATATATCCGAAAATACAAAAAGAGTGATTATTCAGTACATAATACACCTATAAGGATAATATTTGGTGTGCACCTTAGCGTTTAGGCAACAAATACATTTTTGAATTTAAATTTTCTTCAGCTCCTCTAAAAATAAAACTTTGAAATAAAATACTTATTTTCGAAAAAATGTACCGAAATAGTCGGGAACTCTTTAGCTTTGGGGTCAAAGGGTAGAAGTTATGAAAAATGTTGAGTGCTACATCAAAACATGCGGTTCGGTGTCCCTGATAATAATATGCAGGCGGAAGGTCAATACTATAAGCCAGTCAAAATTTATCAACAAAAAACCTTAAGTACATTTTTTACTTGGCCTTATGTTATTGATTTTGTTAGAAGAACTTCAGAAATTTTAAGTAAAGGACCAGCCCCCATGCACTCAACAACGGTTATTATAGTGCTTTTGATCCTATCAATCCATATTTACCAATAAATTCAATATTTCATTATCAACTCATGGCAGTATTATATCATGCATTTAAACTTCATTTGTACATATATTTTTGTTTATTTATGCCTGCAGATACGTTAATTTGTCATATTTTTTATAATATAAGTTTCGAAAAATTTATTTACTCCTTCAAAAGTCCAATTAAAAGCAAAACCTTTAGAATTCCCAAAATATATGATGAAAATACCATTACTCAGTTTTACTCCACTTTCACGGAGTGGCACCAATGACAAATGTTATAAAAAATGTGCATTTTGACAGCGCTCTCTCGAAACGAAGAGTCTCAAATGTATTTATCTATGGTTAGTAAAAGGAATGAGGGCAAAAAATTTGAAAATTTGAGCAAGTGTAGAAGAAACCAAATGCGCAGAAATTTTCGGCAGAGAGAAATCGTCAATTTCTCAATTTTTCGGTAACGTTTATAATCGCATGGCTGCCCCTCATAAGTATGTACATATATGAATGTATGTATGTAAAATGAATGAGTTTTAAAATCTTTGTGTATAGCGTGTATAATTGTACAATTTTTATACCAAAATGGGTATAAATGTATACTACTTCCAGGACACCTGACTTCGATTCTCGGGATTCTCGGTGAAGACAAAATAGGGAATTGTTTTTTTTTTTAATTCTTTTAAAGCAAGGAAAATTATTTAAAATGACGCCAGCAACTACTTATACTTTCCAGCGTCTACTTACAGCTTTGCTACAAATGAGACAATTGGTAACATTTTTCTGGCCAATCTTCAATAAATTTAAAAAAAAAAATATTATGATAAAAGGTTTTCATATGTTATATGTTTCAAGGCAAATTTAATTTATAAAAAAAAAAAACTTAACCTGCCCCGAACCCGTGCTCTTGAACCTGTAAACGCACGCATCAGAGCCGGCACCCTTTCCACCTGCGCCACTGCTGTATCATGTATATCATTTCTGTTGTGAATCAGAGACTTTATCTACTGGGTCGTAGATGTCGCTGAGGGTAATGGTGAAATTTTTGCGCAAGGCGCGCTCTGGTCCATCTAGCGTACAATGAAACAGTCAGATACTGTAGTTTTGGCTTTTGGTTAAAGCTTTTATATATGTTGTGCTGTTGGAGATTACAAAATAGCTGGAGAGTTTTGGACAGTTTGTAGGCTTCTTTTTTGTTTAATAACAAATAAACAAAGCATAATTCTCAAAATTTTTTTCGCGAGACAGTAGAAATAGTGCATACCAAGATGGCAATATAACTTTTATAGGGATCTATCTATAAATACTGTATGAAGTTGGGTTGCGAAAATTACTATGGGGAGAGTGTTAGCCTATTAATATATAGATATTGCTGAAATTTTTCATAAGGTAATGAACACATGCACCAACTGAAGTGATTAGATTTCGGCTTGTAGTAAGGCTACAGATTATTTTCAACGACATTTGAAAGGTAATAACTCCTGCTTTACATTTCTTTGCATGGATTGACATTTTTCTTTTTTCTCTTCTATTTTTGAAAATTCCTCTTCTGGTGTTGCTATCAAAATATTTTATTCTATATAACTAACTTCATTCTTAGTATGAAAAATACATTTTCTGCTTAGAAAATATACTTTTCCAATATTTTATTGTATACCTATGAAGGCACTAATTGTACCCTTTTTATACCAAAATGGGTATAAATGTATACTAATTGCAGGACACCTAACTTTGATTCTCGGTGAAGACAAAAATGGAAATTGTTTTTTTTTTTAATTCTTGTAAAGCAAGGAAAATTATTTAAAATGACGCCAGCAACTACTTATACTTTCCAGCGTCTATTTACAGCTTTGCTCTAAATGAGACAATTGGTAATATTTTTCTGGCCAATCTTCAATAAATTAAAAAAAAAAAAATATTATGATAAAAGGTTTTCATATGTTACTATATGTTTCAAGGCAAATATAATTTATAAAAAAAAAAAAACCTTAACCTGCCCCGAACCCGTGCTTTTGAACCTGTAAACGCACGCATCAGAGCCGGCACCTTTACCACTGCTGTATCATGTATAACATTTCTGTTGTGAATCAGAGACTTTATTTACTGGGTTGCAGATGTCGCTAAGGGTAGTGGTGAAATTCTTTACGCAAGGCGCGCACGGGTCCATCTATCGTACATCGAAACAGTTACATACTGTAGTTTTGGCTTTTGGTAAAAGCTTTTATATACATATGTTGTGCTGTTGGAGAATACAAAATAGTTGGAGAGTTCCGGAAAGTTTGTAGGCTTCTTTTTTGATTAATAACAAATAAACAAAGCATAATTTTCAAAATTTTTTTTCGCGAGACAGTAGAAATAGTCCATACCAAGATGGCAATATAACTTTTATAGGGATCTATCTATAAATACTATATGAAAATTACTATGGGGAGAGTGTTAGCCTATTAATATATACATAGATACCAATCGTATGGACCAGGATGTGTGGCGGAAAGTCGCAAAACTTGATATAGTAAACGTACTGAAATTTCAGTCAGTAATACGTCGTATGAATCAAAAATGTCTGTATTATGCACGGCGCTTTATAAGTATTGTGCAATCGTTGTATATGGAGAACTAAAGCCTCCCGTTCTTCAACATTTGATTCGCAATAATCTTTCTGTAAAGAGAAAAGTTTTATTAACTTGATTAATACATGTAATAGAGTTAACAAAACTCCAAACATTTTATAAGATTTTAGATGTGTGGTGGGAATTGTAAAACTGCAATAAATAAATATAAATAAAATAAATAAATAAATAAATATTTAACTTTGTTTCTTATATTCCAAAAATTTTTGTTTTATATTATAAAAATAATGAAACCAATTTTTTTTGTAAGATGGAACAAATGACAAATGATGTGAATGACGGCAAACACAGTTTGTCATAGTGGAAATAAACTGATTTTCTTGTGCCATGGTTTACTTTAAAATATTTTTAAAACATTTACAGAAGTGCTTGTTGGGTTTTTACGTTAGCTGGCGAATTCAAATTTTGAAAACGGCGCGTATAAAGGGGGAGACGGCTCGGAGGTCGGTTATTTAGGCTTGGCTTGTATGTGATAAACATTTTGTTTCTTTATTGAATAATAATAAATGAAATAAACCTAAATCAGTTTTCTTTTATCACTATTTAAGTTCTCACTGCTATTGGCATAAAAAAACGTGGTGTCCTTTCAAAAGAAAAGGTTCTTATTTTTGGTATTTTTTCCTAGGTTTTGATAAATTTATTTTTCGTCCCCACCGGAGACAAATGAAACTGCAATTTTGTAATTTCTAGTTTACACCCAAAATGGAAAAAAATTGAATGCCCCCGAAAATATTTTCTGGATCTGCGCCTGGCAAGGCGAATACAGCGAATAATGATTTTGACAATAAAATATGACAAACAAGTACCAAAAAACACTAACAAAATACATGGGATAGTTGTTGTTGGCCTAACGAGACGACCAGTATAATTGGGCCATGGTGCTCTTGATAAATTTGTCAATCTTGATAAATATTCAGGAAAAAAATATTTTCATCAAGTGTTTTGAATTCTGCGTCAAAAATAAATTATTAAAAATTAATTTGAATAAAATAAAATTTGGCTTTGACGCAAAATTCAAAAACACTTGATAAAAATATTTTTTTCCTGAATATTTATCAAGATTGACAAATTTATCAAGAACACAGAATTGGGCGGTTAGACCCTTTTGTCTGCACAAATTAAATTAAATTTTATTGCTTGGAGGAACACACTTAGATCCTTTTGGCTCCAATCATTAATGCAATAAAATTTAGTACGTTTTTGGCCTGGCAAATATATGGCACTACAATGTCTGAAATGACTCGGATCTCTTTGCCAACAAATAAACACCATATTTCACTATACAAATATGGGTATAACTCAATTTAAAAAAAAATGTGACTTAGATCCTTTTGGTTCTGAGCCCTTCATTTGTAATATGTTTGGAAATAATATAAAGGCCTCGATACTACCAACTTTTCAAGTGTAATTGTTTCTTTTCAAAATTTGTTCGAAATAACTAGTATATCTATTTATGCAGTATTATAAGGCATATACATACATAAGTAACATCAACCAATTTCTAACCACTATTTTACCATAGCTGTAACAGGTGGGACATGCCCAGTGTTGGGCTAATCAACTAATATATTCAATCAATTGATCAATCATGATTGATCTAATCATGATTAATTTAGTCATGACTAATTTAATCATAACTAACGAGATCAATCATTAGTCATGACTAAATTCGTTAAACGCAAATCATCAATCATTAGTTTTAATCATGAATGTATGACTAAGCTCGGTGCACAGGTGTTAGTACACTACACATACAGGGTGTGAGGATCAGCTGCCCGAAGTGCTTGAATAAAAATAATATGTTATTCGTCACTCAAGAAATCCTGAGTGATGAATAACATGTTATTTTTATTTTTGGAATTCTTGAATAACGATAAAACTTCATTTTTATTCAGTTATTTAAAAATAAAAAATAAGTACCCTGAGATCCCGGAAAATTATACCCATATGCGCATTATATTTGTCGTCATTTTCGGTATCATTTCGGAACTGTTTCGGGATTATTTCGGGACCAGTTTCGGGATTATTTCGGGACTATCTTCGGGATTGTTTCGGGACTTTTTCGGGATCATTTCGGGATTATTTCGGGACTATTTTCGGGATTGTTGCGGGACTGTTTCGGGACTATTTTCGGGACTGTTTCGGGACTTTTTCGTGATCATTTCGGGATTATTTCGGGACTATTTTCGGGACTTTTTCGGGACCATTTTCAGGACTTTTTCGGGATAATTTCGGGACTATTTTCGGGATTGTTTCGGGACCCGAAATGATCACGAAAAAGTCCCGAAACAGTCCCGAAAATAGTCCCGAAATGATCCCGAAAATAGTCCCGAAACAGTCCCGAAACAATCCCAAAAATAGTCCCGAAATAATCCCGAAACAGTCCCAAAATGATCCCGAAAAAGTCCCGAAATGATCCCGAAAGACTCGCGCACTTAGGGTTCCGTACCAAAAAAACGGTTAAAAATCACGATTGTTGTATGGGAGCTCTTAACCTGACCTACCTCCATGAAGAAATTTTTCCCGAAAATGAAAAGAATTTTCTGACTCTCTCCCCATACAAAATATGCGACTCGGCAGCCAATTTTGTATGGAGATGTCAAAAATTCTTTTAATTTCCGAGAAAAATTTCTTTGTGGACTTTGCTCAGGAGGATTGTCTGAGTTTTCAGCTTTCAGGGGCTGTGCCTACACCCTGTATCAAACAATTGATTTTCTCTTATTGCCTTACGAGTATTTTACCGGGGCATGTATTTATCTGACCACCAAAAAATACTGAATTTTACACTAAAACACCAAAGTCTAACCTAACCTACAGTAACGTTTTGTGTGCAATTTAGTATTTTTTTCAGATGCAGAAAAATATTTTACTTTTCCTGGTATTAAAAAATATCAATCATAAAAAAATAATCATGATTATTTGATTATGATTAAAACTAATCAATCATTAGTCATCACCTCGTGATTGAACTAAGTAATCATTAGTCATCAATCATGACTAACACATTCAATCATTAGTCATCAATCATTAGTTAACTAAATTTTGCCCAACACTGGACATGCCTCACTGTTGAATATTTCTTAACTAAGTTAATAGAAGCTAAAATGCACGGTAACTTCTATAAAGGACAACAATAACTTTTTGACTTTTTTGTAACGGGTGGGACAAGCCCAATTACGTTTATATATTAGCTTCATAACGACGGAAAAGTTAAATAATTTGGTATGTAAAGCAACTTCATTGGATAAATTTAAGTTCTGTTTGTTAGTTTTATAATCAATAATTTCATAAAGGAATCACAAACCATTTTACAGCGTTTTCAAAACAATTTGGCTTGTTCATTTAAATGCGATTATATATAGGTACAACGCATTTGCAACCCGGAGCTTGGCATAGAAGTCTGCTGAATTTTGATCTCTATGCAACTTAACATACCTACTGCCAAAGCTTTTGATTTTGAAGTTTCAATTTTGACACAAGGCAATAAAAAGGCCATGAAAACTAATTATTATTCTTATAAATTTTAGTAAAAAACAAATAAATGTGTTGTAATGGAAGAAGAAAAGCTGAAAGAATGTGTGCGAGCTCATGATATTCTGTATGTTTCGCGAATATCTGATTTTGAATTGCTGTGCGTTGTGCGAAGTATAATCAACATTTTCTTTTACGTGCTGTGTATTGCTATGCTATGCCCTGCTATGCAAACATAACTGAACCATAATACAGTAGGAAAACTGTGGTAAGATCCGCGGTTATATTCACATTTTTCGTGTACTTGGGGTTTCAGTCAACTCTTTTGAGCATTTAAGGGTGTTGTGTTGCAAATTGAATGATTATTTTGAGAAAGGAGAAATTGCTAAAAATACATTACGATGTTTTTCATTTAAAGCTTAAAAATTATAACGCTATACTTTTATGTCAAAATGTTGCACAAATATATTTTGTGGTTTCGTTGCATGTGTCTCATTTGCACACAGATTTACTTGAAATAAACTTTTAAACATAGGTATTTGAAACAAAATATGTTTTTAAAAAACAATTTAACTATTATTTTCTAGATCTCTGATCATAATGCCACGATTTTTGCAAAGATTTCACGTTTTAAAATCACATTTTCAAAAGGTGTTAGAACATTTTACCTCGAAATATGTATGCCGATTTCTATATCATTTCAGCTTTTAATAGGTTTATAAATTGAAAATACATATGACCGATTTTCTGGGAAAGTAAACCAAGTAGTTTTTTTTTTTTTGCAAATATTGCAAGCACTGTGGTCTTGCGGGCTTCATGACATATTATAGTACCTGTTGAAAATAGTGTCATTAGATTTTAGTCGTTTTAAATTAAACTTTCCACTCTTTTTATAAAACGTTGTGAATAAAAAAAAAATTTGGTCGGAAGTAGTTCTGCAAACAAAAAGGTAAATATAACGTGTTTTTGCGACTAAATTTAGCCATTCAAGTTTTATCTATTAGAAACTATTAATATTAATATCATAACACTTGAAGTTTTTAAAAAAGTTATGTTCCAACTAGCAGTTATGTGAAAAATAAACGAGCCGCAAAAATCGTATGTAACGTTAGCAGTGCAAAACTAAAAAAGTTTTTTAAAACATGTTAAAATACGTTTTAATTTAATGTGTTTATATATTTTCTTAACCTTTAACTAACGAGGTGGTGGTAAATTTTACCCTCTCTTTACATTTCTTTTAAATTCTCTCTTCCATTGCGCTCAATCAATTTAATTCTCTTGGTATCTTCATTTATTGTGATCGTTGACCAAAGGACTTCTCTGCCCTTTGGAGTACGTTTATTCTGTTGTCTTACATTTCTGGCAAATGGGTCATACCAAAAATGTGTTGCTACCAACATGTACGCCGCACTCAGCCAACCATCTGCTTCACGGGCCATTAAATATATTACAAACATGATTGTAAAGGAAAAGTCTTCAGAAATCACTTTTCCTACTACAAACGAGGAGCAGTTGCCTATAAAAACAAGGTAAACCTGAATATACAAACTAAAGGGCCATAAGGAATACAGACTGTTCAGGTAACAAGACAACAGTTTACTTTTGTTGCATAGATGATATTGATCATACCTCCGGTCTAGGGTTAGCTATGGGTTATTTCTTTGAAGCGGCATACAATGGACTATGTAAATCAGTGAAAAGGTGGACCATGCCCGCTTTTTTGTATACCTTAACAGTCATTATTATTTGCGCTTCTAGTTGAAGGTACTATCACAGTACTTTCTGCTCTCACATATTTCTATTTATTTTACTAGGTTCTATACAAAGTTCGGTTTGAAGGGGGTCATCGGTGCAATCGATTGTACACATGTAGCCTTAATTTGCCCCACAAAAAATGATCCAGCAAAGCCAAGCAGTCTTTATATGAATCGGAAAGGTTATTACAGCGTTAATGTTGAAGCTGTTTGTGACGACAACCTCATGTTCTTAGCAGTTGATGCTACTTTTCCAGGTTCTTGTCATGACTCAGGAATTTGGACAACATCAAACGTGCGTGCTTACATGAGTGGCCAGAGAGAAAGTTTGCTCATTGGTGATCAGGGATACCCATTGGAGCCATGGCTCATTACACCCTTATCTGAGCCAGCCAATCCTCGAGAGCAAACATTTAATAAAGTCCACTGCAAAGCTCGGAACGTTATTGAAAGAGGATTTGGAGTTGTAAAGTCACGATTTCGATGCTTGGCACAACATCGTACTTTACATTACAGCCCTGAAACCGCTACAATAATAGTAAACGCCTGCTTCATTTTGCATAATATAGTGGAAGTCGAAGAAATCGAAGATAACGAACAAAACATTTCTCCCGAACATGCTACTACCGGTAATCTTCATCGGCAAGGGGAAAGAATTCGTCAGCAGCTAATAAGCCATTTACCCTAATAAAACTGTATCTAAAATATATTTCTTTAAAAAGTATTCGTGAATAAATAAAAATGTATAAATTAAAGTTTCTTCAATTTTTTATTCATCTCTTCAAAAACTTAAAAATAACTAAATTTAATAGTACATATACGTAGTAATATATATTTTTGAAATACACACAAAAAAAAAGAGAGGTAAATCTAACCGAAAACGACGATTAAAATGGCAGTGACCGAAAAAAATGGTAAATATAACCGACTAAAATAGTTCGTGTACCATGAAAAATAGTTAAGTTACCATGCAAAATAGTTTTTTTACCATGAAAATGTTTTTTTACTATGAAAATAGTTTTTTTACCATGCAAAATAGTTTTGTTACCATGAAAATTGTTTTTTTTACCATGAAAATAGTTTTTTTACATTGGAAATAGTTTTTTTTTACCATTAAAATTGTTTTTTTACAATAAAAAATAGTTTGGGTACCTCCAAAAATTGTTCTTGTACTATTTTTTATGGTTACTTTGCTAAAATAAAAAGCTGTTAATTTTTGATTTTTGAATAAAAGTACTATAATTATTATTTCTATTCAATATTTTACATCAAATATTTTACATTTGTACACAAGTAATATAAATAAAGAGGCGGAAGAAATAATAGGGACAAAATTGAAAATGGTCTTACATGTATAATATATGTTTGTGGCGGAATTCTGCTCTAGCTCCAATCGTTTCGTTCTTAAGCAAATCAGCAATATCAGACTCCGTTAGATACTTTAAATTTTCCAGCGTTATGGCTTGAGCTGGAATTGCACAAAATATAGTAAAAAGTAAAACAATGAAATATTTGCAAATTACCTTTTAGTTCAGCAATTTTTTGTGGGAATCCCCACTCCAAAATCAGTTTACAAAATTCCGTATCTTCTTTATCAGAATTGTCAAGATCATCGGCCTGCACAGCACTCAATATATGTATTTATCGAAAACAATTCACTATTTTTGAGACTCATTGCAATATAATTTTTTGGATAAATATATAAAATCTCACATTAAACAATGCCTACGCAATAACACCATTCACGAAATGTTTGCAACTGAATAACAATTAACAAGCTGTCAAATTTTGCAGAAAGCGTCATAACGGTACTCTCATCGATAACTGATAATTTCGGTTAGATAAACCACCAAAATAGTAAGGTTACCATATTTATTGGTTAGTTTTACTATTTTCGTGGTTGACAATGGTAAATTTACTATTCTACCGATTAGTTTAACTATTTTTGTGGGTTAAACATTTTTAAAATTAATTTAACAATTTTTTGGCGGTTTGATCAACTACCAAAATAGTAAAGTTACCGTTTTTTTATTGGTTAGTTCTACTTTTTTCGTGGTTGAAAATAGTAGCTCTACTATTCCACTGATTAGATTAACTATTTTTGCGGTTAAAAATTTCCTAATTCGTTTAACAATTTTTTGCCGATTATATTGACCACGAAAATAGTAAATTCACCATTTTTTATGGCTAGTTTTACTATTTTCGCGGTTGCCAATTGAAACTTTACTATTCCACCGGTTAGTTTAACTATTTCTGTAGTTGCAAGTTTCAAAACTCGTCTAACAATTTTTTGTCGGTTATACTAACCACCAAAATAGTAAAGTTACAGTTTATTTGGTTAGTTTTACTATTTTGGTAGTTAAAAATTGTAACTTTACTATTCCACCGATTAGGTTAACTATTTTTGTGGTTAACATTTTCCGAATTCGCTTTACATTTTTTCACCGATTAGATTAACCACGTGAATTGTACTTGTTGTTTGTGTTTTCAATGTAAAATAAAAAATAGTTTATTAACAACCTTTTTCGGTTCGATTAACCTATCTTTTTTCGCTCTGTGTAGGTACATAAACTAAATCACAGTTCATCTATATATATAAAATAGAATGTATGTACGTATGTATGTATGCTATAGACTCCGGAACTACAGCGCCGATTTTGTTCATATTTACAGGATAGCTCAGTAGGAGTCCGGAGAGTGTTTATGTAAAGTTTTGCACTGGGAAGTGGACCAGGGACCGAAATATTCCAAACTTTTTTATTAATTGTGCGATTTTCTTCAAATTTGGTACAAAGGTAGACTTTTACTTTTGTTAAAATTTCAGGTTAACTTTTTTCTGGAAGTGGACCAGGGACCGAAATATTCCAAACTTTTTTATTTATGGTGCGATTTTCTTCAAATTTGGTACAAAGGTAGACTTTTACTTTTGTTAAAATTTGAAGTTAACTTTTTTCGGGGAAGTGGACCAGGGACCGAAATATTCAAAACTTTCTTATTTATGGTGCGATTTTCTTCAAATTTGGTACAAAGGTAGACTTTTACTTTTGTTAAAATTTGAGGTTAACTTTTTTCGGGGAAGTGGACCAGGGACCGAAATATTCCAAACTTTTTTATTTAGGGTGCGATTTTTTCCCTAAATTTGGGCAGAACAACGTCTGCCGGGTCCTTCTAGTATTAAATAAATAAAAAGAAATTCAAAAAAGCCATGCAAAAAAAATAAATAAAAAGAAATTCAAGAAAACAAAGAAAAAATTCAATGACCAACAACTACCGTACCTATATACAGTTGTATTCAATATAATTGTAGTCGCATTGCAATGGATATTGTTTGACGCAAGATATGAATTCAATAATTTATAGGTATTTGAAATATTGCGAGTTTCATTACAGAAATATTAAAGTTTTGGTATATATTCTAACAAGTTATACCAACTTAACAGAAGTTTGTGTTTACTTTGAAATTAAATTTTATGTCGTTCTGTAATGAAACTCGCAATATTTCAAATACCTATAAATTATTGAATTCATATCTTGCGTCAAACAATATCCATTGCAATGTGACTGCAATTATATTAAAGACAACTGTGTATACATAGGTACGGCATTCAACACCGGAACTGACTTAATTTTAATTTTAACGATACATTAAAATTAAGTTAGTTCCGGTGTTGACTTTGCAAAGCTACCAATTCGTGGATCGCCCCAGCCAATGATGCTAGTCCGCTCCCCAAGCTATCTAGCGACTGAGCCAATCGTGACTGCTCTGCACGTCTCTCCCTCATGTCCTGCTGCACAGTTTCCAAAATTTCGTCCCGGATGTCCCTTCTACTTTTGCGCCTCCTTCGCGGCACAAGTAATCCAGGCGAAACAGGATTGAGTGTGGCAGAACACGAGGGAGCAGGGGAAACGATGTTTTCTGCAGCTGCAACTAGAGGAGCACGGCTGGGCGATCCACTTACTACTACGCACAAATCTGCACCTTCGGTGTTTGTAGTCTCCTGCGCTGATTCCTCCCCCTGTGTTGGCGCAATATTCTGGACATCACTCTGAAAATAAAGGTAATCCTATTAATAAATGTAAATATTTTTTGCCGGAAATTTATACGACGGAACGTAACTGCTAATACACGTCCAAACATATCGGGAGAGGTATCATAAGCCGTGCTTCAAAAAAATAACCCTCAGCCGGTCCAACAATGGCTACGCGATCCCCAGTATTTCTGCCTCAAACACACTTTTTTGGACGGCCTCATATGTAATTACAACAACCACATGAAAATCACAGAAAATTGTGAACTCTGATTGCAAATATCTCGCGACCTACTAAAAATATTTGATTTCCGAAGGCGGATTCTCATTGCTGAAACCTAAGCGCGTGCTTGATACGTCGCCCGATGTTTTTGGACGTGTATTAGCAGTTACGTACGGTCGTATAGAATTACCCAATTATATTTACCTGAAATCCGAGCCTAGAGTTTGAGTGACCCTCTACAGCCGCAATGCCAAACGTGTCTAGCGCTAGCTGCTCAAATTCCGTCAGCTCCGACACAGGATTATGCCCTCCTCCAGTTCGCCTCCTCTCCAAAACCAGCTTATAGCACTTTTTCTTACCTCTCGCCAAGCATCCGGAGTCCTTGATGGTCCCACCATTGCATTCAAATTCGTGGCTATTTCCTGCCACAAATCGGGAATCCTGCTGGGTGCTCTGGGAGTGTTTTTTCCCTGCATGAGTTCGGGGTTATCTTTACAAAAGGAGATGTACCATCTCAACTGGCCTTGTGTAGTACGTGCATATTTTCTACAATAAAATATGTTAATTTTATATCAATTTAAATATATATTTACAGATTTTACTTACTTGTTTATCTCCATTTCGATTGATATTGTTTTATTATACATATATATGTGTATGTACTACACTTTGCTTTTCACCATAGCAAATTGGTGAGTTTTTAGTGTTGACAGCGTTACCATATGGCTCAGAATCGCGGTTACTTGAAGTGTACAAAATTTCCGGTTACGCTTGGAATCGGCCCGTTAAGGGAAACTGTTTCCTAGTCATCTGTAGCCCGTTTCTGTAACTTTGCGTTAACTTAACGAATGAGTTTTTATCGAATGGCTCGTAACGAATTCGTTATGAAAAGTGTTTCTGTATGAAAAAAATTCACCTTGCGATATGTTCGTGGTGTGTTATGTAAAAATGATAAAATGATAGCCCACAAGGCTTAGGTGCCAAATAGAACATTTGACGCACGCCAAGCAATTGTCTTAATAGCCTAGTAGTTGTGATGTTGCCCTAACCAGCGGGGGATTCCGAGTTCGAATCATGGCAAGCTTTTCTTTTTTTCATCTTTGTTTTAAATATTTTTTTTTGTTTTTATATTTTTCTAAGAACTAACTTTGAGTAAATATTAATAACATTAAAAATTTGCACACAATGCAATTATTTTGTATTCTACGCTTGTTATCACTGCCACTATAGGCTGCGTTAAGTTTATCGATCGCCGTAACGAAAATACATATCTACCACGCTTATAGAAACACTGCTCAGCGATAACTACAAAACAGGGTTGCACTTTGCGTTAAAAATCGTATCGATGGGATACAGAAACGGGCTACTGGAATGGTACTGTTGGATCTGAAGGAGTTAACAAAGTTTACTTGAACTGATGCAAATGCTAGAGCGTTGTTACATTTTCTTATGTTTTCCAAATAGTTTTTTGTTACAGAATCATTGCGTTCGATTACAGATCTAAGTTCTTCACATACAGAAATCGGGGGCAAATTCACCTTCCCTTTGTGACAACAAATTGAAGAACTTCTATCGCTGACCTCACCCGCAAATAGCTTTGCCATACAAAATTCATATTGTCGATCCATACGCCCAACGCCAGGTGGTTCTTCAATAATTCCGAGGCGTGCGCAACAATAAGTTTTTGGAAGCTTTTCCTGTATTCTCCTAGCATTTGTGTCACTGCTTAACTTTAAAATATATGAAGGTACCAAGTCACTCCTACTCTGGAGTACCATTTGTTCACGTTGTACCTGTCGCTGGTTACGCATTGTTTGCCTTGCATGTGCTAGATGAATACTTCGTTGATGGCTAGATCGACTTCTTCTAGCTTCTTGACGCCTTCTTCGCTTTAAGGTGACCCTAGGCATTATAATCTAACAATATAAACAGAATGTGAACACATGTAACTCATGTAAAAATACACATTTTAGAAGTTACCAATCACCGCGTTGTATGTATAATAAAAGATCCAATAAGAAACAATAAGATTTTCAATTAACAAATAAAATCAGCTGCACTTGTTGTGAGAAAGAATAAAAAAAATATTCGCTACAGGTGTTTAGCAAAGACACTGGCAATTAAACGCCCGCGCGCCATCTACATTTAAACATTTGTCTTTTTTTTAATGAAAATCAAAGACTCGCACCACTGCCAGTCCAGCGCAGTGTTGCCACTCACATTTAGTTTTTGTACCAAAATAGTTTCAAGAGTGCCAATTTTTTTTTCTAGCATGGAAAAACACACCTAAAAAGAACTATGGCGCGATAAATGTAGAGGCTATCATTATCATATGTACATATGTATTAAAGAGCTGCATAAGTCCTAAAAAAGTTAACTTTTGATAACTCATACAAAATTTGAACTTCAACTCACACAAACAACAAAAATATGTACTCGCATGTTCGGATAAAATATGAAGCAAATATTGTTAGTTGTTGTTCTCACTGGTGCGCTTACCTAAAAATACTCGCACAAGTACGCAACAAACTCGTTTGCTGTGAGTAAACACTGTTCAAGAAATTGTGGTGCGAGTAAATGAAGCACGGTTGCCACTCCAAAAAAAATTTATGTACCATAATTTTCATAAAAATGTGCCATTTTCAATAAAAAAGTACCAGTTTTTTTAATTTTTATTTAGATGAAAACATTTATTGCTTTTAAAAATGTATGTGCATTCCATTTATATAAACTATTTTTTACACATTAAAGTATCTAAATTAAATATGGATTGTATTAAATACTGCTTTATATTTTTAGTTTTAAGTAAACATGAGCTACAAATAACACTTTTTATTAAAGAATATTTAAAACTTAGTTAAAATTCATATATAATTTATCAAATACCGCTTTTATTAAGGGTGTTTAGTTAACATTAGGACACATAACACACCTTTTTTATTGGGGCATATTTAATAGGTGGTTTTTATCTTTTGAGATCTACACATTAATGTATTAAATACTATTATTATTTTTAGGCAACATTAGTTAGCAATAGGTATATATCAGACTTTTTATTAAAGCATTCTTAGTGGGTGTCTTATATCTTTTGTGATCTACACATTTATAAACTTAAAGGAAATACTGATTTTAATAGTCTTGAGGGTCATACTTTCCACCCAACGTCAAGTGTTAATACACGTCAAAAAATCTAGGTAGAGGTATCAATAGACGCGTCTTCACCTCCGTAACAATAATCTGGAGGGGGAAATCAGATATTTTTTAGAATTTTGCGAGATATTTGCAGTTAAAGTTCACAATTTTTCTGTCATTTTTATGTGGTTCTTGTAATCACATTACCCTGTGAGAAAAAAGTGACACGCGGAAGGACATCCCCGTGGCGGTAGCCACGGCTATGGCACACACCCGGAGTTGGAATGGCGTAGCCCATTGTTATTTTTTGAAGCGCGGCCGAAGGCCGCCTACGCGGAAAGGTGTTCTGCACATAACAAACGTGGAACGGGCCCCGAATTGGGGATCTGACCCGGGTCAATTTTCACTAATAACTTTTCACAGAAACAAAATATTGCTTTTCCCCCTTCAGATTATTGTTACGGAGGTCAAGACGCGTCTTTTGATACCTCTCTCAAGATTTTTGGACGTGTATTAACACTTGACGTTGGATGGAAAGTATTACCGTCTTGAGTTAACATTAGGTGCAAATAAAGGGCTTCTTAAAGTATATTTAATACGTAGTTTTTATATCTTTTGGTGACCACACATAGTGACCACCCTGATTTGCACATAGCTCCTTGCACAGCATTGCGTTATTAACTGTTTCGAACTCAAGCTTATTTCGTAATTTAGTCTTGATTAAACTCATTTCAAAGAACTTGCGCTCGGCAGCTGCAGAGCTATGCGGCAAAGACAAAAGGTTAAAAATAAAAGAAGTAAGCTCTTTAAAAGCTGGATGGTTAAGCCCATTTAAATATCAAATCAAATCAATTAAGCCCATTTAAATATCAGCAAATATCTTTTCACAGAAACGAAAAATTAAAAAGCGCTTTTACCTAATTTGCTAGGCCTAAAGGATGCAAATACCTATACATACTTATCCATTTTTTGCAGTTTGGATTGATGGCTGGATGCTATCAGTTTCACTTTTTTTGTTAAGCGGGATGCTTTTCAGCAAGATGAAACTTTGTTTTACTTCGCAAATAACTGTAAAAAGAAATTAGCGATGAACTCTTTATGGCGTCTTAAAATCGATTATGGTGAAAAAGTACCATATCGGCCAAATCAGTACCAAAGTACCATCGCTAAAAAAAAGTACCACTTTTGGTACTAAAGTACCAACTTCGGCAACCGTGAAATGAAGTTCCACTAGTGAACTCAGTTAACTCATAGTTTTTAGTTAGGCAAGAAAATCTGTACATAAATTGTATGTATGTACATATGCAAGTTCGAAAACAAAACAACGCAGATGTGTACATACACATATGTATGTGCGCGTCCTAACCTGGCAAAAAATGCGATTAGTTTAGGATGCTTTAGGGATCAGTTGCAAGGGAATATGCGGTTAATGTCCGCTCACATTCGTTTGGCATACATACATATGTATATATTTATACATACATATTTATACCCGAACGGGTACAAAAGGACTAATCCACTTTTCGCCCAAACGGGTACTTTTAGCTCCTACTCTAGTATGAGCACTAGACTAGGCCCAATAAAAAAATTGTTTTTTTTTTTTTTCAAAAATTAGATGACATCAATCAACATCAAATCAACAATACAGGCTAGCATTAGCCGAAAACAACAATAATTGCCTAAGATACATACTAGTTAACTAAATCCAGTTTAAAGAAATATCCGAACAATGAGTGCACATAAAAATGTGTGCAAATCATGGCATACGCATACAGGTAATATCAACTCAGCAGCTGATTAGATTTTTTTTATTTTCTTTTTCTCTAAACTGTCAAACATGCTTTACAAACGCTTTCATATTTTGTATTTGCTACTGCCTGTTTTGACGTTTTAGCGAAAGCGATTTTTAGTTTGACAGCGCCGATATTACCTGTATGAGTATGCCATGTGTGCAAATACTTCTTGTAATCGAATGTACTTGAAGTTGAAGGGGTGGTTTATTTGTGTTTATGTTACGAACGAGTTGAGTTCACCGCTAGCGAAAAACTACAACCTACAATAAATTGCCTGTATGTGTATTCGAACAAACGTAATCGGCGTCAGCGCAGAACTCGAGTTATGCGTTGAACTAGAAAGTTATTTGGTTTATTCGTAGCAGAGTTAACGCATGCAACTCTTTAATATGTATGTATGTCGACCAATCCCGTATTAATTACAGCCTGAAAAAAGCATTTACCGCCAAATTTTAAATATTTCAGCAATTTGAGACGCCCACAATTGTTAGAAAAAGCAAATTTCTAAAAATGAGGCTGTGTCCGAATAGGTAAAATGTACCCTTATGCAAATTTTCATCAAAATGTGAGACGGTCGAATTTTAAATGTGCCTTCCATCTTATGAGAAAGTATAGTACATGCATATTTTCATACCCATTTTCCCCCATTAATGAACAATTTTTCAATGATTTATGGATAGCATTAAACAATTCAGGCAAAGAGGTATATACATTTAAGTTTTCGAGTCGAAATTCCTCTTAGTTCAGGAGATATGACGTTTTGAGTTTTATCATGAGCAATACAAATAAAAATCACAAGATAATTATTATTCCTGAGCAAAAAAATAAAAATCACAAGATAATTATTATGCGTGAGCGAAAATTTTGAAAATCAAAAATAATAATTATGTTTGAGGAAAATTGATAAAAATCAAAGGTAATGATTATTCTTGAAGAAAAAAGATAAAAATCGACGATAATGATTATGATTGAAGGAAAATTTATAAAAATCATGGATAATGATTACGGCTGAGGAAAATAAAAAAAATCAAGAGATAATTATTATGATTGAGTAAAATCGATTGAAATGAAATATAATAATTATGCGCTATCAAAAATATTTATATCGAGATATAATTATTATTCATGATTTAAATAATTTAAATCAAAGTTTAATAATTAAATTAAGATCAAAAAATTTTACTCAAGTTTTAATGATTATCTTTGATCAATATGGATAAAACTTACAAAATAAAAATCACTGCAGATTCACGCAGTTTATAGCATAACAAATGCAATGGTGTATTTAGAATTGTTTTGCAATGTTTAGAACATTGTGATTTTTTTGGTCGAAACAATGAAGAATAATCATTATTTTCCGTCCCTGGTATTTTTAGTAAAAAAAGTAAATGAGTAATAGAGCAATATATTCGAGTCCTTACAAGAAAAATGCAGTACAATTTGAACGAAAAAGGTACGGTTTTTGAGTGGAAATGTCATTTCCCAATCCCGGCTGGGAGTATGAATGTGACAAACGAATGTAATGAGTATGTACTTATATATTTTTTAATAATAATGCCCAAAGGATTACCCACCATATCCCGCCCGACCGGCGCAAGGGGCGCATCCGCATGACGCGCGGATTGTTCTTTCGTGCCGAGTCTTTGAAAGGCTTTGGTTTGTTAATCGTCGAGATCTAAAACTGCTCAGCTACAGAGAAAACCTCATCAGCTAAGTAATTACACAATTAATAAATCATTAGTTGACAGCGAAAAGTTTATTGTTAAGAATAAAGATAAGAAACAAAGGATATGAAAAAAAATTGTTGCTATGTATTTAGGATAGAAAGAATTGACTTTTTTATGCTGCATAGTGAGTCTGAAATATCAAACGTACCAGAAAGAGAGTTATAATCTTGACACAAACAACGAAAAGGCTCATTTAATTCAAAATTAGTTCGGCACTGTTTCAAGATAAGTGGTTTAAAATGTCTTGATGGACGAGAAGGTACATTGAAGTTCACTTCGCTCAAAAGAAACGGGCTTACGATTGAACCATTTAGTAATTTAATCATGAAGACAATTCCAAGCATTTCCCTCCGACTAGAAAGGCTGTGAAGATTAATTAGTTTTAAGCGACTCGTATACGATGGCAAATTATACAAGGGATCCCAGTGAAGATCTCTTAAGGCAAATAGTAAAAATTGTTTTTGAACTGATTCTAAGCGGTCCACGTGGACCTGGTAACGCGGGTTCCAAATTATAGAACCGTATTCAAGTATCGGTCTGACTAATGTAGTAAAGAGAGTTTTAGTTACATAAGGGTCGCTAAATTCTTTAGACCATCGTTTAACAAATGCTAGAACGCCTCTAGCTTTATTGACTGTTACGTTAATGTGGCAGTTGAAACTGAGTTTGTAATCCATAGTAAGGTCAACAAAATCATACATTTGCTCAAGACTATAATTGTTAATTGTATAGGAAGCTGGCTGTGAAATTCCTCTCGAAAAACGCATTTATTTACATTTTTTTAGATTAAGCGGCATATAATTTAAATCACACCAAGTAACTAGTGTATTAAGATCTGATTGAAGCTTATTGCTATCTTCGGATGATGCGAATGACATGAAAAGCTTTACATCGTCGGCATACATTAACATTTTCGAAAATTCTATTACTGTAGAAATGTCGTTTATAAACAACAAGAACAGAATCGGGCCCAGATGGCTTCCTTGAGGAACTCCAGAGGAGACATTAATAACATCGGATTCACAGTTTTTAAACACTACTTTTTGTGTTCTGTCACTAAGGTAAGAAGAGATCCAGCGATTGAGACCCGGCTGGAAACCCAGCTGATCTAGTTTATGAATAAGTAACGAGTGACACACTTTATCGAAAGCTTTGCTGAAATCAGTATAAATAACGTCGGTGTGCAGATTTTTTCTAAAGCCATTTGAGACATGATTTGTAAATTCAAGTAAGTTTGTAACGGTGGACTTTCCCTTACAGAACCCGTGTTGAAAGTCAGAAATCAAGGTAGAGATAGGATTCGTAAGCTGATTGGTAACAATAGCTTCAAACACTTTTGGGATGGCAGACAGCTTTGCTATGCCACGATAGTTCTCAATAGAAGCCTTGCTTCCGCTTTTATAGGCATATTATATTTAACAAAAAATGCTTCATTAATTTGTAACAAACTTTTCACCAAAACCCAAAGCTGTAATTACAGTATCTGACTGTTTTGTTGTACATACAGCAGTGGCGTAGGTGGTGAGTGTGCCGGCTATGATGCGTGCGTTCGTAGGTTCAAGGACGTGTTCAGGGCAGGTTAAGTTTTTTTTTTTTACTAAATTGAATTTGCCTTAAAATATACGAAAACTTTTTATTATATTTTTTTTTTTTAATTTATTATATTTGTAATCCAATATTTTTCTGTTTATTATGTTTATGACATCTATCTTGGAGTGAAAAACCCAAATTTTTTGAAAAAATATAAAAAATTATTCCAATTTATCAATATTTATCAATTTATATTTTTTAAGAAATATATCATATTTAATATGGAAAAAGTAAAAACACAGTTTGTAGCTTCTTCAATTTTATATTCACGAAATAGTTTGAAATTGCGTTAATTTTCTCGAAGACATCAACGACTCTTTCCATGCTGTTGGAAAAACACCACACTTTAGTGACAGAGTGAACAAATTGGTAAGGGGTTTGTAAATATTGTTAGCGCACTTCTTCAAGAAGCATGTAGGAATCCTATCAGGACCACATTTAAAAGATTCTTTGAAGGTTTTCAGACAAACAAGAACATCATTGGCGCATATAGTTGGACAATTAATTAAATTGTTCCCATGTAGCTCATAGGGATAATTTAGAAAGTCAGAATTGGTGACGGCAGAATAGTTAGAAGTGAAAAATTGCGCAAAGAAATTCGCGATATCTTGATTATCGCTAGATAAAATGTCTTTATATTTCATGGCTGAGGGAAATCCCACTACTTTTCGTTTAGAATTTACGAAATCATAAAATGACTTCGGATTGCGAATAATGTCTCTTTTTGTTTTAGAGATATAGGCTTTATAGGACTTTTTATTTAAGTCGATGTACCTCTTACGTAGACCAGAATACAACAAGTAGTGTTTGTTTAATCCCGATTTCTTAAATAATTTGAAAGAACGCGTTTTTCTATTTTTCAGCATCATAAGCTCTTTAGTAAACCAAGCTTGCATTGGATGATCATATGTTATTTTACGTTTAGGAACAATCTTCTCAAATAAGTTGTAAATAGTTTGATTAAAATGTAAAACGTTTGAATCGATATCGCCACACAGCTCAGGCCAAGTTACTTTAGACAGTTCTTTATTTAATTTCTTATAGTTGGCTTTTGAGAAGTTAAAATCAAAGTTACTACTTGAGCAGCCTTGTGTACATTACATTGGGCATTACTTAAGGTCTCATGAAATATTTCCATAGAAGGGTGGTAGACGTCTTCTGGTAAAACCAGCGGATCGCAACGACTTACAAAAAATTTATTTTTATCATCGACAAAAACTAAATCTAAGACTTTGCCAAACTTGTTTGCTGTAACGTTTATTTGATTAAGACAGAGATCGGAAATTCCATCTAAAAAGTCATTGTAGCCCGGTCTGGATGGATTTGGAATAATATTTCCATCGACTATTTTCCACGATATATGAGGTAGGTTAAAATCACCCAAAACAATCATCGAGTAAGAATCTTTAGTCAAAAAGTGAACCGTTTTGAGCAAAGAGATAAGTTGTAAGTACAAAGCAAGATCTGATGCTGGAGGGATATAACAAACAAATAAGTACATGGAGACATTTGCTAGCTGAATGCGGATGCATTTGAACTCAATGGAATCAATGTTAGGTAAATCAACCTCCTCTGAAGGTATTGTGGAATGAACTGCAAGTAAAACTCCACCCCCGACCCTGTTCAAGCGATCATTTCTATAAACTTGATACTCGTTACAAAAAAATTCAGAGTTGAAAACATGAGGTTTTAACCAAGTTTCGGTAAAAGCAATTACGTTATAGTTACAACAGAAAGATTTCAAATAAAGATCGGTTAGTTTGGTATTTAAACCTCTGACATTTTGATAAAAGATAGTCATGGTCTTAGTACTCAGTTTTTTGGCTCAACGTTATCACGAGAGATTGTTATTACATTTTGAACATTTCTATTTGGTCTGTACTCAAACTCCCGCACAAGAGCGCCGGAGGGCCAAAAAGAACTATCCAAAAGAGCGTCGAAATCTTTTCCAGCGACATCAATTCTAAATGACGACATATTTCTTTGATACGTGAAATTAAACTTTTTAACCGTCAAGTTACGATCTTTTACCTTAGACGAAATATGGTACATCAAATCTTCTTCGGTAGTGTCAGGATGGAACCTAGACAGAAAAATAGATTTTTTGCGAGGGACCACAACCAGCTTCCTAACAATTGGTTCAGATTCCACTTCAATTGCGGGAGGATCCGGATTTCTTTTAGTGGATGTCTTTAGAGGGTTCTTGGACGTTGCCCGAACAGAAGTGCTTGGAATTGGGGAGGCCAAGTCTATCAATTCGACGGCTTGCGGCAAGTTTGGCGCTAAGGAGCAGGCCGATCATCCGTAGGCTTGCGCTTGCCATCACGATTGATAGAAATTTCCTGTTTGTCAAGATTTTCGAACGTTTTGAAAATACTTTCATATTTCTTGAATTTTTCGTTCATCAAAGAAAAGTCTTTGCTGATCTCAGAAAACCCGTTTCTTATATGACGAAAGACCTTACAAAGATCAACTTCCGTCGATCTACATTTTGAGCAAGACCAGCGCAGACCTTTTCCATCATTAATAAGATCAGCTGTTCTACCAGTTAAGCCAGTGCACTTTGCGTGGACAAGTGCATCACACAGCCAGCAAGCTACAAAGCGCTCCGACTCGCTTTTAATCTGGCAATTTTCAAAAGTGCACGACATTATATTATTAATAATTATGAAAAATTTATAAAAGTTATAAAATGCAAAAATTTTGTAGTTAAAAAAAGCTATAAAAACAACCCTGACAGTTCTAAAGGCACTGTACTGAGCGAACAGTCTTAAACACACTGTACTTGAAAAAGGAGTGAGAGAAGCAAGTCAGCACACAACAACAATTACAATGTAAAATGTAAGCCTTTCAAAAGCAACAAATACAATATGCAAAAAAAAAACAACTCGGCACACACAAATTCAATAAAATGAATTTATAATGATTCAATTTTCAAAAGTTTATCAAAAATTAACACTTTTCACAACAAGTAGTGAAGCACATTAAGTATTTAACTCTTTAACTTTAATCTTAACTTCAAAATTTCCAGAAATATAACAAATATGATTAAATTTTTAGATAAAAGTACAGAGCAAAATAAAAACACAACTACACAGCTTGACTTTTGCGATCTGTACATATATGTGCTGGGGAACTCACATGAATTAGTTTTGATAACAAAAACTAAGCTAAGAATTATTTTCTGAAGCCTAACCTGAAAATTTGAAGATTTTGGACTTTCAGTAATTTTTCATTTTTCCATCAAAATTAACCTATGAAAACAATAAAAAAAAATTATATTACTGTGGTTTTGTTGTTCCATTCTCTTTCCCTTTTGTCTCATTTCGATAATGTTCCCAAAAAAAAAGGAGCAAAACTTTAGATGATTTGTTGTTAAATTTGTAAAAACACGTGTCCCTTCCGTGTCACACAAAAACACGAGAGATCACCGCACGCGCTTCAAAGGGAGTCTGCTTGTACGCCCCGGGACAAAAACAAACTTCTTTTGGGTCCATCTATGGACTGAGCCCAAAAACCCTGCGATCGATAACATTATTTTCGGGGAGATTTAAATACGTCGAATATGCCTTTTTCCGCGTTTTCTCCCATATAGAGGAATGTGTATCCAGCAACTTACCTTTTTGTGTTAAAGACGCTGCAAATCTAATTTACAAAATTAAAGTGTACATCAAGTGATTGTCCATCGCGGAACATGCGCAATTTCTCTTTATTGCCGTCTCAACAATGCATTCAAATTCAACATCAGTATTCGCATAAATTCGGGAGTATAAGTCATGTTCTCATAATAATTGTGCTAGTATCGCCCGTGGTCGAAATTCGACCAATTTAAATTTTCTTCAGCTCCTCTAAAAATAAAACTTTGAAATAAAATACTTATTTTCCCGGCCACAATCTTTTTTTTAGCATACATATCTCCCGTGACAAATGCAATACCAAGTAAGTAGGTGGAAAAATAACATGAGGTAGGCAATTGAAGCATCCTCGGGAATAAGTTTCTAAGTGACAAAATTGTAATTTTAAAATTTTTTTAATTTACTTCTTTCAACTACTACTTTTTTAGTCTCATGATGCAATAAACAGGTGATCGCATGGTGACATACACCCGTGCGTACGTAATTTGTGTAATGTATTTTGTTGTTGTACTTTGTGTGCGTACTGTCAAAATTACACTGAAAAATGGGAATAATGTCAAAATTAAAGAAAAAACTTTTTAATCAGCTGTCTCATGCCACGACCTTCCATAGTTGGATCATGTTTAGTCTCTTTTAAATGGAATAAATTGGTCACATTTGTTCGAGCATGTGCTATGAAGACACTAATTGTACAATTTTTATACCAAAATGGGTATAAATGTATACTACTTGCAGGATACCTGACTTCGATTCTCGGGATTCTCGGTGAAGACAAAAATGGGAATTGTTTTTTTTTTTTAATTCGTTTAAAGCAAGGGAAATTATTTAAAATGACGCCAGCAACTACTTATACTTTCCAGCGTCTACTTACAGCTTTGCTCTAAATGAGACAATTGGTAATATATTTCTGGCCAATCTTCAATAAATTAAAAAAAAAAAATATTATGATTAAAGGTTTTCATATGTTATATGTATGTTTCAAGGCAAATTTAATTTATAAAAAAAAAAACTTAACCTTCCCCAAACCCGTGCTTGATCCTGTAAACGCACGCATCAGAGCCAGCACCCTTACCACCTGCGCCACTGCTGTATCATGTATATCATTTCTGTTGTGAATCAGAGACTTTATCTACTGGGTCGTAGATGTCGCTGAGGGTAATGGTGAAATTCTTGCGCAAGGCGAGCACTGGTTCACCTAGCGTACAATGAAACAGTCAGATACTGTAGCTTTGGCTTTTGGTAAAAGCTTTTATATATGTTGTGCTGTTGGAGATTACAAAATAGCTTGAGAGTTTTGGAAAGTTTGTAGGCTTCTTTTTTGTTTAATAACATATTTCATTTCATTTCATTTATTTATTAATTTCCCTAATACAAAAGAAAACTAATTCTTATTATGGTATTAGGTTCGATTGTACAGCAAGCTTATTTAAAAGAAAATCCTAGAATAGTTGTAAAATAGTTGTAAAATAGATCACATTGATTGCTAAACTAAAATTAAATTAAATTTACATTTAAATTTACATTTCTTGATTTTCTTGATTTTTAGGCCTATCCGATCTAACACCAGCCCAGTGCAAACGAGACAAATTTATAAATAAACACGTTTCACCCGCACTAAACCGACATTAGATCGGATAAGCCGGATCGGATAAAATCAAGAAATTTAATATTAATATTTGAACCTATCGCGAATTAAACAACTTTAAATTAAATTAAATTACATTAACGTATGGAATTATTATTTTGATTTTAGCGATAATTACTGTAGAAGAGAAGAAAAGAAGGTACAGTAGAGATTATTTTGATATGTAAATATATATGCTTAAGTTGTTAGCAAAGAAGATAAAGCATAATCTGCGTTATATTTCAAAGTGCTTGAACAAACAGGCCTTGAACCTCGTCGCGCTGCTCATATCCTGCAAGCGGTGTGGAAGTGAGTTCCACAGACGCGTTGTATATATGAAGAAATGTCGTTCGGAAAATGATTATTTATAACTTTGTTGGGTTAATTTGTTTCCACGATTTGAACGTAAAAACACTATTCTAATGTATAGATAGTTAGGACACTTGGTGTAGATAATTTTATGCATTAGGAGCAAGCTCCGGATATTGAGCAAATTATTTAAGCAGACACCAAAGACTGTCTTGGCGTACTCTGTAATATGAGCTCTACGATCAAGAGAGAAAATGTATCTGGCTATGTTATTGAATATCACATTCAACTTCCTCTTAAGCGGCAAATACATTACACGAACTTTTCCGCGAACATTCCGATATCTTGTCCGCAGCTTTGGCCATCCACCATACGAACTTTTGGCCGAACATTAGTTCTCTTTCAGATAGCGATGAATACGGACAACAATTGTGCTGCAGCAATATTGCTCGCTGTGGCAATTAAGCGTAAAAAGAAGAAAGAAAATCGAAAAAAAAAGAATTTGGTGCAAAGAATGGATTGTATCCTTTGTGGCATCAGGATCTACTTCTTTTAATTTTTAAATTTAAGTCGCATAATCATTATTCTTTTTAATCCTATTACAATAATCTTTGCTTTTTACTTGCCACAATGATGGCAAAGATTTATACATTTCAATAAATTCACTCAGAAATTTTTTATTGTCCATTTTACTTTTCCGCGAACGTCTGTTCCGTTCAGAAATTACTACGATTATGAGCTATTTCGCCATACACACACGAACAGTTCGCGCAAAAGTTCGCCAAAAATTAAAATATTTTGATTTTTGGCGAACTTTTGCGCGAACTGGCAAACACCACCATACACGAGAGAAAAGTTCGCACAAACATGACATAACGGGAATGTTCGCGGAAAAGTTCGTGTAATGTATTTGCCGCTTTACTCACTGAGTCGATATTTGCATACATTTCACAGCCATATAGAAGTTTTGGAACCAGATATGATTTTGCCAATAACAGTCTAATGGTTCAATTATGCTTGCATAGCATAGCAATACATTGCATGGGATCTGTCATTTTCGATATCTGTTGAATTGGTTTTACATGTATTCGATTATACAACGCATGGCAACGCAGAGCATGGCATAGAAGTCTGTTGAATTTTGATCTCTATGTAACTTAACATACCTACTGTCAAAGCTTTTGCTTATTATTCTTATAAATTTTAGTAAAAAACAAATAAAAGCGTTGTAATGGAAGAAGAAAAGCTTAAAGAATGTGTGCGAGCTCATGAAATTCTGTATGTTTTGCGAATATCTGATTTTGAGGGGTTGTGCGTTGTGCGAAGTATAATCAACATTTTCTTTTACGTGCTATGTATTGCTATGCTATGCCCTGCTATGCAAGCATAACTGAACCATAACTCTTTGGGGTGTAAAGTTTTGTGTGGCCCACAGCGTGCGTAGCATAGCATAAACTTTGCCGCAGGTAATATTGATATGATCAGACCAGGTTAAGTTTCTGTTAAAGGTTATACCGAGATTTCTTGCGGAAGTGACATACTCAATAGAAACTCGATTAATATATAATTTAGGCAGGCTATTGTACGTAATGCTTTTCTTTCCTAGAACTACACATTTAGACTTAGAAGGGTTAAGAGCCAAACAATTTTCCACAGCCCATGTATGGATTCTATTTAAGTTTTCGTTTAGTAACAAGACGCAGTTATTAACGTCGGATAATTCACAGCTTGCATAAATATGAACGTCATCGGCGTACATATGTATATTGCACCTACTTATCACAGTGGGTAACTCATTGATGTATAATGAGAACAACAGTGGTCCCAATATATATAGAACCTTGCGGAACGCCACGGTTTGTTGGTAAAAAGTCGGAAAAAGCATTGTTAGCGAATACAGCTTGGCAGCGTCCGGTTAAGTAAGATTTTAATAACTTAACCGATAAGTACGAAAAATTAAAATTATTGAGAAGTTTGCTGCATAGTATACTATGATTTACGGTGTCAAAAGCTTTGGAGTGATCAAGAAGAATCAAAAACTCAATTTTTCCCGAATCGAGATCACCTCGTATATCTTCAACGACGTTAATTAGAGAGGTAATGCATCCACGGTTCTTTCGAAATCCGGACTGCTTATCAGCTAAAAGATTTTTTGATGTTAGAAACTCATCGATTTGTTTATATATCAAATTCTCGAAAGCCTTTGATAGAAAAGGGAGTATAGCAATCGGCCTATATTCGTCCTTCCCTTTAGGAGTGGGTATTATTTTCGCTTTCTTCCAGCTTGTTGGGAATGTGGATGTGGTGATTATCGTGTTAAAGATATGTGTGAGGAAAGGAAGCAGGATGGGTAGTAGGGACTTAATAAATGTGGGATGAAGATCATCTAGACCGACTGCATTGGACTTGATTGCCAGAAGAGATTCCAGAACATCTAGCTGGCTGGCACATACAAACTTAAAAGGATCGTCACATTTATTATTGGGAACTAGGCTATCGTTGTTCATTGAATGATCGTCCCGAGAGTTAGAGGCAAATGCAACATTAAGCAAATTGATATCATCTATTTTAATTTTGATGTGTGTGTTTGTTAAGAATATTCATTTTCTTTATTTCATCCCATGTACCCTTGCTTTCCACGATATTAGAGAATTTTCGTTCGTAAAACAATCTCTTTGCTATATCAACTTTTTTCGCTACTTCATTTCTGATAGAACAAAACCTCTCAAATAGCGTGGCTTTTATAGGCTATATCACGTGACTGTAATAGATCTTTAATTCCGTTACTGAACCATGGTTGTTTAGGTTTCCGGACGATGATATTTTTTAAGGGAACAAATTCATCAAATAGCAAGGTAAGGTTATGTTGGAGATAAGAGATTTGATCTTCAGCAGAGTTCATGCTATATATGCAGCTCCAATCAATTTCTCTTACTTTCATACCAAGCTGATCATAACTAATTAATGTTTTTGAAATCTCTATAAGCAATGGTTTGACAAGGAGGTATCAGATGGAAGTCATAGGTAAGAAATATGAAGTCATGCTTTGAGAATACTGGTACGGATAACTGGTCAAACAGTAACGTCTTTGTGGCATCACTAACAAAGAAAATATCTAATAACGTACTATTTGTAGCTGAAAAATGTGTAGGCATAGTGAAATTTACAAGATTTAGCCCCAAAGCTTGGAGTTCACTAGACAAAGAGTTGTGGTTTAGAATATCACAATTGAAATCACCTGCTAAAATAATATTAATATAAGGCAACGTAATTGTTTGGATAAGTTCAATGAACGAGCAAATGCTGATATTGCGGTTGGGTCTGTAAACGGTTCCAATCAATAACTTATCGGTACCTTGTGTGATTTCGAGAAAAATGTATTCAATTTCGCTATCGGCCGAAGATTTACAAACAAGCCTGCTCTTAATGCCACTCTTTACATAAACTGCGACCCCACCTCCATGACCAATCCTATCGCAACGATACAATATGTAGCCGCTCATGTTAAAAATATTGTCTGTGTAACAGGGTTTGAACCACGTTTCAGATATGCAGATTATGTCTATGGAAGAAGATTCGAAGATGTATCTGAATTCATCCATTTTATTTTTAAGACTTTGAGCGTTTATGTAGCAAATTTTTAAGCCATTACGCTGTTTACATAGGATCTTCATTATGTCATGTGTATTGTCTGTGGAACACGCGTGGTTACTTTGGGTATAAGACATGATGTTTGTGTTTGAGAATGAAGCGCAATGGGATTGAAGACACATTTGTAACAGCACCCCTATATAAACAAAGCATAATTTTAAAAAAATTTTTTCGCGAGACAGTAGAAATAGTCCATACCAAGATGGCAGTATAACTTTTATAGGGATCTATCTATAAATACTATATGAAGTTGGGTTGCGAAAATTACTATGGGGAGAGTGTTAGCCTATTAATATATAGATACCAATCGTATGGACCAGGATGTGTGGCGGAAAGTCGCAAAACTTAATATAGTAAACGTACTGAAATTTCAGTCAGTAATACGTCGTATGAATCAAAAATATCCGTTGTATATGGAGAACTAAAGCCTCCCGTTCTTCAACATTTGATTAGCAATAATCTTTCTGTAAAGAGAAAAGTTTTATTAACTTGATTAATACATACATGTAATAGAGTTAACAAAACTTCAAACATTTTATAAGATTTTAGATGTGTGGTGGGAATTGTAAAACTGCAAAGAAAACAAATATAAAAGGTTAGATGATGTTTTTTTGTTGTGTATAATTCATTGTGGGCCTAACCGGTTGTGGGCTTCTTTTGTTTTTATAAATTTAAAGATTACTGCCTATATTTGCTCTGGTTGCTTGCGCTACATTCGCATACTGTACCGACGTAATTGAAACTGGATCTGTGTCAGCAGGCTCCAGCACTTCGTACTCTATGGTATCCTGGCATGCCTTAAAATTTATGCATACAGTATGTAAGGCACAACATACGTTCATATTTTTCACAGCTTTTTCTGGCGAATAGTGCAACTCTCTCGCACCAAGGTTACACCTCCATCGATTTTAAAGCACTCCATTAGTCCTTTCAATTACGAGTATATCTCTGCATTTCGAACGCGCTTCGTTAAAGCGGTTTTGCGTATACCCTTCCGTGGCGTCCTCTGTGGTGTCATCAACCATGGCTCCAAGGGATATCCAGCATCACCTAATGGCAGACATTACAAACAAATAAAATAAAGGTAGGTAAATACTTTTTAGAAGATTTGAAAGTTTATAAAGCTTTCTAAAATCTAAAAAGTGTTACCTAAAAGTCAAAAGTTAATAGCTCCGCTTAAATATTCCTGCTCAATGTGGGCACGCAGGTCGCTTGTGTTCCAAATAAACGAATCGTGGCATGCACCAAGATGCGAGGCATCGACATACCTTATTCTCATCTCGCTATCGCAAAGATAACTGTACAAAAATGTGTTACAAAATGTAAGGTGGCCAAGAAGGAATAATACTTACAAGTAATAGGTTCAAACTGTAGCATCCCTTACGATTATAATAAAGGTGTGCGTTTTGTGACAGTGCAATACAGACTACGACACCAGGAATACCGTGTTTAATGTAAAACTGCATGACAATTTTTCTGTACTTTTCACGAGTGTCACATACTTTTATCCACTCAGGACACAGGACAGTTTCAAATATATTAATAACTTCCGTAAGGACTTTGCTGAAACTTACATCGGAATATACCGGTACAACTAGCACTTGACGTAATACAAGAAAAGTGGACAACGATAAAAGAATTTACTAAGATACCAATTATTTATGGAAATAGTAAAATTTTGTATTCAAGACAACAGATATTTTAAGTTTAATGCATAGATGTTAAGTAATGATTAGATAATGCTAATGATTGCTAATTAACCTTCTTTGGGAAAATTCTCTAATTGATTAAATAATTAGAATTAGTTCAACTAATTCCCATTAGCTAATTGAAATTTTTTTTCTAATGGTAAATCTAATTGCAATTAGTTGCCATTAGCAAAAAGAATTGGGTTACCTTTACAATTAGAAATCTAATTGACTTCTAATACTTCTGCTAATGCAATTAGATATTCAATTAGCTACAATTAGAATCAATTATTTTCATATTTTCAAAAACAAAAGAAAAACTCAAATATTCATACAATGAATTTCACACACATATTTATTACTTATGTATGTACATATATTACATACATGCAGACATATTTAACGTATACGTACGCGTACATACTAACTGTTTAATAATTACTCCGACCGGGTATATTCGCTTTCAGCAATACGAGCTTTTCAAAAGAAAAGTCCGTCAAGCGACTCCGTCTTGGGCTATTAATAATGCCTGCAAAAGAAAATAGTCGCTCCACGGGGCAAAATATGTGATAAATTTTTTGTTGGCTTCCTTTTTCCGCTTATAATTCACATATGCTTTTTCGTGTAAGGGCAAATACAAATAGTGGCTGCTTTCTGAAGAGTAAATTTGATATACATGCGTGAAATTGGATAAATTAGGACGTGAATGTCAATGATAAAATAAAAATGGTAAATAAGAAGTTATATAAAATAAAATAAAATGTTATATATATATATATTGGCTATTTTGTAGTTGAAAAGTAGTTAGTTAGTATTTGGTTGAGATATCATGCAAAGGTAACCGTAGTTGACCGGATTCCAGCAATCCGCGTACATGAAAATTTACAGTAAATAGTCAAACCTAGTTTATTTGAAACCAATTTAAAGTTACTTTTACGTTAGATTCATTTCCTGCAGGCTACATAAGTGTGTGAAATTCATTGTATGAATATTTAGTTTTTTTTTTTTGTTTTTGAAAATATGAAAATAATTGAATCTAATTGGAGCTAATTGAATATCTAATTGCATTAGCAGAAGTCAATTAGATTTCTAATTGTAAAGGTAACCCAATTCTTTTTGCTAATGGCAACTAATTGCAATTAGATTTACCATTAGAAAAAAAATCTCAATTATCTAATGGGAATTAGTTGAACTATTTCTAATTGTTTAATGAATTAGAAAATATAAACCAATTGCATCAATTGCTAATGCTAATGGGAATTTAACATGTCTGGTTTAATGACACCATATATACCCAATTAAAAGAAAAAATCAAAAATACCACAAAACGAAAAAAGTAATGTTGTCTACGAAATCCCATGTAAAAGAAGTAACGAAAATCCGTGCAATAGGGTCTATGTAGGCACAACAAAATTCAAATTAAAAACTAGACTTTCACAACACAAAACTGACTTTAAACAATCCAAAAACAGCTATGATGGCCCACTATGCTTCTAGTGGTCATTCGCCAAATTTTAACGACGCGAAAATTCTCCAACATGAATAAAATTATACAAAGAGATTTACATTGGAGATGTTACACATAATAAATACACCGACGGACATACGACTAAACTTTGAAAGTGATACAGCATTGGTGGATAGTCTTTATGCATATAAAGATTTCTGGCTTATCAGATAACTGCTATCATGAAAATTTAAGAAAATAAATCATGGATGAAGGGGCTATGTACACAAGTTTTCAATACAAATTGTGGAAGAAGGTGCTATGTAACATGTTTATGTGTAAATTTATGTGTTTTATTTCTCCCCTGATATGAAAATATACAACGTCTTACACTGATTTACATAATATTCATGCAAGTTCATTTTAACAGTTTTGATAGAACTTCAAATGTTTTTGCTAAACTTTAAAGTCGATTTTCTCGACGAAAGTATTTGGCCATAAATATTATTTGGTATAATCTCGTCGACATATCGCTTCCCTAGTTCAACAACGACGCAATTGTAAAATATAAAGTTTTGGTGAAGCAAGTTTCAATATTTGTCCGCGCATACGTTATTCACGATTGGAACAACTTCGCAAGCGTCTAGCGCGAAAACTATTTGTAATACAATTATAAAATTGATACACAGCAATAATTAGTACTTTTTAAAGCTTTTGTGAGCGTTATCTCGAAACTTTAAAATTGACAATTGCGTCGTTGTTGAACTAGAGAAGCGATATGTACTCAACTATTTAAACACAGTTTTAGCAACATACATATACTTGCCATAAAGGCGAAGCGGCCTTTGAGTTTTTTAACAGCCAATAAAATTAAAACTCGGAACTTAACTTTTATCCTTGAACGATAAAATATCACTCAAAGAATAATGTTTACTGTCGAGCAAAAATATAAATCAGGGGTAAGTTTTATTTCCTCTCAAAATAATAAAACTCAAAAAGTAATCATTACGCTTAATCAAAAAAATAAAACTTGAGCTTAACGATTATTCTCGATTTTTATTGAAAAAAATCAGAAAATAATGATCAAATGTCGAGTTCTATGATTAAACTTATAACAGTTACGGTCCCTGGTTTTTTGATCCGCGAAAAAAACTTAAAACTCGGAACTTAAGTTTTATCCTTGAACGATAAAATATCAATCAAAGAATAACGCTTACTGTCGAGCAAAAATATAAAACTCAAGGGTAAGTTTTATTTCCTCTCAAAATAATAAAACTCAGGGAATAAGTTTTATGTTTGACCAAAAAAATTAAACTCAAAAGTAATGAATAAGTTGTAATTTATTTAAGATTTACTCAAACTTTTTTCAATCATTATAGATTTCGGTTAAGCATGAAGGGACATGCTCATTCATGTACTTGAAACTGTTCTACGATAGGAGGAACAACGCACAGTGGGCTAGGAAGTTGTCAAAAGTGGCCATAATTCAAAATCTTATCGAAATAGCTTACAAATTGCTAAGTTTAGATTATTAATTTTTTGGTTTTAATTTTCTAAAATTTTGTATAAAGATTTTTTTAATATTATTTTTAGTTCTTAATTTTTAATCGATTGATTTTAATTTTTTTAAATTTCGAGTAAAAAAATTTGTTTTGTTTGTAATATTTTTTTTTTCGAATTTTATATATTTATTTTTTTAATTTTTAGTTAACATTTTTTTCTTTGTATTTTTTAATTTTTTTTTTGTTTTTTGTTAACTTAAGATTTTTAATTAAAAAATGGGTTTGGTGGTGAACGAAGGCAAAACGAAGTACATGCTGTCATCATGCAAAGAGTCAGCGCATTCGCGCCTTGGCACCCACGCCACTGCTGGCACCAAAAAGTTCGAAATAGTGAAGGACTTCGTTTACCTTGGATCCAGCATAAACTCCAACAATAATGCCAGCCTAGAAATCCAACGAAGAATTGCTCTTGCAAATAAATGCTACTTTGGACTGAGTAGGCAATTGAAAAGTAAAGTCCTCTCTCGACGCACGAAAATCACACTCTACAAGTCACTCATCGCTCCCGTCCTGCTATATGGTGCAGAGGCGTGGACACTAACAACATCTGACGAGGCTGCATTGGGAGTATTTGAGAGAAAAGTTCTGCGAAAGATTTATGGGCCTCTACGCGTTGGCGACGGCGAGTACCGAAGAAGATTTAATGATGAGTTGTATGAGCTTTACGCAGACGTCGACATAGTACAGCGCATTAAAACACAGCGGCTTCGCTGGCTAGGCCACGTCGTGCGAATGAACGAAGACGCTCCAGCCCAGAAGGTATACTTATCGGCACCCGCCGGTGGAAGCAGAGGAAGAGGAAGACCACCACTCCGATGGAAGGACCAAGTGGAGACCGACCTGCGATCTCGTGGGGTCTCCAATTGGCGCCAGTTGGCGCAAAGAAGAAATGACTGGCGAGCTATGTTGGACGGTCAAAATCGCTCAGGCGGTTAGATGGCCATTTAAAGAAGAAGAAGAAGATTTTTAATTTTTTGGTTTAATTTTTTTAATTTTGAGTAAAAGTTTTTTTTGTTTTTAATTATATTTTTTTTTTTGTTTCTGCCAACTTCAGATTTTTAGTTTGTTGAAATTATGAGTAAACAAATTTTTTTATCTGTGATGTTTTATTCGAGTTCATCATCTGACAGTACAACATCATCCAACATGTTAAAGTGTGTACTGAACTTTCAAACGATTTTCGAACTTTTCTTGGTTGCTCAATATTTTTAAAACCAAACTTATGACTGAATAAAAATCTTTGTTTCCACTTCTACTTGCTGATTGGCGACATGCTATTTACAACTATTCTGGGCTATGTTTTTGATGCGAGTTAATTTTTGAAACTTCACGTCGTTTAGATCGATAAGATTTGTCATCAAATTTAAGACTCGGACGGCCAAGGCGAGGGCCAGAACCCTGCACTTGTATCGCAGAATCTTCAATTTTCAGTTCAGGGATAATAAAATTAGAGTTCAACCATTCTGCATGCTTTTGTTCGAATAGAGATTTAATTCTACATTTGCGCTATATTTCACATTCCGCTTACCATTTAGAGAGTCTAGAAAGAAACTTATTGGCCACTTTGGCTAAAATAATATCTGTTAAATTATCTAACTGCTGAAGAATTTTCCTTTTAGAAAATTCTGTCATTTTAACGTAAATGTACTTAATCGAAAGAAACAAAATCACGAATAAAAAAATATGCTAAAAAAGTTGAGTTCATTGAAATGAGTACATGTTATTAATTTAATTATTATTGCAATTCGGTAAACTAAAAGTTTACCATAAATTTTCGACAAACTTACGGCAATAATGTCTTTCAAGGTAATAATGCGTGTGAATTTCAATCGACGCGACCAAACTTGCTCAATTGTGCCTTTAATAATTAAGCAATTGTTATAATATTTTACGAACAGTTGCCTTGGTTATTATATATTTTGGCTAATAACGCGAAAAATTTAAATTCCAATATGAACTTTTGGCCGTCAAAAATGAACTAACTCGAATGATGACACGTGTGGCGACTCGGATATAGGATCACATTTCTTCATGTAGTCAGCGACGGTAGTTGTACTACCCGGACCTTCATGATCTCCCACATTCCGCACCTCGTACCTGTCGTGAGCTAGAACCTTAGTTACCTTGTACGGGGCCACGAACTTCGGCATCAATTTCAGCCCAGCGCCAAATTTCGTCCTTTTAATTTCCACCAACTCGTCAACTTTGTGATTCACTACTTCTTTTCGATTTTTATCAAAGAATCGTCGATTTTCTTGTTGAATTCTACTGGTGTTCTCCTGTGCTGCTTTACGTAGGCTCTCGCGCTCAGCGTCTAGATTTTCGATTGCCGAGTCTTCCAAAAGCTGCTTTAATTCGGGCATGGGATTAACCCTCATTTCGACTCCAGTCAACAACTTGAAGGGTGACACTTTAGTGCTACGGGGTGCTGTACTATTGAGGGTTTGCTGGACTCTCTCGAGGTGATTATATCATTGGCTGAGATCACCAGCATACAACTTAATTAACATTGGTACGAGGGACCATTCCTCGAGGGACCCCAGTAGCTATTAGAAGATGTTGTATCCCCTCCTCCTGACAATATTCCTTAAAGGCATTAGAGGTGAGCGCCGAACCACGATCGGATATGATTCGTTTAGGGTTTCCAAATATCGCTGCCTGCCAACTTATTTGATTTATTTCACACGCGGCCCCCATGCTCTTTGCCGCGTAAAGCCACTCATATTTCGAAAACGCGTCGACCACGACAAAAATATAGTTGTACCGTTTCGACATCATTTCCGTGGGTCCAAGATGGTCGATATGGTAAGTCCCCAGTCGCCCATCTTATTTTCCAATTGGCGCGAAGAAACCCTCTTTCTTTCCCGTATTACTTTAAACAATGATACAATCAACACAGCTTTTTGCTATCTTGGACGTTTTCGTGGCCAATTGAGGTATACAAAAAGTTTTCTCCACAGCTTCTTGCGTTCTTTTCGCCGAAAAATTACCTTAGTTATGGGCGAGCTTAATTATTTCATCCTCCATCGACGCGGGTACGTCAATTAATTCCTTAATGGGATCCTTGTGCAACACAGTTTACTTTAAGTAGAAATCCTCGTACACATCTTTCAACTGGCGTAATCCATGGATCCATTAACTGAGATTGTTGTAATCAGTGCTGCAAGGAATCGTCCAACATCAGGCAGGACACTCGACTTAGGGCGTCCACGTGCCTCATTTTACAACCGCTTCGGTGCTCGATCTCATAGGTAAAGTCTTATAAGAACAAGACCCAACGAGATACCCTTAATGGAGTATCTTGTTTGCGCATTGTCATCGCGAATGCGTTACAACCAGTAACGATTTTAAATTTTAGCCCGAGGAGGTAAACGCGCCACTCCTTAAGTGCCCCAAGATAGCCAACATTTCCAGCTCGTACGAATGGTACTTTTCTTCAGTCTCTGTAGTCTTGCGGCTGATGTACTGTACGGGATGGAACTGCTGATCTTCAGCATCCCTTTGAAGAAGGACGGCTTCGTACCCATACTTTGATGCATATGTATGGACCTCCGTCACTGCCTTGTTCCTTTTTAATCTCGAGCTTCGTATCGCGTCGCAGGAGGTCCGACAACGCTTTAGCGACCACTGTGTACCCCTCAATAAATCGCCTAAAGTAGGAAGTAAGGCCCAGGAACCCCTGTACAGCTTTACGGACGTGCGGTACCGAAAAATTCTCGACGGCCTTCGTTTTGGCTTCAGATGGCTTGATAGTACCGCTTCGTACAACGTAACCTAAAAATTCGACCGTTGTTTGGGGGAAATGACATTTGGACTCCCTCGTCGACATCCTTAGAGGGAATGATAAGGTCGTCCAAAGAAGCAATGACCGTTCCGTCATATATCATGTCCCGGAAAACTGAAAAAATTAATCTAGAAAAAATACAGCAGGCGAGTTGGAGAATCCAAAAGGTACGACAGAAATTCAAATTAGTCGTAGGGAGTCACAACCGCAGTGTATTTCCGTGAACTTGGCTTGACCGGTACGTGGAAGAATCCGTTCGTTAGATCGAGCGTGGTGAAAATATTAGACGCGTGCAACCTTTCCAAAATTGGTCAATAAAAATCCATTTGGTCCATTGGTCCATTTTTCTCAGATTTGGTCCATTTTTGGCAAGTGGTCACGATTTTGGTACTTTTTCTTCTTCACTTGGCTAAAATTGCATAACACTGCTCCCAAAATTTGACCGGTAAGTGGAAAAATAATGTGTTAAAATTTTTACACAATGGAAACTTTTGAGGCTTCAGAATCTTAACCTTAAGTCAGATATGGATGTTTCCGCTTTTTGGGAGAAAGTTGGCTTACATAGGAATGGTAAGAATGAAAAAAGTTTTGCAGACTTAATCAATTTCGTATACGACTTAATGAGTCTGCCACATAGTTCGACAGCCGCAGAGCGCAAATTTTTAGAACTTTCCCTAATTAAAACAAATTAGAATTTGCTTCAATTAATATTATTATGCTGGCCAAAGAACTTTTCTCTCAAAATCCAGGCCCTCACTATAGAAATTGAAGAGCTTTATGCAATTTATTATTTTTCTGTATGTTTTTGTCATAAAATTATCCGAGTATATATAATAGACAACTTTTTTGTAGCTTTAATTTTTTTACCTATAACACATCGAAGTATTGTGGCAGATACCTACCAAAATAAGTATTTTTAATATGTATAAAGCCGTGGTTTCCTCGAAAAGCGGTGCCGCTATGTATCGCTCGCTATATAGCGGTCGCTATGCTTGCCGTAATGAGCGGCACCGCTTTTCTGTAAACTTACATGAACGTAAATATTTCCCACATTCTGCCGATTTGATTTTCTATATTTCGAGTTTTTCTGTTTGTTTTTGTGCTTTTATTTTGTGTAAATAATTATTTTTCAAACATTGAAATGTCTTAAAATATTGTTTTTGTAAAAATATTTCAATAATTTGATGGAATTCACACCGCTATGACAATAGCGGTGAGAAAAAACGGTGAAGAACTAGTTTTCACCGACATGACGGCCGTAATATATCATCCTTGCCGCTATATTACATTACGGTGAACTTCGCCGTCTTCTAACTTTACACCTAATTACTTTTACATTGAATTGTTTTTGACAACGTACTCTACCGCTATGTAACGGCCGCTATATAGCGGCACCGCTTTCGAGGAAACCAAAGCTTAAGACTGAAAAATTAACCTACATACATATATGTGATGAAATGCATTTCAAATTTGTTTAACGTGCAACGTGAATTAAAGCACTTCTTTTTTGTTATTGTTACATGTATTATTTTTTTAAAATTAAATAGTTCGTGTATTAATAAGAAAAAATAAATTTGGTCCTTTTTTTGAAATTTGGTCCAAAAAAAAACATGCAGTGTCAGCCGTGCTTCGAAGAACTCCGCTGTATGATCCCTTCATCCAGCCACATAGCTCTGTTGCTCTACAAAGCATTTGTCTTCGTATGACATACGTCTTGGCCTAGCGTCAACCGGTATATCATCGACTAACAAGATCTTCATTTCTACAGGCGAATCCCGAGTCTTCCTTGGCGTATAGTTTCTCACCAACTCTTACACTATGATTGCTTTCTCCTCGCTAAGGTGCGCCAACTCTATCTCGGATTCATTCTCTTTGACGATTGATGATGCCGTGCACAAATCCCTGTATTCGTCCAATAGTCAAATCCAGTTTCAACGGTTGAAGCCGTGGTACCGCCGGATATATCATCCTTCTTCGTTATTGGCTTAAATTCTACCCGATCCTCATAAACGATCATTGTTCTTTGTTTTAAGATGTCGTTGCCAATCACCGCCGCATACTGCATGTCTCGTTCCTTGGTTACGTGAAATATGATCTCTAACTGCATGCCTGCGATACTAACCTTCCTAACGAAGCTACCTAACCCACCTCTACCTACATCGATCATACGGCGCCTATGTCCGCTCAGCTTAATCTCGCTATCTAACATAAGCAAGGTATCGTATCTTATTAAGGAAATGTCACATCCTGTGCCAACTAACACTGAAAATCTCACATGATCACATCTCACATCCACAAAGATACACCTACCAGCTCTACTCAATTTAATCAGCGTTTTCTCGCCTAGCGTGTTGGCGTTGTGACTATCCATTTTGATTGCAGGCTGAGTAATTTTGCAATCGGCGGCTCGATGTCCCGGCTGACCACACTTAAAGCATTTGGATGGTCCGCGACAGTCCCCAGCTAGATGTCAAGTGTTGCCACATTTGAAACACTTCCTTGCTCCCTCACTACGCGATCCCGCTATAGTTGTTGTAGTTCTGCTTCCGACTGATTCGAATTCGAGCTAGCCACTTTATGGCGACCAGGCCGAACCTTTTCGTATATGAGTATTTTCTCTTTGAGTTCTGCTACGGACCTGGCTTGGTAGAGGTTGCTTTCTTATGGTTTGGAGTCGGGGATCCCTTCGAAAAAAAATCAATGAGACTCGCGTCATCTAGCCTTATGGGTTTTCCGATCTCCATCAGACAGTACAGGTATTCGCCGAAATCTTCGTTGCTACGTTTACGTCGGTTCGCTAACATACGTCGATCGATGACATCTTGATACCAAATTTGGATTCCAATGCTTCCTAATTTTGCAGCGCCCTTTAGCATCTGCTTCACATATATAAATTTTTGCAGTTCGTTCCAATGAACCGCAGCTGCATTTTGTTGGAAATCTTCCAGCCATTCTTCGAGCTGAGGCGAGCCCGACCCATTAAACGACGTCAACGAATCCTCTATGTCGCATAATGTAAACGGGGTACGATCATAACTATTTCTTTTGATGGAGACGCACCAGCGTTATCATAAACAGAACGTATATCGCAGTCATCACTCGTGCCATCCTCGCTGTCAGGATTTGAACAGAAATGTTCGAGGAGTCTATCCTGCAATGTAGGCATGGGACTATTCGAATAAAAATTATTCGAATAAACAAAACTTTTATTCGGCGGGTACAAAAAATTCGAATAGTATTTATTCGAATTTTTTTATTCGTTTATTCGAATATTATTATTCGTTTATTCGAATATTATTATTCGTTATAGTACTATTCGAATATTTTTGTTAATAGATTTTTAAAACGATATTCGTTGTTTTCTTTGCTTGTACCTATGAGCGCGCATTTATGTTTTGTATGTTTTGGATGTATGTGTGTATGTTTGCGTGTACAAATGTGTGCCCAAGCGGTTACAATTTTCTTGCATTATTCGAATAGTGGTAACGAATAGTTGTATTTATTCGGTTAATGGTGGTTGAATAGTTTTTGGCTTATTATCTCAATAATTAAATAGCTATTTGTGCAGTGTTGTGGGAATAATAAAATACAATTATTGGTAATAATTGAAGCTGTAAATAGGCATTTACTATAAAGTTACTATACATAAATATGTATTTGTACATTTATATGTTTATTGCAGTTACATTTGCTTGGTAAGTTTTGTGCTAGGGCTTCAAGCAAGAGATGCCAGGGCCGAAATTCATTATGTATACTGTTTATTATGATAACAAAAGGACGGGTTTGTGATGATTTTTCATGTTCACATGTGTAAGTAACATACACAAAATAATACTACCTGCTTCCTAATTTTTGTTAAATACTCATATATGTAAATGTACTACTTACATAGGTACAAGTTAACTTGTAACAAGTTAAGACCACCTACATTGCGTGAAACAGGATCGCCTATTACAAAATAGCCGATCCAACCCCCATAAACTATTCCTCAATAATCACCCATAAATTGCTCATAGTAATTGCCCATAAATTCTTCTTAATAATTGCTTACAACAAACTAAAATCATTCTAAAGAATTCTACCCGAAATATGATCACTCATAATTCGGTCAACTCAAATAAATTCCCAAGCATTGCATTTCTTCAACATGATCACCTACCCTACTCCGATCGCACGTCATAAATTACAATGCAATGTATTTATGCAAAGTCAAAACATTTTTCTGTAAGAAACAACTAAAAAGCAATTAATTTGATAAGTCGCCTGAAATATGACTACTCATCATAATTCAGCCGCCTTAGCATATCCACTCCAAAGCGGCACTCAGCTACGCTAAACGGTGACATAGCACAAACATTCACACAGTGCTTGCGCAATATTAAAATGCTGAGCTAACAATAACAGAAATGGGTCATATGGGAAAATGCAACTTAAATAAACAAACTATTTCCCAATTTGACTGTTACTCACCAATACAGTCAATTACTTTCGAATATGGTGAAATGCTTTCACAAGAAATACACACACAGAAATTAGGTCACCCGCAGTTGCAGCGCAGGCATATTTCTAGTATAAATAAGAAAATTCTTGTAAATAAGTTAAGTCAATTTTTGATCTTCAATAAAGAAAGTGCTCCTGAGCGAGAGCACTAACACACAAAACATTCGTTTTGTTAACTTACATATGTATGTAAGTATGTAGGCATGGTCATGGAAATTTGCGAACTCTTTGTATTGAATGGGCTGGTTAAGGATGATCATTATTAGGTAGATTTTTTATTGTGTTTCATCAACTGAAGAATTGCATAAAGCGCGACCATTTGTTTTAAATTTGGGTGTCTAAACTCGTTAACTAAATGAACACAAAGGCATGAGGGATTGCGAATTCACGCGGCAGTTGCAGGTAGCTATTTTCTTCTGTTGTTTTCCCTTGAAAGCCTTTCATATATTTTAAACAATGATTAGGTACACTAAATACGTTTGAAAAAATTTAAGTTTCCGCATAATATGTGCTAAGATCCAAAATTTATGTGCATATACAAAAAGAGTTCAATGGAAGTACCTTAAATAAGAACAAGGACTGTTTTTTTTGCTAATTAAATTTAGGATATTTATTACTCTTATTTGCCTATTTACAGCTTCAATTACATATTACCAATAATTGTATTTTATTATTCCCACAACACTGCACAAATAGCTATTTAATTATTGAGATAATAAGCCAAAAACTATTCAACCACCATTAACCGAATAAATACAACTATTCGTTACCACTATTCGAATAATGCAAGAAAATTGTAACCGCTTGGGCACACATTTGTACACGCAAACATACATACATACATCCAAAACATACAAAACATAAATGCACGCCCTTAGGTACAAGCAAAGAAAACAGCGAATATCGTTTTAAAAATCTATTAACAAAAATATTCGAATATGTAGTACTATTCCTAGGTCCTTTGTGTTCATTTAGTTAACGAGTTTAGACACCCAAATTTAAAACAAATGGTCGCGCTTTATGCAATTCTTCAGTTGATGAAACACAATAAAAAATCTACCTAATAATGATCATCCTTAACCAGCCCATTCAATACAAAGAGTTCGCAAATTTCCATGACCATACCTACATACTTACATACATATGTATGTAAGTACATTTATATGAGTATTTAACAAAAATTAGGAAGCAGGTAGTATTATTTTGTGTATGTTACTTACACATGTGAACATGAAAAATCATCACAAACCCGTCCTTTTTGTTATCATAATAAACAGTATACATAATGAATTTCGGCCCTGGCATCTCTTGTTTGAAGCCCTAGCACAAAACTTACCAAGCAAATGTAACTGCAATAAACATATAAATGTACAAATACATATTTATGTATAGTAACTTTATAGTAAATGCCTATTTACTGCTTCAATTATTACCAATAATTGTATTTTATTATTCCCACAACACTGCACAAATAGCTATTTAATTATTGAGATAATAAGCCAAAAACTATTCAACCACCATTAACCGAATAAATACAACTATTCGTTACCACTATTCGAATAATGCAAGAAAATTGTAACCGCTTGGGCACACATTTGTACACGCAAACATACACACATATATCCAAAACATACAAAACATAAATGCACGCCCTTAGGCACGAGCAAAGAAAACAGCGAATATCGTTTTAAAAATCTATTAACAAAAATATTCGAATAGTACTATAACGAATAATAATATTCGAATAAACGAATAATAATATTCGAATAAACGAATAAAAAATTCGAATAAATACTATTCGAATTTTTTGCAACGAATATTTTTATTCGTTTATTCGAATAGTGTTTATTCGAATATTATTCGAAAAAAATCCCACTCCTACTGCAATGTGACTTTTCGCCCTGTAGTAGCCAAACCCAACTCTGTCAACTTCTGTTTCAAACCCACTACATTTAACTCTAAAATTTCAGATTGTTGCATTGTTGACCCTTCTCGCTTACAGGGGCTCGAAATAATATCGAAAGATTAGTAAACTCAAAATATTTATTTTTTACCTTACTTTTACCTAAACCCTGACCTCCTATAATTACTTTAATATAACTTGTTTCGATTTATTTAATCTGACGTCAGAATGTTTTAACATAAAACGCCCACTGGCGGCAGTCCAAAAAACATGTTTATCGAATTTTCAATTTGTTTGAAATTTAGTTAAATTATTTAATGCAACGAAATTTTACATACGTTCGAGTTATGGTTTTTAAAATCGTTTCAAGAACATTTAGCACATACGTATATAATATAGTAAGTTTATTTAATGATCAGCAAAATACATAAAATGATTACGAACCTCAGTGATATTTTTTACTTTGTGTAATACCAGCTATAGTTTCGACCAGTTTCGACATGTACGCTAACACCAACCAAAAGAACGCAAAACCAACTTATTGTTCGATGCAACTTCGACTTAGTGCTTACCAACTTGCACTTTCGTATGTTTCACTACCATGAATTTTCGACTAATCAACTCCGACTTGTAGGTTCGGACACAATTGCAACTAAGTGCTTGCCAACTTGCACTTTCATGAATTTCGACTAATCAACTCTGACTGCACTGTAACCTGCAGGTTCGGACACAACTTCAACTTAATGTTTGTTCTGGCTCAGCGAATAAAGGCCTAACGAACTAACGCCTAATTTTTCGAAAGAATGCCTAAAAAAGAACGCCTAACAAGAAAGTGAAAGAACCTCTAACTTGAAAAATGAAGGAAAGCCTAATTTTAAAAATGGAAGAAAGTCTTAATTGTTAGGGTTTCTTTCATTATGAAATAACGCCCAATGAAAGAAGGCCTAACAAACCGAATTAAAATTCTTAGAAGAAAATGATACAAGTCCCAATATTTGGGACTTATTTCAGAATTAAACTATAACTTCCGATCCATGTTTTTTATGTGCAGAACACCTTTTGGCATTGGCGGCCTTCGGCCGTGCTTCAAAAAATAACCCTGGGCTACGCCATTCCAACTCCGGGTGGTTGCCCTGAACGGACTAATGATTATTATATAGCGCGATTTTTTATTTCAAATTTTCATCTTATGTTATAAGCTATTTACATATTTACTACATTTACAAGTTAACACACTGTGGCACCCAACATGTTGCATTCCCACACTATACCAATACACGTGCCGCCATGTCAGCATAATTGCAGTTAGCTACAACCTAACACCCTAACTCAAGGCCAGTCGCTTCCCACCGTATTTACCTGTGGGCTCATGCAATAGGAACCCAGCCAGACATAGCGTCAGCAAAATATGTTTCACACGATTGTGAAATACCTGCACATGACATCGGTGCATGCTAACCGTGGGAAGCGGGATTCTAAGCCGGCGCACCAAAACTCTGCGCTTGAAGACAGCAGCGCTAAACATTATAAATGGGAGCAGCGCAGAATTTAGGGGCAGTTGCGTGTGGACTACTAACCTTATTAGTAATCATACTTTAAGTCTTGGTGAAAGAATTAATTCATTAAACTTGTAAAACTCTAATCTCTTGTGTTTCATTTCCAGGGCAAGTTGGCCCTTTAATTTTTTTTAGTATACCAGGACCTTCAGTCCTTAACTGGCGCCCGAGCAGGGACCAGTAGTGAAGTGAAAAAGTATTAAGAAGAGTGAAGTGAAAAATAGCCTTAAGGGCAGAAATCTAAAAAGCAACTAGGTTGCTAGGAGTGGAAAAAATTATTAAAAATATAAAGAAAGCAACAAGGTTGCTAGAAGTGAAAAAAATTATTAAAAATATAAGGAAAGCAACAAGGTTGCTAGAAGTGAAAAAGAAATAAGAAAAGCAACAAGGTTGCTAAAAGTAAAAGGAAAAAATAAAAAGCAAGAAGCTTGCAAAAAGTGAAAGGAAAAGCAACAAGGTTGCTAAAAGTGAAACCTTAAAGGGTAAATAAAAAGCAACAAGGTTGCTGGTGGTGGACAAATAGCCCCGAAAGGCAAAGATAGTGAACAGTAAATGATCGTGTGGATCCTGTGAGTATCATAACTATTTTTTTCTTTTTACCTACAGATGCTGACTAGGTCAAACATGGACTCACTACAATCTACGGTGACAAACCTGACGGGAGCGGTCAACGCTCTCCTAGAGCAGATGACGAATATAGAAAGGCGAGTGTCTTCCTTGGACAGCCTTAGGTCACGACTCACCGTAGGTGATTCATCTAATACTCCGACACAGGAAGTAGAAATAGTACCACGCAGCCCAGCGACAGAGGCTGACTTGAAGGACATCTCGCGTCTTCCAGACTCTGTTAAGGAGCTTCGACCATTTGACGGCAACCCAGTGCAGTATGTATCCTGGATACATTCTGTGGAAAGCATACTGGCTGATTTCAAGGTGGTTAGGGATAAGCCGATATACCGTGCAATCCTTCAGCACATACGGCAAAAGGTGCGAGGTGCAGCCGATGCTGCCCTAATTTCTTACAATATTTTCGACTCCAACTGGAGCGCCATAAAGGAGTGTCTATCTCTCCACTATGCTGATAAACGCGATATTCGTACATTGGAGTACCAACTCCACCAACTTTCCCAAAAGGATTCACGGCTGGACGAATTCTACGCTGCCGTGAATCACCAATTTTCGCTTATTATAAATAAGCTCAAAACGGAGTCATACTCCGAAGAAACGGTTAAGGTGTTGATAGACACTTATCGGAACCGTGCCCTGGATGTGTTCATCCGTGGGTTGAACGGTGAACTGAGCAAAATGCTCCTGATTCAACGCCCCAAGACTTTGCCAGAAGCTTACTCAGCATGCCTTGAGATTCAAAATACCAACTTTCGAAATTTCACATTGCACACGGCACGACCCAATAATCGTGTCGTGATACCAACCAATTCAATTCCAGATCGTATGCATGGCTTTGGTGGTAGCAATGCACCTCCAATTCCACCAAAACCAACATGGCGTCCCCAGGAACGCAGGTTCCAATCTGATAGACGAAGTCACCAGTTCGCTCCAAAACGGGATGCGCCCTCAACGTCACAACCGGCTGTCGAAAAAATGGACGTAGATCAATCAGTACGTTCACGCAAGGTAAATTACATGAATCGCCCGAATCCATTCAAGCGGGGTGCAAATTCCGAAAATCTTCCGCGCAAACAACAAAAGCTCTTCAATCTAGAGACAACCGCTGATAACGAAAATATGACCAATTATGTGGAGGCCGCTGAAGAAGAAAATTTTCTGGACGACGGCCATCTAGCGTACCATACATAGAGTACGTTCTTCCTGACGGCCGCAAACTAGATTTCCTTGTTGACACAGGTGCCAACAAAAACTTTATCAAACAAGCGGTCGCCAAACGAAGCATCGCAGTCGACAACCCCTTTTCTGTGAAATCGGCTGGCGGAAATATACCAGTAAATGAAAAAATTTATTTAAAAATATTTAAAAATATAGGTGTTAGCTCGGATATAACTTTCTTTGTGCTCCCGGGGTTAACATCCTTTGATGGAATCATAGGGGATGACACACTTCGGGACATAGGCGCGATAGTCGATAGAAAATCGAATACCTTAACGGTGAACCAATTCAAAATCCCCTTAAAAGCTCGTGTGTCCACACAAGTTAATTATACGTTGTCCAAGGATCTTCCTCTTGAAACAGAAGAGAAAGTAAATAAACTCGTTGATCAATTTAGTGATCTGTTTTTACCCCTGAATGGTAAGGAATTGATAGATACCTGCGTACTCGCAGAAATCAAAACATCAACTTCCGAACCAATCTATAGCAAGAGCTATCCATATAATTCTTGTATGAGAGAGGAGGTCGACCGTCAGGTAAATGAATTGTTGGAAGAGGGGGTTATACAACCATCAAAGAGTCCCTACAATTCTCCTATTTGGGTGGTTCCAAAAAAACCCAAACCCAACGGAGAGAAACAGTACCGGATGGTAATTGACTATAAAAGGCTTAACGCCGTGGCTATATCCGACTCCTATCCTATTCCCGATATCAACGCGACTTTATGCAGTTTGGGAAAGTCCCGTTACTATACGACTATTGACTTAACGTCAGGATTCCATCAAATTCCCATGAAGGAATCCGATATACCGAAAACCGCATTTTCCACGATGAATGGAAAGTATGAATTTTTGAGATTGCCTTTCGGCCTTAAGAACGCTCCAGCGATTTTCCAGCGAATGATTGACGATGTACTTAAACAATATATTGGGAAAATATGTTATGTGTACATTGACGATATCATCGTTTTTGGAAGAGATGCTGACGACCATTTGAAAAACGTCGAAACCATATTTTCAAGATTGCTAGAGGCTAATTTAAAGGTAAATCTAGAAAAGACATGCTTCCTCCAAACTGAGGTTGAATTCTTAGGGTATATCATCACTCCCGATGGAATTCGTCCTGACCCAAAAAAGGTTGAGGCAATGAATTCCATACTACCACCATGTAATTTAAAGGACCTAAAAAGTTTCCTTGGCATGACATCTTATTATAGGAAATTCATTCGCGACTATGCGAAAATAGCCAAGCCTTTGACAAACTTAACGCGTGGTGAAAATGCTCAAATTAGGGCGAATGCCTCAAGAAAGGTTTCTATTACGCTTGACAATGAGGCGATGCAAGCCTTTAGGGATCTAAAAATGATGCTTACCTCTGCAGATGTCCTCGCCTTCCCAGACTTCGAAAAGCCTTTCAATCTCACCACAGACGCCTCAAACTACGCAATTGGCGCGGTCTTATCTCAGGGGGACATGGGACATGATAAGCCCATAGCATTCATCTCTCGGTCACTCAACAAGGCCGAAGAAAATTACGCGACGAATGAAAAGGAGATGCTAGCCATCGTATGGGCTCTTGATAACCTAAGGTCCTATCTTTATGGTGCGAAGAAAATTAAAATTCACACCGATCACCAGCCGTTAACATTTTCTTTAAGTTGTCGCAATTACAACGCTAAACTGAAGCGCTGGAAGGCGCGCATCGAAGAATATAACTGCGAAATAGTATACAAGCCAGGGAAAGCAAACGTTGTCGCCGATGCCCTTTCCCGTCTTAAGACCGAAGTCAATGCGTTAACGGATTCTGTGGTGGCTCAGCCGTCCGAAGGAGCAATAGAAAACAACAACGAAGATGCGTCATCAGCAGCAACGATGCACTCCGCCGAACAGGACAGTTCTGATTTGATACCACATGTGGAAGCCACCATAAATGTCTTTAGGAACCAGGTAATATTCAGGATAGGTCAAGAATCTCGATGTCAGGAGCAACCGCACCATGGTTCCTGTAGATATTTCATTTCCTTGCCAAATATTAACAGCACAAATATTATTCCAATCCTTAGGGAATGCCTGAATCCTAACGTAGTAAATGGTATAAAAATACCCGAGGAGTATCTGCAACAATTGCAGGACGTATATGCCAATCATTTTCAAAGGTATAGGGTTAGGATAACTCAACGGATAGTGGAGGATGTGACCATACCTGATAGGATCTTTAATATAATTGAGGAAGAGCATCGCAGGGCCCATCGGAATCCGAAGGAAAACCGCGAACAGATTTTAGAGAAATACTACTTCCCAGGTATGTCAAAGAAGATTAGGGAATACGTTAGGCGATGTGAGATGTGCAAATTTAATAAATATGACAGGCATCCGGCCAAGCCTCATTTGCAACCAACACCAATTCCCAGCTATCCATGTGAAATCGTCCACATTGATATCTTTGAAATTGAGAAACAGAAGTTCCTCAGTTGTACAGACAAATTTTCAAAATTTTCAAAGCTATTCGCTATTAAAAACAAATCGTCTATTTATATCCGCAGGAAACTCACTGACGTTTTGCATTACTTTTCCGTGCCAAAAATCTGGGTCATGGACAATGAGAGGGGATTCCTCACCCCACTCGTTCTCAACTACATTAGATCCCTTGGGATTGAAATCTATCAAACGCCCACTCAACGGAGTGAAGCCAATGGTCAAGTGGAGAGGTTGCACTCAACCCTAATAGAAATTTATCGGTGTATTTCTAAAGACTTCCCTAGGATGACCCCTAAAGAAAAGATAGCGATAGTTGTTGACAGGTACAACAATACCGTCCATTCCACAACAAAAAGGAAGCCGGTAGATGTATTCTTCAACAGAACAGCTAGGGTTAACTATCAAGGCTTGAGGGACTTTAGGGATAGAACTCATGAGAACATTAAGGCACTGTTGTTACATGAGCAGGAAACTAGAAATGCGAGGATCAATTCCAAACGCTCGCCACCACGCAATTTTAATAGCGGCGATGAGTTATTCGTCGCCAACAAACAAATAAAAAGTAAGCAAAAGGCTCTTTACAAAAAAGAGGCCGTCGCTGAAGATAGAAATGTAACAGTTGTTACTCAAAGTGGAAAAAAGTTCCACAAAACTGATGTAAAAAATGTGTAGATAACATTGGTCAAAAGGTTAGTCATAAGCTTAGGATCATTAGAATCCGGGGGTCCGGAATGCAAGTGCTTCTGCACTTGTAGTCGTTGAAGTTATAGTGGTTCAATTCCACTTTCCTCACTGGTGTGGGATGACTGATTCGAAGGGGCTCAATTCCTCCAACATGATCTTCTGCTTACTTGCGTGAAGCCATCCGTGCCATGAGTAGGTCGTTTGCAATTATAAACGCTTACGACTAAAAGGGATCAACGCGGACCTTCCAGAGTCAAGTCAATACCTATATTCCAATGCAAAAATACAAAACACATACAACTGCAGAAAAATGCAGTGAATAAAATGAAAATTGCCACAAATATGCGTAAAAACGCAAAAACAATATAGGCAAAATGCAAGCGTGCGCAAAAGCGCCAAAAGCCAAATATAAGTTGCAAAAACGCAACACTAAGATGCGCAAAAAGCGCAAAAAAAAAAAAAAAACAAAAAACAAAGAGGGGAAGGGTTACTCTCAAAAACGAAATTTTGCATGAAACTATTAGTGAACTAACAACTCTGCTAATTTTTAGTTTAGCTAATACGCATCGAACTAATGGCATGCAACTAATATAACTTAACCACTTCACTACTGGGTTCCCAAACCTATTAGAAACTAAAACATTTTGAGCTTAACATTTTCAACTAACATTTTTAACTTAACATTTTAAACCTAACATTTTTAACTAAACAAACCCACCGGCTTTTACTAACTTACATTCCCCACGCAACTCAAAACTAATATAGGCCTTTAGAATAAAAAATAACCAATAAGTTAGCATATTCTTAAAGTGAACATTCAGAAAATAAAATGTCAATAAGTCGTGAACTTTATAGAATAGACATTAAGACGATAAAATTCAATAAATCATGAACTTTATAGAATAACCTTTAAGAAAACGAAAATAAGTTAATTTAAAATTGACTAGCACCATAAGAATAGATAGTAATAATAAAATGAAAATTTTTGGATAAGCACACAATTTACTAACACTACTATAATTCATAGCATCTGCCTCTGCGCAACCGCGCACCCCTACGACATATTTAAAATAGACTCACCAATAGCCACCATACGAGATGGGTACGGGTGGATCATCGATGGACACTTTAAACTAATTCACGTTATAGACCTGGAGCGTTACGACATGGCAGCAAATCAACTAGAAAATACATTAACAATTCTCAACGAAACAACGACAACAAAGGAAATCCTATTGTTCCAATTAAACAAAGTCCGCACACACTTAAAGGAGCTAACCAACCTGAAAGGTCAAAACGATCCATTGATTGGATAGGCTCCGCCTGGAAGTGGATAGCTGGCTCGCCTGACGCCACGGATTGGGATAAGGTCCTTAACAACGAAAACTCCCTCAATGAAAACAACCAACAACAATATAAGGTAAATAATGCAATTTTCGAGAAAACTAATGAACTATTGCAGAAGCTAAATACCATTGTGACGGTTACGAACGACGTTGTTGGTCAAAGAAACATCGAAAGACTTGAGCGGGACTTCCAAAATAGAATCACCATCCTGGGGCAGGACGTCAATGAATTAGTACGCGCCTGCCAAATGGCTAAGGCTGGCATTGTAAACAGCAATCTCTTGAGCAAGGAAGAAGATCACAGGAAAGATTCACTTACCCGAAATAAACATTGCGAATCGGCTCAGTCAAAGGACCAGGAACCGTTCCTTGCCATCTAATCTGCGGGACGCAGATATTTAAAGGGGGAGGAGTTAACACACTGCGGCACCCAACATGTTGCATTCCCACACTATACCAATACACGTGCCGCCATGTCAGCATAATTGCAGTTAGCTACAACCTAACACCCTAACTCAAGGCCAGTCGCTTCCCACCGTATTTACCTGTGGGCTCATGCAATAGGAACCCAGCCAGACATAGCGTCAGCAAAATATGTTTCACACGATTGTGAAATACCTGCACATGACATCGGTGCATGCTAACCGTGGGAAGCGGGATTCTAAGCCGGCGCACCAAAACTCTGCGCTTGAAGACAGCAGCGCTAAACATTATAAATGGGAGCAGCGCAGAATTTAGGGGTAGTTGCGTGTGGACTACTAACCTTATTAGTAATCATACTTTAAGTCTTGGTGAAAGAATTAATTCATTAAACTTGTAAAACTCTAATCTCTTGTGTTTCATTTCCAGGGCAAGTTGGCCCTTAAATTTTTTTTAGTATACCAGGACCTTCAGTCCTTAACTTGCATGTACACTGTATTTTATTCCCTTTATGTTATCTTTATTGCCAATTCAGAAAGGTGTTCTGTATGTTGCCACCGTTCAGGGCAACCACCCGGAGTAGGAATGGCGTAGCCCAGGGTTATTTTTTGAAGCGCGGCCAAAGGCCGCCAATGCGGAAAGGAGTTCTGCACATAAATACCATGGAGCACGCCCCGAATTGGGGATCTGACCTAATTCAATTTTCGGTTTTTTGTTGATAACTTTTCACTAAAACAAAAAAATTAAATTTCGACTTCGGATCATTGATACCAAGGTCAAAACGCGTATTTTGACACCCCTATTAGCGCATTCATATCACTCAAAAACGCATAATAGCAATAGAAATCACACTTATAGCAAAATGAAAAAGCGGCTAACGTTAATGAAAGAGTTCCTAACAATCAAAAATGAATAAATACCTATTTAGGCGTTTCAACATTTTTGTTTGTTAGGCTTTCTTTCATTATGAAGAACCACCTAACAATTTTAAAGAAGAAATGCCTAAAATGTTAGATATTCTTTTATTATGAACAACCGCCTAATTCCTATATGAAATATTTAGGCAATATTTAATTTTTTTTTAGGCGTTAGTTCGTTAGGCCTTTATTCGCTGAGCCGTTTGTTCTTGCCAAGCAGCACTTGAATATTTCTACCAACGTAACACAGCTCTGCTCTCTTCGGTTGACTTGTTTCGCAGCTTTGCTTACGCTATTGCAGCGCTGTTATGCTATGGCTTTTGGTATGTCGAATCGGCCTGCTGAAGTACTCTCGCTTTCGCTATCTCTGCTCTGCCTTGCTTCTGCCCGGGTGCCGTTATGTGGACTTTGGCCCTTATTATGAGCATTTTTCGTTGTTCGATCTTCGCTGGCTATCGAAGATCGAAAATCGAATTTCAAATTCGTATTATGAGTAGCTCATCGCTGTCGAAATTTTCGTTGTGTATCTATTATTTGATCGAATGTAATTTTGCTGTCGATCCATAAACGAATTTTTAAACAATTGCAAAGAAATGTAAGTTTTTGTATTTATCTTTTACTTTTTTGATTTATAATGCAAATATTTATCTATTTGCATTTATTGTATATAGGTCAAAGATCGTAAGCACGAAACAACAGCTGGAAACGTTGATTTCCATAATGGAAAAAAATCCGAACCTGGCGAAAGGTGTATATACAAAAGCCCAGGCTGCAAAAAGGTGGGATAATCCCTGGAATTCTGCTTATGTTGAAGAAATACGATTTTGCTCGTTGCAGTTCAGCGTCATCGTAATGGAATTTTATCCATCTTGGACAAATAGTGTTTTCTAAAACAGCTAGCACTTCTGATAACACCACAGACACAGTGGGTTGCGCAAGTCCAATTGCTTTATCGTTCCCAATGCTCAGTTGGTACGATCCTTGAGCACAAAATCTAAGCACTGTTGCCAATTTTAAAATGTTTGGTATAGATTTGGCTCTTGAAGATTGGTTTAACAGCTCGTCTGTGCTGGAAAGCAAGTCCATAAACGCTCCTTTGGGCAATCTAAAATTATTTGTAAATCTATAAAAAAAATTTATTATTTTTACAAACTGATTAACTTTTTTAAAGATATACTTACGCAGCTGTATTCATTTCCAAAGGATTGGAGGCATCCCTCAAACGTTTTCTACTTCTGGCTAGTTCCAGTAAGCTCTCCTCTTCGTCTGATGAACTATCGAACCACATTTCCGTCGTAGTCATATGTATTTTGTATTTAACTTTTTGGTCTTCACAAAAATAGATAAATAATACCGCACTTGATTTGTTTTGATCTGTTTATTTTCTTTTACTTAATAACAGCTGACAGAAAAGTGTTATTGTGAACAGATAAAAACATCGAAATTCACAATGACGCCAGTTCTTGTCGAATGGCTGTGGTAATACCAAATGAAATTTCGTTCGATCAACTTTTTCGATCAAAGTCGAAGATCGAATTTTTATCATAATAGGGGCCTTTGTTAAAACTTGCAAAAGTTTTGTAGCAACGAAATGCTTATTAATTTTCAACTATGGTAGCGAACTTGACAACAACAACCATTAGCCAAACGGTACACTGGCGTACAGTTCTTATTTTTCCAAAGGAATATTTGTGCACACGTCCACGTGAATATTTTATGCTCTTTTATAGCGTATTTTACGTGGTTGGCTTAATCTTGGAGCCGCCCTCTTTACTTTAGGGAAACGTTTTATGCGCGAAATTTAATTCTCACTTTATTTAATTTGCTTTCAGTTTTTTTTTATAATTATCACTGCACGGAGCTACTACTATTCCCCTCCGACACCATTTGTGGGGGTAAATCAATAAACCTTTAATTTATATAGCTTTTCGTTTAAATTAATAGTTAATCTTAACAATGGTATACATTTTACGACACGCTTTTCGTTTAATTAATTAATAGTTGATCTTAACAATGATATAAATTGTACGACACTAGAGGAGGCAGGCGAGCTAACGCGACAACAGTCAAAAAGAACTAAATGTTCTGACTAGCGGATGGTTGGTCCAGCGGTCATTTAACTATGCGTTCGTTAAGCTTTCGTCAAACAGTGTTGCAGCCCGGCTACTATCAGGTCCATTGTCTTCGGGTGCTGCCACCCATGCCACATATATAAACACTTACTAACAAACAGACAGTACAAAACTCCGCGTCACACAGGTCAGACGTGGAAAATAATGGATGTACTATTATTAATGTTTAATGTTAGATTTTTGTTACTTTCGTTTATTTATTTTTGTTAATGTAGTTACCCTGAAGATGGTTACCGTGGAGTAACCGAAATATATCGGTATAAAGAAGAGAAAAAAGTACTTGTTTTATTTAAATTTGTATTTATTGAGCAATTTTTATTAATTTCTTCAAATACTGACCTCGAGCCAGCAAAACAAACACAAAGTTTATATCAGAAAGCGGAAGCACCCACTTATTTTTACAATTATAGGTACTGCAAATTGCTTAAATAATAAATAAAATATTAAAGTACTTTAAAAACCTAAAAAAAACATGAATAATTTATATTCTTAATGTGAAAAGTTTCATTTTCTACTTACAAAGATCCCGGAAGCTCCAAGGGATTTGTTTTGTCTCTTAGTTGCCTGCGCGCAACTCTTCTCAGGCTAAGCGAAATGCAATGGAGTACATTTTTTTGCTTTTATATTTGTATTTAAATTTAACAAATAGGGATATTGTGTCGATTTTAACAAAGTTTGAGATTATTTTTGCTGAAACCACATGTAAAATTGAGACAAAACAGCTGATGGGAACTTCGAAATTCTTCTTCCCAATTTTTTGGGAAAACTCATTTCCCTGGGAGATCGTAATTGGGAGAATTCGTTTTTGGGAAAAACAAATTTGTTGGAGATGAGCCCCCATGGGAATATTAAGAATTGGACTGACTATCACCGTATCACATTATGCTTAATTTTTGACTGCTTATCCCGTCCGTAGGCAAAGGCGAACAAGTCAGCATATGTTCTGCGGCTTTGGCTGCTGTATCTGAGTATAAGGCTATCTGCGGGATTGTGAGGCTTTATATAGCTTCGGAAATCCACTCTCTGTAAGTATTTTTTTGGTTGCAGTTTAGTGAACATTGAGTATGAAGTAGATAAGGTAAATCGTATTGGATTGCTGACAGCAGCGCCATCCATCTTTTGAACTTTTAATTGTTTTTATCGAATGCGACAAATTTTTGTCGATCGAAATTTGTAACGAAAACCTTAGTTACTAATCAATATAGTGACCATTACACTTTCCCTTACAGCACCAGTTTTAGCTCAACAAGCTAGCAATCATGGCCAGACATTTTTTAGGTCTTTTTAGGAGGACAAAAATCAATGAAAAAATCAGGACATTTAAAAAAAAAAAAGCAGGACATATTTATTGACAAGAATATAAAGGGATAGATACCTTAAAAGTACCATTTCTTTGGTTTCTCAAAATAGAGAAACATCTTTAGTATATGAAATGAATCAAATTGATTTTATAAATTTTTACCATTGATTTCCCGTTTTAAAAAACCAATCTGAGATTTTCAGAAAATTTCCTGAGGACTTCATATTCTCTTTCGGATTTTCATTCCTTTACCATTTTCCGATGAACTTTTAGCATGCATAGTCCTGAATAAAATTAAAACATCGAGATAAATAAATAAAGTTACTTTTGGAAAATACCACGCTTTGAATTCCTTTCATTCAGATGACGCTGAAAACCAAAACTTGATTTGCTATAGGGTCGAAATATGTAGGTTGCTCGCATTTGGGCGCAGTCAGACTTAAGCTGTTGTTTCCAAAAAAATTGCGTAGATTTAAGGTAAAAGTACACGTAGCTGCACTACTTCACACGACACTACGCGACCAGTCCTCGTTGTTTCAGCATTTTCTCCAAATGTCCTCAAGGAGAAAGATAAATTTTACCTTAAAAAAGGAAGAATTTTTCGAGGAGTTTGGCTTAGGTTGGGGCATTTGCCCCTAACTGCAACTACCTGGCTACGCCCATGGTATCAATAGCTTCATAACGATAGTTACCTATAGAAAACCTACTTCCGCTTTTATGAAGCGGTAGCGAAACGATTCTTAACACGCCGTTAAAAAAACACCACGCCTTAGTGATAGATTGAACAAGTAGGTAAGGAACTTTACAAGTGGCTGGCACACTTTTTTAAAAAAACATGTAGATATATTATGAAGACCGAAAATAGAAGATTCTTTTAAGGTTTAAAGATAAATTAGAACACTTTGGCGCATAGAATTGGGCATTAATAAAATTTTCCCACATACATAGGTTATAATGATAATTTTGTAACTCTGAATTAACCACGGCGGAATAGGCAGAAATTAAAAATCGACCGAAGAAATTTGCGGTATCTTGATTCGCATTATTAAGACATAATCTTAATACTTCGTGTCTGAGCAAAATCCCGCAACTTTACGTTTAGAATTTACAAAATCATAAAATGACTATGGTATGTATCTCTTTTTGGTCTAGAAATATAAGCTTTATGCATCTTTTATTCCCATCGGCGAAAATCCGCAATACGGAATGCAACACTTATCCAATACTTTCCAACAGTTTACCTCCAAGAATCAGTTACAACCTTTATTACCCATAAGCATGGCCGCTTTGAGGACAAAGCTGATTACATACCGCATTACTAGTAATGGAATAAGTAATCTATGCCTGAACAATGTTCGGATGCTTATTACAATTAGGTATACGTTTCTGAAATTGTAATCGGCATTCTATGGAGGCCAGCCACTTAATGCATTACGATTTCGTTTCTTTCATTACATCTCAGAATACAATTTAACAAAAAGTAATAGCTTACTTGTAGCGTTTCGTAATGCATGATGTGGGGGGATTGCAAACTCACTTCGCCGCTGGGTTTCAATCGATGTAGGTAATTCCGGCGTATGTTACGATTTTGCACGTAATTTAAAAGAGAGCGTGTTTTATTTTTCTGCATCTTACGCTATTTGATAAACCAAGCTTGTGTTTTATCAAAGGTTACTTTAGGGTTAGGAATATATCTACTTCTCAAATATGAGACGTTTAGATCGATATCACCACTAAATTGAGGCCAAGTTAATTTAGAGATTTTAAGCAACTTGAGAAGTTTCTAAGAATCGATCCATAGTACGATAAACGAACATCTTCGATATACCGAGTAACAAAACTTATGGCAATACTTAGGGCCGTTTACTCAATGTTTGATTAACTCCTTGATCAAGACTTTATCAGAGGTTGGCCAAAATCCGTTTACTCAATGTTTGATTACACTGTACAACAAGATTTTTAGTAATTGATGAAACCAACAAAATCTGAAGCTCTATCCCTCTCGTATCAAAACCTCATACCAGGTATTTGGCCTATAGGTATGGTTTTTTTTTATTTGACTTTAAAGTTTTTAACCCTATGTATAGAGGTTAAGTGAGGAAAACTTGATAAAATGAAGCAATTGGTTACAAAATAGTAGCTGAATAAATGTTTTTTGGGCAAGGAATTCATTTTTGATCTTTATTTATACATAAAACTTACTTAAAAAACCTGGTATGAGGTTTTGATACGACAGGGATACAGCATTCAATTTTGTGGATTTCATCAATTTTGTTGTACAGTGTTATCGACGACGCGCTGATAAAAGTTATCAAAGGATGAGCCGCTGATTATGTATTGATCAAAACAAAAAGTGACAGCTGAAAGTAAATATGGGATTTGGTGATAAATGGTTCTTATAACAAATTATGCGAGTATTAAAGTTTAAAAATGGAATTATATTCACATAAAAAATATAGAAATCGACATTTTTACACCAAAATGCCACTTTTGTGAGTTCACAATGAAACTTTTGTGAATTTTTTCAGACACGTTCACAATGACCAATTAATCATGACCACTTAATCAGACTTTTGTGTAAACGAATATGTCATTTCGAGCAGAGCCATGATTTGGTTATCATATGATAAAGTCATAACCAGACATTGGGTAAACGGGCCTAAGTATTCAGTAAAACGGTACTAGACTGCGTAGAATTGATTTCGCAATTACATACATATATACACACAGAAAATACACATTCTTGGCAATATAGAAGTGTTACATATGTACGTATGTACTTATATGAGTTTAGGCAATACAAAATTATGACATTAACATAGACATCATAACCATTTTTAATATTTAACTTGTATTTTATTTAAGAATAACCAATGATGCTCGTGAGGATGAAATGGAGGAAAACATGGGACAAGTAAACACTATGATTGGAAATCTTCGAAACATGGCTTTAGATATGGGTTCTGAATTAGAGAACCAAAACCGACAAATTGATCGAATAAATCGAAAGGTAACTGCTCTTTCACTTCTTGGTTGACTTTAACACTAGTAGTCATCACTACTTATTATAAAACAGAGTCACTTTTTCTGTCCCCTTAAATGCTTAAATCTTGAAAACGAAGCAACGGATTTTGATTTTATTTTAATAGATACATAGATTGGTTTGAAGATGGAGGTTCATGTCAGTATAATGTGAAGAAATATGCATATAAAGGGGGCGCCAATCGGACAAAATGTGGTAAACAACCATATATTTTTTGTCTACACAGCCATAAATCATAAAAAAATCCACCGATTAAAATGAAACTTAATTGAAGTTAAACTTTGAAATATTTTATTTCGTTCTGCATCAAAAAAAAATAGTTGATCCATATCTTATTTAACCAAAATTATTTAAAGAAAAGCAGCACTTTTTCCAAAAGAAGCTGTTTGTGTGTTTGATCGCTGTCAACCGAATGAAACATTAGAAGTTATGCGGGAATCTCACCCCACCTCATTCATGTTGAGTAGCTGTCAAAAAATTATTTAATTGTTTTGCGGAAATACAACTACTCATATCTCGGCCAACCCAAAATAAAATTGCCAAAACACTTTGCGCAATATGATCGCTAACCCAAGTCCGATCGCACTTAATAAATTATGAATGCAAGCCTAATCGTTTGTGTCCAAAAACGATTAAGCAACAGTAGAAAAGTATATCACTTGAGAATTTGGCCACTCAAGCATTTCCAAAGCGGCACGCCGCCAATCCATATGGTGACATATCACATACGTCCAAACCTGAACCGGTCATACGGTAACATGTCGAGCCCGCATTATGCGAATATGGGTCGCAGTGAAAAATGCAAGAACAAAATTATTTACATTTCAAATATTTTTCAATAATTCCAGCACATAGACAAAATAGGGCATGTGCAGTTGCAGCGCAGGCACAATTCTTGCATAAATAGATTCTATGTAGATAAATAAAAAACTTCCGTTTTATTATTTTGTAAGCAGGGCTGAAAAATAACGTTATTTTTATTAATAAACGAAAAAAACTTTTTATTTCGTTTTATTTTTCAATAATAATAACGTTAAAAGCTCAACAAAAAATATATCGTTGCTTTGAAAATCAAAAAATAATTATCAAAATAAATTTCGTTTCGGTTTTTATCAAAACAATTCACAAAAATATTTGAAATTTTTCAAAATCATATTGGTTCATATGTGTCGCAAAAGAGAGGGGGAATTAGTGCGGTCGTGCTTTATCAATGAGAAGTGTATATTTTGTAATTTTGTAATTGCAAAAGACCACTTAGGAAACAAAAAAAAACATTTGCTGCGAAAGCACAAAAAACAATTTCTTGCGCTCTCAGAACAGAATCCACCAGAAGCCGAAGAGGTGGTTGAAAAAAAAAGAAAAGTGTGTCTAAACATGAGCAAAGGTGATGTTGTCAATGTATGTACCGGTTTCGTGACGGAATGTGGTGTGCCACTGACATTTTTTAATTCCAAAAGTTTTCAAACGGTATTTGAACCGATGTGTGCACAGCTAGAAATACATCGTAATAACATTGGTGAACTATGTAATTGCAGACAAATTTGATAGTGAAGTGAATCATTTAAAAACGAGTTTAAAAAACAGATTTATATCAATAAAAATAGACAGCGCTCGTCGACTTTTTCGAAACGTCGTATGTTTAAACGCACAGTACTTATTAGATGGTGAAATTGTTGTTAAAACATTAGCTGTCAAAAATATGCAAGAAAAACATAGTGCGGAAAATATAAAGACCCTTATTTTGGACACCCTGCACAGGTGAGAACAAAAAGTTTTATTTATAAAAATTTTTTCCCTTTTCTACTTCTCCCTTTATGGCCTCTTTTTAGACACCCGAATAATGCTCTTCTATCCTCTATCCCTTCGGTCATCGCATTCATATTTAAGACATATCTGTGGTCACAAACCACAATAGCCTAAGTCCAGTGGAGTATTGATGCCATCGTGGTCAAATCTACAGGCTTTCAACTTTTTTTCTTGAGTTTTTTTGAAACAAAATTATTCAGATTATTATTGTCTGTTTTGTTATAAAAGCCAAACTCCAGTAAGGTTTTTCCTTAATCGAATAGCTAGTAGCCTATCTCAAGTAAAGTTCACCATATATTTACAGCTTTATCGTGTACTTGATAAACTTGCTTATTTGTCAAGTTTTACTATTTATCAAGTTTTTCCTATTCTGTGTCAAAATTAGAAAGCTTGTGTCCTTAGTTAAGCTGTTATTCTAAATTACTATAGTGAACTTACTTTTAATTTATTCAAAAACTAGGTATGATATAAGTATTAACCAGATATATAGTATCACAAGCGATAACGACAGCAATATGGTATGCTGTGGGGCTCTTTTACAACGCGAAGCTATGGAAGAAGTAGAGGATTCACAAATAAGTAGGAATGAAGACTACGAAGAATGCGAAGCTATGGAAGAAATAAGTGCGAATGAAGATATCGAAGATAACTTTTTTCAAAATTTTGAAACCATTTTCGACGACGAAGAGTTTAATATGTGTATTTCGCTAAATTTTAGTAAGCTATCTCCCAGTTATGATAATATTCTTTAACAATAACAAACTCCTAATTTTAGGCTCTCTGACATGTATAAGGCGCGCCGCGCACACCGTTCAGTTGAGTGTTAGTGATGTTTTAAAGAATGTGGAAATCAAACAACGTTTTGTAGAATGCCGCAGCGTTATGAAAAAGCTTCGCACACCTGCTATGTACAGACTGTTATCTTCTCAAAATTTAATGCCCCCTATAGTTGATTGTACGACTCGTTGGTCGTATTCCTACGAGCTGCTTAAAAGATTGCGAAACCTGGAGATATTTATTTTAGAAAATATAAAAGAATCAAAAATCGACTGGACTTTTGTAGATAATTTTTTAAATACCTTCAGCTGCGTTAAAAAACTTACGGAGCAACTCCAAAACAAAAATTTGCTGTTTGGAGATTTCATCAAATATTATTTAGAAATGTACCTGCATGTACATTTGAGGCGATTGCTTCAGCTTCCGGAGTTTGCAAGCTTAAAGCCAGTAGCTGTTGCTCATTTAAAAGCGTTGTACTCGAGGATGCATGACACTGAGAATAATGTAAGTTTCTTTATATCTTTCGGTTACTTAATTTACCAATTATTTTTGTTTTCAGACACCTGAGTCTTTTACTACCAATTCCGTAGAATCATCCGAAGATGATGGTAATTTACTGAATACTTTAATGAGCCAAATAGGACATTCTGAATCGGACATCCCAAGCAGAAATGAAGCATTTTCTATAATTGAAAACTTCAATGAATCGTATAATTTGAACACAAATCTGCAGGACTTTTGGGAACCAAAACGATTTAGTCATAGTACTCTATACCAGTTGTATCAAATAATCCATGCAACTCCCGCTACCCAAGTCAGCGTGGAGTGCGCGTTTTCTACATTAAAATATATTATTAATGACTACAGGGCAGCTCTAAGTGACGATCTCATGGAAGCTATTTTAATATTGCGTCTAAACTAATTAAGTTGTTTTCATTAATTAATTAATTATTCTTCATAACAAAATAAATTAAAAATATGAATTTTCGATCGAGCCTAATGTACATGCGCCAATTTAGTACTTAGTAACTATGTTTTTTTGTTGTGTTCCTTAATTTATTAATTAATTTTTCTACTTGACAAATAAATTCAAATAAAGTGGATTTCCGACCCAGCCTAATTTGCAAAATGAATAAACGAAACGAAAAAATTTTTTCTGTTTGCATGATTCAATTACTAGAGGTTAGCTCTGTAGTGACAGATTTTGACAATTTGCGCCATCTTGCTCCCTGAAAAATTGTCATTTACATTCTGGGTTGCCTTTTATAGAAATTATTTAAAAATAGCAGCTAAAAATTTATTATATTACAAAAATTTTAAAAAGGTTTTTTTCAGAAAATGTATTCATTTACGCTATTATTTAGATCGACTTTTGGGAGATCTAATGGTGTAAGTTTAAAACGTGATTTCCGTTATTTAGCAACTGCTGTGATTCGATTTCTGTTATTTTTGACAAAACTTGGTTACTATTATCCAGCTTTTATCATCAGTTTTGGCTTAGATTATACATAAAGAAACAGTTTAAAGTCAACATCTGAGTCAACTGTGAGTGAACAAATAGGAGCCAATCTCATTAAAGCTTTTCACTTTATTATACACTTGGTAGAGTAAGTCAGGTTGTCTTTATGCCCTGAAAAGAATTCAGTTCGTCATTATTATTAAAAAACTCCTCCCTCTAGTCTGAAGCATATGTGCAATTATACTTAAAGATATCATCCCTATTCCTAAAATTTCAGGTCGAGTTCACTTCAAGAAAAGTGTTTAGTTAATCGAAATTACATCTCGAGTAGAGTAATTTCAGTAATTTGCGAAAGACTGACGCCTGACGTGAACAGACTGATTAAACCTTGTCAGTGAGGCTTCAAAACTGGAAAATCTACCATAGACCAGATTTTTACAATACGCCAAATCCTGGAAACACCCGTGAGAAAAGAATCGACACTCATCGATAGTACGAAAAGCAGTTGCTTATGTGCCGCTACATACATATGTCTGACTTTGGTTTCCCTCCAAAACTTATACGGTAATGCAAAAGACATTGAGCGATACCACCTGCTCAGTCAGAAACGAAGCGAGGTTTCAGACAAGCTGACCCCTATCGTGCGATTTCTTTAATTTAATGTTGGACACAATAATACAATCTTATAAATAAAAATTAATGTGTGTCATTTATAGGCGTCCAAAGTACTCAACCGATTTTTATGAAATTTTCGCAGTATATTCTTGGGATCATGGGTTAAAGTATAGGCTAAATATATTTGTGGAAAAGTGGGCTATGCCACTCCCCCAGGCTGTATAAAATTTAATTTGTCATAACTCTGAACATATTTGGTCTAAATGAACGATTTTTCTATATGTGTGTCCTTTGGTCAAGATTTATATATTTTTGGAAAAGTGGGCGGTGCTACGCCCACATTTTTTGTGTTTTGTTTGTCCTTCAATAATGTTTATGGTCGATCTCTTTTAAACTTTCCCAATAAGTTAAAAGCTTTGGTAGTTATGGCTATATATGTAAATTTTTTTTGGAAAAGTGGGCAGTTCCAAGCCTACAACCTAAGTAATATTTCAGTTAATTATTTCTCTGAATGTATTTGTTTTAGTGAAATTTTAACGTATGTTCTTAATGAATGCACCTCATTTTTTTGTTTGTTATTGCCATTTATACATATCCGGAGTATTAAAGGATTTTCATAAAATCATAATAGTAGCGTTAATTGATCAGTGTGTACAGCAATGTTTAAAGACAGTCTAAATAGAATACAATAGGACTAAATAAATACTAAAAATTGGATGCAAGTCTTGACTTCAAAAAAATATTTTAAAACTCTGTTTGTGGTATGTTTTGAATGTGAAACGTCTGCGAAAAAGATTTGACAAGTTAATTACACAAATATAAAGGTAGAATACACAACGTGTAACAATAGTGCTGTGCGCTGTGCGCCGTGCCTTATATTGAGTGAGATCGCATTGAACCTTTTTCTGCTGATATTTTGTATAAAAGGTTGAAAGTTTTTACACACACATACATTGTATTAGTACATAGCAGTGTAATTGCGCCAACCAAACTATAAAAGATCAAGGCGACCAGGCGCAAGAAAGTTGTTCTTATTTTTCCTTAATAAAATTTGAAAATTAAAAAAGGCTAGCTTCTATACCACACGTACCTCTACCAAAGGTTCGGCTTCAGCAAAAACACCTATGCCAGATATTTGTTACTCCCGTAAAATGATTTTGGCAAAACTATATTTCTTAGTAAAAATGCTGTGGGAAATCGGTTTGCGTCTATAATTGTTATAATTCAAAAAATTATTTTTAATGACAACCTTTCATACCTACAACTCTAACAAAGAGGGAGCACTGATGGAAGTTTGAAGCTCGGGTAATCCCCTATTTATTCCTTCTGTTCAATTCACATTTTACTAGAGATGGAATGCATAAGTTGTTTTGATGAATTAGTTCTTTTTATATCGTTTTGGTAAGGTTCTAAACCATAATATAATAATACAAGGTCTCGCATTAAAAATGTAAATATCTCGCTGTGACGTCACGTTTTTGAAAACATGTCTGCTTGGTTTCAATATCCAAACTGTGAGAATTGAAGGATGGGAGATAAGAGGATTTATTTCAACGAGGGGATAAGAGGGTTTATAGCGCGTCGAGTTGGAAATTTTTTTGGGTAAACGGGGGTCGTATAATGGCAAAGAGCGATGAAAACACTAACACTATCAGTGTTGCCATTTTGGTTCTTTTAGAGCTAGATCTAGCGCTTTTTTTTGGCGTTTAGCTCCAAAATTCTGTTTTAGCTCTTTTTCTAGTAATTTTTTTCAATTTTAACTCGTTTTTGGCTCCACATTTATTTACAAGAAATACAATTGCAAAATAAAAAAAGTTGTTATTTCTTTTATAACCGACGTCGAAATTATTATATTAGTTTCATTGTGTATCATGTGGCAACTCAGTTTCCCTCACCGATAACAAATACCTAAATCGGGTAACTTTGTCGAGTAACATTCCTAAATGACATATGCTTATTTGTATACCTTTCATGAACATGAAATGGTATTATAACTTTGGTCCGATGTTTGTAAGTATGAGAAGAAGAAGAGATAGACCCACTATTAAGTATACCGAAATGGTCAGGGCGACGAGCTGAGTTGATTTAGCCATGTCCGTCTGTCCGTCCGTCTGTCTGTTTGAACGCAAACTAGTCCCTCAATTTTAGAGATATCTCGATGAAATTTGGTATGGAGCCGCCATTTTGTATTATATTAATCATTTGTCAGAACCAGTAAGATCGCATAGCTCCCATACAATCGATTGTTCCGATAAATGGGTTTTGGCCTATAACTCTTGCAATCAAAAAGGTAGGAGAGCGAAATTTTGCAGGTTTAGTACATATTATATTTGTAACCTGTGTAGTGAAAATCACCCAGATCGGACCAACAAAACATATAGCTCCCATATAATCGATAGTTTCGATAAATGGGTTTTGGGCTATAAATTTTGCAGTTAAGAAGCTAGGAACGTAAAATTTTGCAAAGTTGGTACTTATTATAAATGTGATGTGTGTAATGAAAATCATACAGATCGGAGTAACATAACATATAGCTTCCATATAACCGATTGCTCCGATAAATGTGGTTTGGCCATGTACATAGGATACTTAGAAAAGATATGCGTATTTATGAAAGGTGTAAAGCCTTCGGCACAGCCGAAGACAACCCTTTCCTTACTTGTTTTTTTTTAAGTAAGTTGTGTGTAAAAAACACGTTCCTCATTTGCTAAAGATTCTGAACAGCCTTACCCCCTATTCTGTCTTCATGATAAATAATCAGAAAAAATATTTCAAGCGTTTTGAATTTGGAATAAAAATTATTTATTTTTTTCTTTTTATAAATTTTTAAAAATTAAATATTTTTTTCTTAACATTTATCAAGCTTGATAATTTTTCAAGAACACATTTTTTCTTCTTTTTTTTTGGGTTAGTTTTACATTTTATGTGTTTTAAACATTGTTTAAGTTAAATCTATACTATAATAAATCTCTATAGAAATAATAAAGTCGTACATTAAAAATTTCTTTGAAAAAATGACTGGAGATGACTTGGGGAATGTTTAGGCACAGCTAAAGAGTCAAATAGAGGGGGTATGACCAAATGTTGAAGTTATACTATTAAAAAACGCCTTTACTTTAGTTGGTTGCCGTAGACATAAACTCGATATAATGTGGGAAAATAAATATTGTTCTGAACCTTCTCAGCCTGTAAATTGTTTTCGCAATTGAGGGTAGCAGGAATTTATTAACTACTTATGTATATACCGAGCAAAGCTGGGTACCCTGCTGGTATGAAATAAATGTAAAAACTTACATAAAAAATACTTAAGTGCTTTTTAGCTCTTTTTTACATGTTTTGGATATTCTTGAACAAATCTAGCTCTTTTTTTCTCGAATCTTCTTCTTCTTTAAATGGCCATCTAACCGCCTGAGCGATTTTGACCGTCCAACATAGCTCGCCAGTCATTTCTTCTTTGCGCCAACTGGCGCCAATTGGAGACCCCACGAGATCGCAGGTCGGTCTCCACTTGGTCCTTCCATCGGAGTGGTGGTCTTCCTCTTCCTCTGCTTCCACCGGCGGGTGCCGATAAGTATACCTTCTGGGCTGGAGCGTCTTCGTTCATTCGCACGACGTGGCCTAGCCAGCGAAGCCGCTGTGTTTTAATGCGCTGTACTATGTCGACGTCTGCGTAAAGCTCATACAACTCATCATTAAATCTTCTTCGGTACTCGCCGTCGCCAACGCGTAGAGGCCCATAAATCTTTCGCAGAACTTTTCTCTCGAATACTCCCAATGCCGCCTCGTCAGATGTTGTTAGTGTCCACGCCTCTGCACCATATAGCAGGACGGGAGCGATGAGTGACTTGTAGAGTGTGATTTTCGTGCGTCGAGAGAGGACTTTACTTTTCAATTGCCTACTCAGTCCAAAGTAGCATTTATTTGCAAGAGCAATTCTTCGTTGGATTTCTAGGCTGGCATTATTGTTGGAGTTTATGCTGGATCCAAGGTAAACGAAGTCCTTCACTATTTCGAACTTTTTGGTGCCAGCAGTGGCGTGGGTGCCAAGGCGCGAATGCGCTGACTCTTTGCTTGATGACAGCATGTACTTCGTTTTGCCTTCGTTCACCACCAAACCCATTTTTTCCGCTTCTTTTTCTAGTTTGGAGTACGCAGAGGTTACGGCACGGTTGTTAAGGCCGATAATGTCAATGTCGTCAGCATATGCTAACAGTTGCACGCTTTTATAGAATATTGTTCCAGCGCGGTTGAGTTCTGCAGATTGTATTATTTTCTCCAACATCAAATTAAAGAAATCGCACGATAGGGGGTCACCTTGTCTGAAACCTCGTTTAGTTTCAAACGGCTCGGAGAGGTCCTTCCCAATTCTGACTGAGCTGGTGGTGTTGCTCAATGTCATTTTGCAAAGCCGTATAAGTTTTGCGGGGAAACCAAATTCAGACATAGCGGCATATAGGCAGCTCCTTTTCGTGCTATCGAAAGCGGCTTTAAAATCAACAAAGAGGTGGTGTGTGTCGATTCTTTTCTCACGGGTTTTCTCCAGGATTTGACGTATTGTAAAAATCTGGTCGATGGTAGATTTTCCAGGTCTGAAGCCACACTGATAAGGTCCAATCAGTCTGTTCACGTCAGGCTTCAATCGTTCGCACAATACGCTTGACAAGACCTTATATGCGATATTCAAAAGGCTGATTCCGCGGTAGTTGGTGCAGTTTGCAGGATCACCTTTTTTGTGGATTGGGCAAAGAACACTTAGATTCCAATCTTCGGGCATGCATTCATCCGACCATATTCTGCACAGAAGCTGGTGCATACGCCTTACCAGCTCCTCGCCGCCATGCTTGAATAGCTCAGCAGGCAAACCATCAGCGCCAGCTGCTTTATTGTTTTTTAACCGGGATATTGCTATTCGCACCTCATTATAGTCGGGTTCTGGGACGTCAATTTCGTCGTCTTCGATTGTGGGTTCGGGTTCGAGCTCTTCTCTGGTTTCTTGCTCAATTTCTCCATTTAAAAGGGCAGAGAAGTGATCCCTCCATATCTCTAGTATTCTCTGAACATCAGTCACCAGGTCGCCGTTCTCGTTCTTACAGGAATTTGCCCCGGGCTTGAAACCTTCCGTCATTCGTCGAATTTTTTGATAGAATTTTCGGGCATTATTCCCATTGGCTAGCATCTCAAGCTCATTGATTTCACGCTTTTCTGCCTCTCTTTTTTTTGCCCGGAAAAGTCGCCTCGCTTCCCTTTTCAACTCGCGGTAGTGTTCACACACACTCCTTGTTGCACTCGATCTTAGCGTTGCCTTGTAGGCTTCGTTCTTTCTTTTCGTTGCAGCTCGGCACTCTTCATCATCGTACCAGTTGTTTCTTCTCGTTCGCCGGAATCCAATTACTTCTTCGGCTGCGGTACGGAGTGCTCCTGTGATGTGCTCCCACTGCTCATGCATTCCACTGGGTTGAATTGTGCTCTCAGAGAGCAGGTGTGAGAGTCGGTCTGCAAAATCATTGGCGGTCTGTTGCGATTGCAGCTTTTCGACGTCCAGCTTTCCTTGCGTTTTCTGTGGCACCTGTTTTGTCGTACAGAGGCGGGTACGAATCTTAGCTGCTACTAGGTAGTGATCGGAGTCGATGTTTGGACCTCTTATTGTGCGAACATCTAAAACGCTAGAAGCATGCCGTCCGTCTATCACAATGTGGTCGATCTGGTTTCGCGTTCTTCGATCGGGAGACAGCCATGTAGCCTGATGGATCTTCTTGTGCATAAACCTGGTGCTGGCAATGACCATGTTTCGGGCACCGGCGAAGTCGATCAGCCTGTATCCATTTGGCGAAGTCTGGTCGTGCAGGCTGAACTTCCCGACTGTGGGTCCAAATACACCCTCTTTGCCCACCCTGGCGTTAAAGTCACCAAGCACGACTTTGATGTCATGACGGGGGCAGCGCTCGTAAGTTTCCTCCAGGCGCTCGTAGAATGCATCCTTTTCCACGTCGTCTTTCTCTTCCGTCGGAGCGTGGGCGCAGATAAACGAGATGTTAAAGAATCGTACTTTTACGCGGATTGTAGCGAGACGCTCATTCACGGGTGTGAACGACAGTACTCGATTACGGAGTCTCTCTCCCACCACAAATCCCACGCCAAATCTGCGCTTGTCGACATGCCCACTCCAGTAAATGTTGCAAGGTGGTTTGTTCATATTACCTTGCCCCGTCCATCGCATCTCCTGTATGGCGGTGATGTCAGCTTTAGCCTTCCTCAGGGCCTCAACCAACCGGGCAGCGGCACCTTCCCCATTGAGGGACCGGACATTCCAGGTGCATGCCCTTAAATCGTAGTCCTTGTTTCGTTTGCGTGTGTCGTCATCTAAAAAGGGGGTTCTCATATCCGAGGCTTTTTTGAATTTCATTGGTACGTTGTTTTATGTGGTGGGTCCCAAACCCAACGCACAACCCGTTCCACGGGAGGTTGTAATTTAAGTGCACGTTTATATAGCGAGCCGCTTGATCCAAGACAGACGCCCGCTTACAGCCGCACCACTAGGTGATCAGACGCTGCTTGTAAACCCCTGATAAGCCCTTAAACCGATTATGTCGGAGTGGCCTTGCCAGGTTGTCGCCTTCTCACGTTTAGCTCACCACCAAACGGGTGTTCGGTGGCTACCCAGAGGATACTTGGACGCAAGCGCCCGGAAGTAGTGAGCTGCTTGGACCGCATGCAAAAGAATCGCTCTGGCCATTCCCAAGTGAATGGCGATCAGAAACTTTCCCCACTTACGTGGACTTCTACACGCGGACCCATCCTCTTTCTCGAATCTAGCTCCAAAATAAATTGTATCCTGGCAACACTGAACACTATCCACATTAATTCAGAATCAGATTTAAAACTCTTCAAATAGTTCACATTTCATGTAACCATATTTATATACCAATTTTAATAATTGAAACTTTAAATCCATGTTCTCTTATCTATATACATATGCATGTATATAAAAATGAAATGGACCTCAGTCGTCACGATAAAACTCGAAAATGGCTGAGCCAAATCATATACTTCCTTTGAGGGGTTTGTTTGTTATTACCACGCTCAGGTCATGTATTAAAATCAGAACAAAATATTAGGGGGGCGTGGCACCTCCCATACAAACTTTTTTCTTCAAGGTGAATATCTCTAAAAGGGATTAAGGTAGGGACCTGGAAATTGGTATAGAGCTACACATGTACGTGGTACCTCCCAGTATTTTATTATTTTGGTTGTTATTCCACCATATATTTATCTCATTTTGTTTATTTTCGGTGACTGTAGCGGTCATATCGTAATTTTGGCTGTGTTTCTTGCTATGTATGTTTATTTTTTGGTGACTGTAACGGCCATATCGTAATTTTGGTTGTGGTCCTTGCCATTGTCAATTTTGTGAGACGAACACACATTTGGCGTGTTCCAGTTAAACACAAACCCAGACCTGTATAAAATTTTGCATATAAAGGCAACAACAACGCTGTGATCTTGATATTTTTCTGGGTCAATTTCGGACCCGTAGTAGTAGATTTTTTGTAGCAGATTTTTTTAAAGCCAACCCTTATTTGCTTACACTGAAATAAAAAAGTTGAAAGTGCACATTGAAAGTAACATATCAAAACCACTTTCAAGCGATTGATGGTAATACTGTAAATATTACAGTATTTACTGTAAAATTGGCAGTAAAAACATGTGATTTTTGCATAATGATATGAGTCCACTTTAAAATTTACAGTAATTCATGTCAATATGATAGTATATTCGAAGAATGATAGGGGCTCACTTTCAAAATTTATATTACCCACTGTTAGACGAAAAATGACAGGGTTTACTATCAATTTGACGGCCGTTTACTGTAGATTTTTTTTCAGTGTAGTAGCACAAACATGCATATGTATACACACTTATTTACACAAACAACTCTCATGCAGCTGACCCGCATCGTTCCTGTTAAATTATGACCGTGATCCGACCCAGGTCAGCAAACTGGAACACGCTAATTAAGTTTGAAGTTTTGCTTTGGTGTTACTCTTCGTGTTGCAATCGAACACGCAAAATTTAACGCGCCTTGGTTTATTGATATATCTTACTAATATACGATGCTTTAATTTCAATAAATGGTACTAATGAATACGAAATGCGAGAAAATCTACAAAGTGACTTAGATGCTCTATATATTTGGATGTGTATTAACAGACTTAAAATTAATATCGGTAGAACTAAATTGATGTTTATATCAAGAAAGAATAATGCTAATATCGGAACTATCAATATAAATACATCGGCAATAGAATGGGTGCAAAAGATCAAATACCTCGGTATCATAATAGATAGTAAATTAAAATTTGATGCCCATATTGATCACACTATAAGTAAAATAGCTACAAAAATATGGTTTATTAAAAGAACCTGCAAAAGTATAAGTAGTTTCCATAAAGCCAAAGTATATAGATCTATAGTTGAACCCTTTTTTATCTATTGTCCTACAATTTTCTTTACTATGAAAGATTCTCAGATTGATAAACTGCAAAATATGCAAAATAAAGCTATGCGTTTCATATTACTAAAACGGTACGATGAGCCCATACAAGAAATGTTAAATAAGTTCGATTGGATCAGCATCAAACAGCAAATATTTTTTTACACGATGAAATTCATTTTCAACATTAAGATTTTTAATTTGCCTGGTTATCTTAAAACGTACATAAAATTTAACTTCGAGGTGCATGATAGACATACGAGACAGAGATATGATTTTAATTTACCAAAGTCGACTCTGTACTGTGCTGTTCTCTAAAGCCTGACTGGTGTTTTGTAAGTAATCTATGTTCTGTAATGAACTTTAACAATGTTTCGTGAACTATAGCTTCAATAACTTTTTCTATAACTGCAAGGGTATTAATAGGCCTCAGGTCGTTACAATGGACGCTTAAAGGTCGCACACAAAACGCTTTTAAGTTTATCGGCATAATGGTGGGTGATATCGGTATCCTCTGTTGTGCCACTTGCTCCGTGCCGGTCGAGATCGATGAGTTATTTGTAGAATTGGAATCATTTTTATCCATGATATAATTTTTTGGTTTTTAAATCACTAATTTATTTTCACATACTTTTTTACAAAGGTTCAGAAATCTTACACCATGTTGTGTATACATGTGCATATATGTATTAGGCATGGGACTATTCGAATAAAAATTATTCGAATAAACAAAACTTTTATTCGGCGGGTACAAAAAATTCGAATAGTATTTATTCGAATTTTTTTATTCGTTTATTCGAATATTATTATTCGTTTATTCGAATATTATTATTCGTTATAGTACTATTCGAATATTTTTGTTAATAGATTTTTAAAACGACATTCGTTGTTTTCTTTGCTTGTACCTAAGAGCGCGCATTTATGTTTTGTATGTTTTGCATGTATATGTGTATGTTTGCGTGTACAAATGTGTGCCCGAGCGGTTACAATTTTTCTTGCATTATTCGAATAGTGGTAACGAATAGTTGTATTTATTCGGTTAATGGTGGTTGAATAGTTTTTGGCTTATTATCTCAATAATTAAATAGCTATTTGTGCAGTGTTGTGGGAATAATAAAATACAATTATTGGTAATAATTGAAGCTGTAAATAGGCATTTACTATAAAGTTACTATACATAAATATGTATTTGTACATTTATATGTTTATTGCAGTTACATTTGTTTAGTAAGTTTTGTGCTAGGGCTTCAAGCAAGAGATGCCAGGGCAAATTTCCATGACCATACCTACATACTTACATACATATGTACATATGTACATAAGTACATTTATATGAGTATTTAACAAAAAATAGGGAGCAGGTAGTATTATTTTGTGTATGTTACTTTACGCAAATTAAATTATTTACACATGTGAACATGAAAAATCATCACAAACCCGTCCTTTTGTTATCATAATAAACAGTATACATAATGAATTTCGGCCCTGGCATCTCTTGCTTGAAGCCCTAGCACAAAACTTACCAAGCAAATGTAACTGCAATAAACATATAAATGTACAAATACATATTTATGTATAGTAACTTTATAGTAAATGCCTATTTACAGCTTCAATTATTACCAATAATTGTATTTTATTATTCCCACAACACTGTACAAATAGCTTTTTAATTATTAAGATAATAAGCCAAAAACTATTCAACCACCATTAACCGAATAAATACAACTATTCGTTACCACTATTCGAATAATGCAAGAAAAATTGTAACCGCTTGGGCACACATTTGTACACGCAAACATACACATATGTATACATGCAAAACATACAAAACATAAATGCGCGCTCATAGGTACAAGCAAAGAAAACAACGAATATCGTTTTAAAAATCTATTAACAAAAATATTCGAATAGTACTATAACGAATAATAATATTCGAATAAACGAATAATAATATTCGAATAAACGAATAAAAAATTCGAATAAATACTATTCGAATTTTTTGCAACGAATATTTTTATTCGTTTATTCGAATATTATTCGAAAAAAATCCCACTCCTAATATGTATACATATTAGGGTACCCCATAAAAACACTTTATTCGAAAAATGAACTGCCCTAGTTACAGAAAGGTTTAATCGACCATTCTTACTAAAATGCCAAAAAAAATTGTATTTGGTTAAAGTCCTGAATTCGCGCCCGAGCCTTGAAAATTACTGAATTAAAAAGAGGTTAAAGTGGAAAATCGATGTTTTAAATTACGTAGAAAGTTTAATGGTACACATTAATTGCCGTGATTGCTTGTTAAAAAATTACAAATATATCTTTATATATTTTTGAAAAAAGTTTATGTGTTAACTACTAGAACAGACCAAGTTGCACAAAAATCCTTAAAAATTATGAAGAAACCCAAACGCTAAAATCAAGCGTTGGAAGTCTTTAATAGAAAGCTACAACGAAAAAATTTTTTACAAACCTGGGAAGGAAAATTATGTGGCCGATGCATTGACAAGGCAACATATCGCAATGTTGCAGGACAATATGGAGGTAAGATCCGATTGCGCCACCATTCATAGCGAAGAATCGCTTACCTACACTATCGAAACGGTGAGTAACCGGTTAATTGTTTTAGGAACCAGATTATCATTTAGGAGGGTGCATGCACTTCAAAACAAACTTTCATTATATTTAGTTCGAAAACAAGATATGTGATTACCTTCCAGGATGTTGAGTCACTTTTTCAAATATTACAGGAAGTTGTTAATGATGACGTAGAAAATGCGATACACTGCAGCCTACATGTACTGGCAAAGATCCAGCATCGCCTGATGGAACTTTACCCTAATGTTAAATTCCGTCACACGGAAAGAATGGTAACCGATATGTTTGATCAAAACGATCAGCAGGAAATAATAGTTGCGGAGCATAACAGAGCTCACAGAGCCGCTCAAGAAAATGTTAAACAAATTTTGGCAGATTATTTTTTTCCAAAAATGGATAAAAAAGCGAGGGAGGTTGCGATAAATTGTCGCATCTGCTCCAAATCAAAATACGAGCGGTACCCAAAAAAGCATATTGTTGCCGCGACACCTATCCCATATTTTGTTGGAGAAATCTTACATATAGATATTTTTTCAACCGACCAAAGGTATTTCCTGACATGCATTGATAAATTTTATAAATTTGCTAGAGTGCAAAGGATTGCATCCAGAACCATAATAGATGTGAAACCGGCAGTCTTGCAGTTACTGAATATAGTCCCCAATGTGAAAACTGTGTATTGTGATAATGAGAAATCTCTTAACTCTCACACGGTGAGGTCAATGCTGGTCGACTATAACGATGTGCAAATAGTAAATGCACCTCCACTACACAGTACCTCTAATGGTCAGGTCGAGCGCTTTCATAGCACGCTGGCTGAACTAGCAAGGTGCTTAAAGTTGGAAAGGAATCTGAGTGAGACTGTTGATAAATATTATTCTGCTTGCTACCATAGAATACAACAAGTCTATCCATTCGGTGACGAATAATAAACCAATCGACGTTCTTCACAACAACTCAGGTGGGGTCACAGAATTGGTCCGTAATGGTGTCGAGAAGGCTCAGGTTTCGAGTCTCGAATACCATAATAAAGATCGTTAGTGTGAAACCTATAACGCTGGTGACAAGGTATTGGTAAAGGTGAATAGACGACTGGGAAATAAACTCTAACTAAAAAAGGTTGAAAAAGACCTAGGCACCACCGTTCTTATAGGGGGGAGGAGGGTCCACAAGGACAACCTTAAGCCGCCTTGAGGGTTACCCAAATGTTTCCCCATTCAACCTGAATAGTTTAAAGAAAAACGGAGTAGACGAACTACTCAAAATTTTCTCTATTTACAGAATAATAATATTGGTATTCCTGACGACGACAGCCCTAACAGATAAACTCATAGACTACACTAATTCTTATTACATACCGATTTCTGACGGAGACGCAGTAATTTGGGAACATTGCGGCTATCTGACGCACTTTACTAACCTAACTCTTTACTCAATAATGAATGACGAGACTGAAGAACTTTCTAAACGTTTTGGATCACAAATGAAAAAATTAGTAGACGCAGACGTGACGCACATTGAAACATTACTACGAACCGTTGACCTCCACCACCGGCATGCGCGAAGTTTAAACTTTTTTGGTACCGTGTTAAAGGTTGTGGCTGGTACACCTAACTTCGGCGATTTAGTTGACTCAAATAACAGACAATATAGGATAAATACCAATATTCAGCAAAAAATTTTGGAAATTTCTTTTTAAATGTTGGCATCTCATCCCTTGACTTAAGCTTATTTAAAATGTAGCCCTCCCTAGTCTCGTATCCAACCACGTTTTTACTTGCATCAGTAAATAGTTTTACACATCTTTCTATAGCTTCTGTATGATTTGGCAACTTGGGAACTGTAAGTTTCGGTGGATTTTCCATATCCAAAAACATCTGTAAATCCTTCGAAGAAATGTCATCGAATAACGGCGGAGCAGTTATTTGACACGTTAACAAATCAAATTAAAATAATAATTAATTTAAAATTTTAACTGATCGCTACGATTTGTTCTTGGTCTTCCCACATTTTTTGAGCCTCAAAAACTTTTCCGTTTCACATTTTCTTGCAACCAAAATGATCTTGAATGCGATTTTTCTGACACCAACCCTATCATCAACAACCATAGCCAGCAAAATGTTTTCAGGATGGCAGAAAAACGAGTTGCTACGCAAAACCTTTTGCACAACTTCTTTTAGCTTTTCAGGCAAATAGTTTGTGCACTGGAGCATCGGGCACATACATATGAATTGATCCAGAAGTACAGTCTGGCTCTTTTCGGATGCCGAACCAAATCTTGGCATACGCTCTTGCAATGAACTCAGCTAGTTCTTGCAGTTGAATTGTTGGATCTTCCACAGAAATGTAGAGTCGTAAAATGCTATTTGCAGTCGTTAGCCAACGTGCATGCCCCATTTTTCCAGGTATCAGTATTCAAACTAGATCAACTTCACGAATATCACATGTTATAATTTTGAAATTTACAGCTGGCAACTTATGACGACTCTCGAGTTATTTCCCAATTGGTCCGCGTTATTGATCAGAAGGGGAGGTTCCTGCGTCCGAGTATGCAATTAAGTGCCGAAGAGGTAGTTCATTAAAGTGGAGAGGACTCAGGAGCCACTGTAAGCGCTTCTTGATACTTACCTCTAACATAGAAATTGCTCCATTTTTCCAGTCACTCATAGCACCAGTATTATTAAACCCAACGGCTTTTAATTTATTGGGATCAAATCTCCTCTCAGTTCAAAACTGGTTAATCCTTTCGCAATTGCTTCGCCATTACTTGTTTCAGGAATAAAATGTCCAAAATATCGACTACTTACCTTGTTCTTCTACAACTGTAATGTGCTCTTGTGGAATGGTTTCAGCGCTAAGACCAATTTATTGTGGCTTGCAAGGACCATCGATTTAATTCTTTGGTTGCTAAGACATGGTATGTTGGTTTTTTGCCATCGATATTTTAGTTCATTAGTTACCTCATTAGCAATTACGTGGGTAATCGTTGACGTGGACTACCAAGCGCTAATATTTACACAAGAATGTCGGGAGGGGTCTCAAAAGACGCGTCTCGGTCCCAGGATCACGAATATAACTCCGCTCAACCGATATTTTACTTATTTTGGAAAATATTTGCGAAAAACCGAAAAATGACCCGGGTTTAGGGGCCCGATCCATGTTTTTTATGTGCAGAAAACCTTACCGCGTAGGAGGCCTTCGGCCGCGCTTCAAAAAATAACACTGGGCTACGCCATTCCAACTCCGGGTGGTTGCCATAGCCATGGCTACCGCCACGGTGATGTCCTTCCGCGTGCCAATCTTTTCTCACAGGGTAATGTGATTACAACAACCACATGAAAATGACAGAAAATTGTGAACTTTAACTGCAAATATCTCGCAAACTACTGAAAATATTGGTTCAGCGGAGTTATATTCATGCTCCTTGGACCAAAGCGCGTCTTTTGAGACCCCTCCCGACATTCTTGTGTAAATATTAGCGCTCAGTAGTCCACGTCAACGATTACCATTACATGGCTGAGTGAAAATTTCCACTCAGATCCGCTTTTAATGGCCGTTGAGTTTTGCTAAACTGACGAGGCACATCAGCATGTGTGGGTAATTGATACCAGGGTAATGCCGATGCAGGTCCGTATACAGGACAAACACCATTTGAAGTTTCTATATTATTCCTCTTACTCATATTCAAAAATGACAAATGACTTTTCGTAATAAATATATTCACTACAGACTTCAGAAAATGAACACATATTAGCTTCGTTCGAGTACAAAACTTGCAAAAAGTGTAAGTAAAGAGAGAATGACGTAAAACTCTCTCGAAACGCAAAAAGTAAAAAGTTTCAACCGAACAGGTGGCAGTAAACACTTACAGCAAAAGCAGCTGTTGCCATTTTGATTGGTTAAAAATTCAAATTTTTAAATTTTAGTTGTTGCTTTCCCTTTTCACGATCAGCTGTTTTTAACTTATAGCAGGGGGCAACGTACCACATTTGATTGAGGTTACCATAGAAACCGGTTGTTACCATAGCAATCGGCGCGAGCGGCGGTACTCGTGCTCACACGTACTTGTTGTCGGCTTTTCGTTGATGAAAATCAAAAATTTTAGTTTTTTTCGCTTGACAGCTGGTCTATTTGATCGTGGCCGAAGTGATTGACAAGCATTAGTGTGTTAGTTTGTTTTTGGCTTTGTGCAATGAACAACTACGCGGACGAAAAAGAGTTTACCTTGCGGTTCATAGAAACGTATGAATGCTTACCAGCATTATGGAATATAAAGCTGGAAGCATATATGAATCGTGAGGAAAAGACGTTTTACGTTTAAAGGAAAAAACGTTTCGTTTTAAATATAAACTTTTCATCCCTTTTGTTTTCTTCGCTTTTATTTTCTTGTTATTTTTTTCTGCCAAATACTGCATTCATACAGAGGCAACTTTTGTTGCTTTTATCAGCAACTCTAGCGAATGGTGGAAGAGAGAGCGACGATGGAAGGGGACGGGTACGGAGTTGCCTGTGCTCGGTCTACACGCTTTGTGTTGCCATTCTTCTCAATACCGTTTTGTTGGCTGCAGATTTATTTTGACATTTTTCTTCATACCTTGTTTTACATTGGCATATTAATTAATGACAAAAGGCGTTATTCGGCACAGTTTTGAAAAATACAATGGAATAAAGTAATAAATATATACATGTTTATTAATATCACAATATCAATTTCAGTTAAATTTTTATATAAAATATTTCTGCTACGCATTACCAAAATTCAAAAGCAAACACAGAATGTCAGAACAAAGCAATCATCAAAATAATCAAACAAAGCAACTCCTGATGTGTGTGAAGAATATCAGCAACATTTGAGCAACACCAAAAGAGAATTGCTGATAAAAGCAACAAAAGTTGCCTCTGTATGAATGCAGTAAAAGCAACCGCAGTTGTAAGCAACAAAAAATAATCATCCGACGACGACATATCTAAGTCCGCACGCTACGAATTTTCACAACAAATGGTGATTGATGCTTTCTGATTGTGTGTGGCGTGGCAAACGACAATTACCCGATACGCACACAACCACGCGTTGCTATGGTAACCTCAATCAAATGTGGTACATTGCCCCCTGCTATTACAAATTTTACGGAGTGGAATTCTCACAGTAAAGCCTTGTAAATCTCTCTTTCAGTGAAATGTCAAAATGCGCTCCTTCGCTGCAAGTGTTTTGTGTAAAGCAGCCATTATGCATACTTAGCATAGACTTGACTTGACTTGGGAACTGCCATTTAGCAAAAATAACAAGAGAGCACACTAGCCAGTTTCAAATAAGAGTAAAAGTTTCCCATATCGAATTGTTTTTTAAAAGTAATCGTGTGATTTTTTCATTGCAACTAAGTAAAAAGTACCAAAACGCATTTTCTTGGCATTAGGTTTCGATTTTCTGAGCTTATCTAAAATCAGTATATAGTCAATGCCAAAAAGAAAAAACTATAAAGCATTTTGGGAGGAAAAAAAAATTTTTTTTAGGTTAGCCTAATTTGAATTCAATTTATTTGACAGTAAGTTTTGCGGCTGCCATATGAATAATATACATCCAAAAATTCTTATCTCTATAGAATAGTTGGAGGATTTTATTAAAAATTAAAAAAAAAAGGTATGGCATCACACAGTTCTCTCACGGCGCTAACTAAACTTAGAATTTACATAGAAAATCAAAACTCAACAGAATTCTAAGTCAAGTCAAGTAGGGTAATCGGATACATGCAAACTTCATTAAACAGAACGCTAAGTGGCAGTTCCACGTCAAGTCAAGTCTATGCTAAGTATGCATAATGGCTGCTTAAGCGAACACTTTCTCAGTAAAAATTTTAAAGTACGCTAACAAATCTATTATAACAACTACGTCATAGTCTCCGTTATTAATTCATTTTGGTAAATAAACCAACTTTTGTAAAAGATTTTGTGAAAACTAACTTTTATTTTTACTAAGCAATGTTCCAGGCTCGGGCGGGAACTTAGGGAGCAAATGCAGAATACCGCAACCTCTGGAATAAAAAAACCAAATATTGGGATCGATAGATATTTTTGCACTGAACATAACGGTATATTTTTTTTTTTGGGGCAAACAACAACAGCAAAAGTTATTAAGTGTCAAAGTTCATTTAAAGCATTTTTTGAAATCAAAATATCTTCAATACTATATAACCGATTTTTAAAATTTTGTCTGCATTGGATAGGTAACTAAATTACCTTTCATTTGAGATATCACTTCTATGGGTGCAAAACCGCGTATGTGCAAAATTTAAAATTTAATTTTAAAAACAACCCTGACCTACACCATGTTAATTCCTTCTGCGTAGTACACACTTCTGCTTTGGCGGCCTTCGGCCGCGCTTATTATAAACAACCATGGGCTACGCCATGCCAACTTCGGGTGGTTGCCCTGAACGGTGGCAACATGCCACCGCTCCGACTCTATGGGCGGAATCCATGGTATTTTTGTGCAGAACACCTTTCTCAATGGACAATAAAGATAAAATTAATCTACTCACATTTATTCATCAAGACATATCGATTTCATAATCCTCTTCAATTTCATTCTCCTCAATACCGCGTTGATTACAAGGGTTGTATAAATTGCCCGCCATTCTAAAAAAAGTTTTAAGGGGGTCTACTCCCGAACCCTTGCAGTAATGCATGAACATAAATTTAGCAAGATAGCCATTGAAAAACATTTTTTTTCGGTGGAACTGGGGCATGGAACACTTTGCATGGCGCCACAATCCTTCAATAGTGTTCGTGTGTTGTTCAGTTTCAGGGTCTTTAAAATGGATGGAGTGGTTAACCCGAAAATGAACATAGCCTTCATCTTCCAAACAATCATATGCCTATTAGAACATATCAATAAGTATAAAAAAGTATACAAAAACAAGTCCTACTTACTTTCCAAAAGTCGGACATAACAACTGTACCCGGCAAAATCCAATCTTTGATTATGCCGAGCAAGGTCTCCTTGTCCCTTTTCTCCACAGGAACCAAAAAACAACGATTGGTCTCCCTCTCAACTCCTCCAAACACCCATTGCCCCTCGACACGATGGCCACGATGGTATTTGCGACGCCCAAACTTGCTTTCGTCGATCTCCACTGTTTTTCCGGGATCACCAAGCTTATTTTTATTTTTTATCATGTCATCATACACAACTTCGCGGCAAAAGCTACTCCAATCGACAGCGGTATGGCTAGCAATCTTTATTTCATCCATGATGAAATCTAACTTAACATTTTTTACCCATAAATGTGAAAAGGCAATAACTACAAACATTGGCAACTTAGACTTTGCAAAAATGTATTTCGCCTTAACGAAATACTAACATTGCATTTCTTTTTTTTTGCCTTTCTTTAAAGCGCAACACCTATAAATAAATAATTTGGCAATTTAAAATAATGCATTCCTACATACAAATAAAAAAACCAAACCTCCAAGAAAACCCGTCGATGCTCCGCGAATCTTCCTTTAATTGGAGAACATGGCCTTCATCACACAAATAATCACCCTGGCGGGGTATCAATCCCCACTCTTGTAGTGCATGAAGGGCTGACTCACATACAGGGCCATCAGTTTTATGGTCAAACAAGTCATACAACCTTAATAAATTAATGTTTTCCATGTTGTGCACTTTAACTTAAACTTTACACGGCCGCGAATTTTCACACTTTAAACATAACGGTATTTTTCCATACATTTCCTTATTCACAGTCATGACTTCCAACATAACAAATAAAATATACATACATACATACATACCTGTTCATATTTCTCGCAACAACAACAACAGCATGGAAACACAGAGTAGTACACAGTATTTAAATGAGTTATGTACCAACTTTGTTTTTGATATAAACCTTAATAAAAACTTAAACAATATGTACATCATATTAAAGGGAATAAAAATACCTATCGAACGCTGAAACAATTTTCAAAATCAACACGGTGGTTCTTGAGAATTTTCAATTTGAAAGAATGCTTCAAATGAACTTTAGCCCTTACTTTAAATTTTGCACTTACACGGTTTTGCACCCAAAACAGTAATACATCATATTAAAGGTCATTCAATTACCTACCCAACTAAAAAAAAATTTTGAAAATCGGTTCATGGATTTTTGAGAAATTTTGATTTTATAAAATGCTTCAAATGAACTTTGACCCTAAATAACTTTCGTTGTTGTTGTTTGCACCAAAAAAAATGTACATATTTTTACTCACGTTACTTATATCTTTCGATCCCACTACCTCAATTTTTAATTCCAGAGGTTGTGGTATTCTGCATTTATGCCGAGCAGTTCATATTTCGAATAAAGTGTTTTTATGGGGTACCCAAATATATATTTGCACTGCAGTAAATTGCCAAAAAAGTGATAGTTAAAAGACACTATTTCTTACACTCATACTCGTTGAGAACGGATGTTCGTTCTGGTTGCTCTGGGAAAAAGTTGTATTTTCTAATTGTATACGTCGCGCAATTAATATATAATATCTAGTAAAACTATTGAAAACTCTTATTGGGTTAGTATGTATAAAGATTACTTGTCTGTTAAATCAAAATTGCGATTCGAGTGATTTTTGCTCGCTCCGTCCAAGCCATTATTTTGTAAAATGTAATGTAAAACTCGATATCAAGCGAAAGCGGAGTATGGTGCATATTTCAGGCAGAGAGAGAGGATCCAGGCATTCTGTGAGAGTATAATTTATATTATCATTTATGGAAATTATATACAGTAGTCTGGATAAGTAATTGGTTAAGCTATTTATCTGGGAGAGGCTAACATTTAGGAGATTGTTAATAAAATATATCTCAGATGAACTAGTAACGGTATGAGGAAGTAGATTAAAACTATTGTCAACATACGACCAACCACCTTCAGGTAAATTAAAATCCCCAAGTATACAGAAGTTGTTACCATTGTTTCGAACTAGCTCAACAATATTATCAGCGTGCGATGTACATATAGAGATAATCTGAGCTGGAAGGCGGAATGTATCACGCCAGTACAAGACGAGGTACCACACACTGAGACACAACTTTGATCCAGAAGCGAGCCCTTGTTCGTGAGATCAACAAGCGATGACGTTAGATGACGGCGCACTGCGATTAAAACACCACCACCTCTTGAGAGACCAGTCTTTGCATAACCACGATCCTTACGGAAAACGTTGAATAAGTTGCAGTCGAAAAATTCCCCATCATGGAACTCCGAGTCGAGCCAGGTTTCGACTAGGACCAAAATATCAAAGTCGGCATTTGAACTCATATTAAAAAGGTTTTTAGACTTGGTGCGTAAGCCTGAGACATTTTGAAAATATATATTGAGATGCGGAGGGATTAGCAAATTGAAGAGCGATATGATGATTCGATGGATAGCTAGGTTTCGTGACTATGGCTTTGGAAGAAATGAAAGGGCCGAACATTGATGTTGGTTGGCCAAACATTAGGGTTACAAATTTTTCAAATAACGCATTAGACACACCAAGCTTAAAATTCACGCTCTCATGACTGTCAAGCGGAACTCCGTATTTGACGAGCATATGGCAGGAGATGTGATTGCGGTCGATACCAGCATTCTTCGAAACATAGTCAATGACGTTTCTAGAAGAAACAGTGGGCTTAAACGATGAAAGGTGAACGTACTTCATAGTGACGACAGCTTCGAGCGCGGTACTAACATTTCGACGTTGCTGACCTTCCAGCGTACCACAGTTTTCATTCAGTAGGGCAGTATTTTGAATTACCCCTTATCAGCATAACTTAGTAAGTTATTATTATTTTGTTTGCTGGCATCAACAAGCTGATCGGAAGGTGTGAGTAGCTTGGTGTTTTAGTTCTTAACTCTACTTTTGCGGTTTATATCGTCTTTCCGAGAGTGCATACACTCAACTGCGTCTGTTAGCTCTACTCGAATACTTTACAATTCGGCGAGAACAGATGATAACACTTGAAGAAGCTCTTTATCATTAGCACAGTTTTATAGCGGCACACTCTGTTGTTGTTGTTGAACAGCGACAGCATTTATACGCAGTACCGACGATACTGCCAAACTTCTTTGCACCTCTCACATTGTACACTGCTTTGAGCGCGTTCAACTCTATGTCCACAAAAGCAAGGCATAATTGAGAGTATATTTAAAAAAAAAAACAGGTACAGCGTAAAGTATTTTGTATGGTTTCAATGGTTCACCTGGTCAGCTTAAACAACGTAAAATATTTTGTCAGCTTAACAAGTGTATTGAATATAGTAGATAAAGGCTCAAGTGATTTTTGTATGCACTATTTGTTTTTGTAGCTCAGGGTTCGGAAATATCTACTCTCGTTCGCTCTTATCCGTGAAGCGGAACAATAAAAAATATATATTTTCACTGCTCTTATTGAATAAGAACGCATAAAAAAATCCCCATCATTCGTATACCCGAACAAATGCTCGAATATTCCCATACACGTTCGCAATTGAAATTAGGTATGTACTTCTTGTCGTTCATATTCAAAACCCTATGTACATATGTTGTTTTGTTGTTCATGTTCTATACTGAACGACATTGTTGTGAGGAACATTCGCAGAATGTTGGAGTAGTAAATGTATGTACATATGTACTTCGATTGAATGCATATGCATGTATCTTGAGTGGCATATTAGGTATAGCGAGCGCAATGTTAACCAAAAAAACTATTTTGGCGGGACTTGCTGGATTTATTCAAGGACGAATGGGGATACATTCGAGATTACTTCGGGATCATTTCGGGATTGGTTTTGGGACTTTGTGGAGAATATTTTTAGAAAATTTTCGGGATAATTTTGGCAATTTTTCTGGATTTTTTTGGAATCATCTCCAGATTTTTCTTGGGACTTAGTCAATTCCAAATCTGTTCTGCTTTATTGTAGAATTTTTTGAGACGATATTAAGGAATGCAATTTATCGAAAATATATTGCACTATATACCGCTACGTAAAATGATCGCAACGCATGTTTATCTCAACAGGCAAAGAAAGGAAAATCCATACTTAAAATTCTACACATATGTATGTACACATGTTTTTTTTTAGAGGAGGAAGCCTTATATTCAACACACTAAATTTCCTACCCTCATGTACCGATCCCCCAGTACTATCGTTAAGTATTCCGTCGGGAGGTGGATTGAGCGCAAGTCTCAACGCGCTACTGTACTATTTCAGTTGTTAGCTGGGGATCGTTTGTTAGATTTTTCATTCATCTAGTCTGGAGAATTGATCATATTGATCAAAGAAAGTCGTTCTTGTCCAACTACCAAAAATATATAGATATAGCTATATAGGCATGTACTTACACTACATCTACTCGCTTATTCTGTCTCACTAGCTCTTCTGCATCTAGGCGGTTGGAGTAGTCGTGTTTCCGGCCCGCATCTATAATAATTCGGTATAATAATGCAGTGGGGAGGCCGCGTCCCCAATTTGTTCCTTCTGGTTTATGTCACGTGGACCAGGCGGTTGAAAGGCCGTGTTACCACCCGCATTTGAGATACTTACGTACTCTTAAAATTATGTTTGCAGGTCAATACAGTGGAGAGGCTGAATCTCCAATCTGCAATCTGCACCTCTGGTTTAGGTTTGTTAAACTAGGTGGTTGAAAGGCCTGCAACTTATTCAACGTTTTCCGTAAGGATCGTGGAGAGGCTGAATCTCCAATCTGCAATCTGCACCTCTGGTTTAGGTTTGTTAAACTAGGTGGTTGAAAGGCCTTGTTTCCACCTACGTTTGAGAAACTTACGTACGCTTACAATTTTTGATTCAGGTCAATACAGTGGAGAGGCTGAATCTCCAATCTGCACCTCTGGTATAGGTTTGTTAAACTGGGTGGTTGAAAGGCCTTGTTTCCACCTACGTTTGAGATACTTACGTACGCTTAAAATTTTGTTTGTAGGTCAATACAGTAAAGAGGCTGAATCTCCAATCTGCAATCTGGTATAGGTTTGCTAAACTAGCCGATTGGAAGGCCGTGTTTCCAACCCGCCTCTTGTCTTCTGTGTTTGTTTGCTCTTTTCTTCAGTCTTCTCTGCTGCGGCGCATCCGTTCCAGACTTCTAAGCCACTTCATGGCTTCTGCTATTACCTCGCACGCTGCCATCCATTTTTGCTTACTTTGTAGAATGTGACCAACCAGCGACTCAGGAGTGTAGTTTACTTCTGAAGCTGTACGTTTTGGGACATTCGAAGAATATGTGGTAGATAATAGGTTTTGCGCAGCTTCGCAGTGGTTCAGACTGAGTTGGACCAATCTCATATCGATCTAGGTTTCTGGACCGCCTCTCTGCATACCGGGCAGCTGTAGGATGATCGGTGCGATTGACTCCCCTTTAAGTGCATAGAATGCACTTTGGCGAGTTCGTGAACGTTTTGGCGATGTGTCCCTCGCCTCCACATTTTAAGCATTTTCCCTTTGCATCCTTTTCGCTGGTGCAGTTCCTCGTTATATGTCCGAAGTCCATACACTTGTAGCAGCGTTTTGTCTCCATTTTCGCCCGAATACGGCATACAACCCAGCTTATTCCAACTTTGCTACTGGCTAGAAGCTTTCTGGCCGCTTCTCCAGTGATCGAAATTGTGGCAGTCCGTGTTCCGCCGTAAGCTTTTCGAATGGATTGGATGTTAGACGGCTGCATTTCCAGACCTGAAAACTGCGAGTTCAGTGCCTGGCAGTTGGCGTGGTCACCTCATCCATATCACGGATCGAGAAAAGGGTCAATTCCGTCAGGGACTTGACTTCGGCTTTGTCAGACAAAGCCTGCTCTACTGCCGCTTGCAGCAGAGCGGTGTTGCCCTCTGCCTGCTTGGTGAGCTGAGACAGTAACTCACCTTTCACAGTGTTGCGGATCTTCCGAACCATAGTACTCATTTCTTTAAGAGTCGCCTCAGTTTTTACAGCCTTTAGGATATCGGAATACGAGAACTCTCCCGTTGTTTTATTGACGATTACGTCGGGACGGGCAGCCTTGGGCTTCGGGCGCTTCCTCTGGACCGTTCGCCATGCCACTACTTTCTTTGGTGATTCCGTTGTTTTGGAGACGGCAGGCAGTCAAAAACGAGCAGCAGCCATGCTACGTCAGAGTACTTAGATACTGGTTTTTGCCTGCCTTCGAGCGCCAGCACAGACTCCATCCGCGCTGACATGGGCCTGACCGAGATTGGATGAGCCGAACGACGAGGGGTTACCTACGTCCCTGCTACCTTCCTGGTAGCAGAAACTCTAAATTTTTATTTCTATTATTTTATTTTATAGTATTTTATTATTGTTGAAAGTTATTGTGGTAATCGTTTACATGGGGTACCGAGCGCTAATACGCGTCCAAAAATGTCGGGAGAGGTATCAAAAGACGCGTTTCCGCCCCAGGAGCATGAATATAACTCCGCTCAACCAATATTTCCATTATTTTGGAAAATATTTGCGAAAAACCGAAAAATGACCCGGGTTTAGGGGCCCGATCCATGGTTTTTATGTGCAGAAAACTTTACCGCGTAGGAGGCCTTCGGCCGCAATTCAAAAAATAACGCGTGCCACTCTTTTCTCTCAGGGTAATGTGATTACAACAACCACATGAAAATGACAGCAAATTATGAACTTTAACTGCAAATATCTCGCAAACTACTAAAAATATTGGTTCAGCGGAGTTATATTCATGCTCCTGGGACCAAAGCGCGTCTCCTGATACATATCTCAACATTTTTGGTTGTGTATTAGCGCTCGGTACCCCACGTAAACGATTACCGTTATTGTTGTTTTTTTCCTTTAAAATTATTTATTTTATTATTATTTATTTTATTTTATTTTAACTTGTTTATTACATATTTGTAAGTTTTGCAAGCTCGAGACACAGAGAAACAATAATTCGTAATGAATTTTAATTGTCCATCGCTGTGATTTAACAATGTAATTTTTCTCCAATTATCAATTTTTCCCAAAAAACTGACAATTAAAATTCATTACGAATTATTGTTTCTCTGTGTCTCGAGCTTGCAAAACTTACAAATATGTAAAAACAAGAAAGACCGCAAAAACCAACAACAAAAAATTAGCTTTGTTTATTTATTGTTTTTTTTTTTATTCCCACCTTTAGTGGTCGAAAGACAAAGGGTGGTGTCTTTGCTACCTTGGCAGCACTGCCAAACGTCAGTTGCCTCGCCGATCTGGAAAATTAATATTTTATACAAATTCGCTACAATGTTCGCAAACACAGCTTTTCAAGATTTGCCAAACGCTACGGAAACAAGAGAGCTTACGTGACAATAATTTATTGGTTTGGATTTACGCTCCTGTGTTTTTTTTTTTTAACTTTTACGAGGAGCTTCACTTTTAGCTTTCTTACACTTCACCTCACTTAGTCCTGTATTGGAAAAACTTCAATTACATTTTCAATTCCTTTCGAAAGTATTTGAGAAGAAATTAGATTTGCGCAAAGTATTTTTTTTCAATTCCAAACAAATTTTTTTGTACTTGAGCCTCAAAATGAGGAAATTACATTTGGTATTTTTTAGCAGAATTGAAATGTAATGAATTCCTTTTGTGTGGGGCAAAGGAATTTATTACTTTCCCCAATTCCAGAGGAATGGAATTGTAATTGTAATGGAATTGAATTTTCCCAGCTCTGGAGGTAGCAGATTTATCAAAGGTATTTATTTTAATTATAATTTTCAAATCTACGTAGGTTGGATTTAATTTACGATTTGAACAAAACAGCATTTTAGAGAAATGGAGAGACATTTAAAAAAAAAGGAGTCAATTGAAATGGAAAAGTTAAAAGAAATGAAAATACACAACAATATAATGCCCAACGGATTGTTCTTTCGTGACGAGTCTTTGAAAGGCTTTGGTTTGTTAATCGTCGAGATCTAAAACTGCTCAGCTACAGAGAAAACCTCATCAGCTAAGTAAGGTAGATAAAAAATAGATGACACAATTAATAAATAGTTAGTTGACAGCGAATAGTTATTGTAAAGAATAAAGATAAGAATCAAAGGAGCAAATTGTTGCTATGTATTTAGGATGGAAAGAATTGACTTTTTTATGCTGCATAGTGAGTCTGAAATATCAAACGTACCAGAATGAGAGTTATAATCTTGACACAAACAACGAAAAGGCTCATTTAATTCAAAATTAGTCCGGCACTGTTTCAAGATAAGTGGTTTAAAATGTCTTGATGGACGAGAAGGTACATTGAAGTTCACTTCGCTCAAAAGAAACGGGCTTGTGATTGAACCATTTAGTAATTTAATCATGAAAACAATTCCAAGCATTTCCCTCCGACTAGAAAGGCTGTGAAGATTAATTAGTTTTAAGCGACAAGTATACGATGGCAAATTATACAACGAATCCCAGTGAAGATCTCTTAAGGCAAATAGTAAAGGCTGGTTTTCATTAGGTCAAAATGACTGACCACAAAAACTGACTTAACTGACACTATGGCGATTTGGTGTCAAATGTGTTTTCATTACGACTTAAAAACTGACATGAAGTCGATAAAGCAGAGCGCGTTAAAGACTGACGTCAAATTGTGGTGTCAAGCGATTGACATCCCGTTTTCACTACAATTGCCCAGTCAGTTGTTTGACAATCTACTCCACTATCAATTGTAGGTTGTTGTAGTTCCCACCCCAACTTTTGTTAAATTTTTTTTAACTTTTTATTAACTTTTATTTGTTTTTTAATTGCAAGTATTATTTTTTTTATATATTTTCACTTTTTTGTTTTGTCCCCGACACAAAAACATACAAATTTGAGATATGAATATAACGTAGCCGACCACAAAATGGTAATATTACAGAATTAAAAAAGAAAACAATAATATAAAATGGAAAAAGTATAAAAAATAATATAAAAAAGGAAAAAAAAATTTTTTTCACAAAATTTGGGGTGCGAACCCGACTCCACAAACGAATTGAGTCAAATGAAATAGATTTGCCAACATGTTGGCAATCGTGTCAATCGTTGCAAACTGCGCTGTCATACTGGAATTTGACAGTTTTCACATGCATGTCATTTTATATGACAAAGAGTCGTCAAAACTGACTGCAAACGCAATTGACTCCATATGCCAGCCGTTTTCATTAGTATGCCACCATTTGATGTCAAATTTTGACCTAATGAAAACCAGCCTTAAAAATTGTTTTTGAACTGATTCTAAGCGATCCACGTGGACGTGGTATCGCGGGCTCCAAATTATAGAACCGTATTCAAGTATCGGTCTGACTAATGTAGTAAAGAGAGTTCTAGTTACATAAGGGTCGCTAAATTCTTTAGACCATCGTTTAACAAATGCTAGAACGCCTCTAGCTTTATTGACTGTTACGTTAATGTGGCAGTTAAAACTGAGTTTGTAGTCCATAGTAACCCCAAGGTCAACAAAATCATACATTTGCTCAAGACTATAATTGTTAATTGTATAGGAAGCTGGCTGTGAAATTCATCTCGAAAAACGCATGTATTTACATTTCTTTAGATTAAGCGGCATATAATTTAAATCGCACCAAGTAACTAGTGTATTTAGATCTGATTAAAGCTTATTGCTATTTTCGAATGATGCGAATGACATGAAAAGCTTTACATCGTCGGCATACATTAACATTTTCGAAAATTCTATTACTGTAGAAATATCATTTATAAACAACAAGAACAGAATCGGGCCCAGGTGGCTTCCTTGAGGAACTCCAGAGGAGACATAAATAACATCGGATTCACAATTTTTAAACACCACTTTTTGTATTCTGTCGCTAAGGTAAGAAGAGATCCAGCGATTGAGACCCGGCTGGAAACCCAACTGATCTAGTTTATGAATAAGTAACGAGTGACACACTTTATCGAAAGCTTTGCTGAAATCAGTATAAATAACGTCGGTGTGCAGATTTTTTCTAAAGCCATTTGAGACATGTGGACTTTCCCTTAAAGAACCCGTGTTGACAGTCAGAAATCAAGGTAGAGATAGGATTCGTAAGCTGATTGGTAACAATAGCTTCAAACATTTTTGGGATGGCAGACAGCTTCGCTATGCCACGATAGTTCTCTATAGAAGCCTTGCTTCTGCTTTTATGAAGCGGTAGAAGAAACGACTCTTTCCATGCTGTTGGAAAAACACCACACTTTAGTGACAGATTGAACAAATTGGTAAGGGGTTTGTAAATATTGTTAGCGCACTTCTTCAAGAAGCATGTAGGAATCCTATCAGGACCACATTTAAAAGATTCTTTCAAGGTTTTCAGATAAACAAGAACATCATTAGCGCATATAGTTGGACAATTAATTAAATTGTTCCCATGTAGCTCAAAGGGATAATTTACAAAGTCAGAATTGGTGACGGCAGAATAGTTAGAAGTGAAAAATTGCGGAAAGAAATTTGCGATATCTTGATTATTGCTAGATAAAATGTCTTTATATTTCATGGCTGAGGGAAATCCCACTACTTTTCGTTTAGAATTTACGAAATCATAAAATGACTTCGGATTGCGAATAATGTCTCTTTTTGTTTTAGAGATATAGGCTTTATAGCACTTTTTATGCAAGTCGATGTACCTCTTACGTAGAACAGAATGCAACAAGTAATGTTTGTTTCACCCCGATTTCTTAAATAATTTGAAAGAACGCGTTTTTCTATTTTTCAGCATCATAAGAAGAAAAAATCAAAATTAAAGAACTCGAACACGAAACGGGAACCACGGGCATATTCGTTAGCGAACCAAATCTATACTATAATAAATCTCTAGAAGGGTCGTGTCTGTACATTGAAAATTTCTTTGAAAAGATGACTGGGGATGACCTGGGGAATGCTATGGAGTTCATCTGACCCATTTTTTAAATTATTGTCTGTCTGTTTGTCTGTTTGTCTGTTTGAACTTAAGGATCTCGGAAACTAAGCAATGGATTTTGATGAGACTTTCACAAATATACTGCTTGAAGCTTAGAAAGGGATCTGCCCTTTGTTTTATCAAAATCGGACCACAAACAAAAAAGATATACTAATTTTTAGGGAGGAACCTATGAAATTTTTTTTTTTAAATAAATTTATATGAAGAAAAATTCACTTAGTTTGTCAAAAAAAAACTAAGCGTGCCTTTCTAAAATTTTTGTTTACTTTTTTTTCAATGTCTGCTAAATCAAAAATCAATTGCATAGGTACACTGCCGCGCTATGTGGAAAGTAACAAAGTTTGTTACGTTTTCACGCCAAAACTAAGGCACCTAGCAGTATGAAACTTTGTACACATTTTCTCTGTGACCTGGAAGGATTCATGGAGATGATATTTGTTTGATAAATTAATCGATAACAGAGTTATCGGCGAAAATAAGGTTGCCCTAAAACCTCAAAACTTTCCTACAATTTGAGTATCAACCGAAAGAGGAAGTCCCCTTTTTTCATTTAAACTTCGATATAATTCGATAAATTTATCGATAACTTAATTATACGTCAGAAAATCCAAAAATCTTAAAATTTCCCTGCAATATGGATATCAAATGAAAGGGGAGGTCCAAAGGTTTCATTTATACTTCGATATATTTCGATACATCTTTCCATAGCTGAGTTATCGGTCAAAATATGATTGCACAAAAACCTTAAAAATGGCCTACAATATGGGTATCAAACGAAAGGGGAAGGCCCCAGGTTTCGTTTGTACTTCAATATTTTTCGATAAGTTTATCGATAACTGAGTCATCGGTCAAAATGCGATTGCCCGAAAACCTTAATATTACCCTACAATATGTGTATCAAACGAAATGAGATAGCTCCAGGTTTCTTTTGGACTTTGATATATTTCGATAAGTTTATCGATATCTGAGTTATCGGTGATTGCCCAAAAAACTTAACATTACCCCATAATATGGGTATAAAACGAAAGGAGAAGGCCCCAGGTTTCATTTAGACTTCGATTGGTTTCGATAAATGTATCGATGATGAGTTATCGGTGAAAATGTGATTGCCCAAAAACCTTAAACTTGCCCTACAATATGGGTATCAAACGAAAGGGAAAAGCTCCAGGTTTCATTTGGACTTCGATATATTTCGATAAATTGATCGATAACTGAGTTATCGGTCAAAATGCGAATTCCCGAAAACCTAAATATTACCCTACAATATGGGTATCAAACGAATGGGGATGGTCCCGGGTTTCATTTTTACTTCGATATATTTCAATAAATTTATCGTTAATTTAGTTATCGGTGAGAATGTGATTGCCTTAAAATTTACCTACAATATGGTATCAAATCAGCTTTTGAATTTCGATTCATCCTGACACAATTTGTCAAAATTGAATTCTTGAAAGGCCCCCTAACGTTACCAACGAATACGGCAAAAGAAAATTTTTGAAAACCGGTTTTTAATACTCTTTTTTCAAAATATTCGAATTTGGTAAATTCTTCAGTAGGCAATAATCTATATATATAAAATTCAAATTATGTAAATATATATGTATGTATGTATGTAGGTATAGATCGACTTGCGTCCTAAACTTATAAACCGATCGTAACCAAATTTTACACACCCACTGTACATCTTCCAGGGATGGTCACAGGCTAAAAAATATTTTGATATATATAGGGGGCGTGGCACCTCCCATACAAATGGAATTTTCCATTGTCCGTATCTCCGGAAGTATTTATGTTAGACCATTGAAACTCGGTAAGGGGTTATATGGGATCGATCCCTACCACCTCCAAAACAACTGGGTATAACGAAAAAGTGGGCGTGGCACCTCCCATACGAATGAAATACTTCTTAGTCGATATCTCTGGAACTATTTAGGTTAGATCATTGAAACTTGGTTAGGGGTTATATGCAATCGATCCCTACCACCTCCAAAAAAACTGGGGATCACGACAAAGTGGGCGTGGCACCTCCCATACGAATGAAATACTTCTTAGTCGATATCTCTGGAACTATTTAGGTTAGGCCACTGAAATTTGGTTAGGGGTTATATGGAATCGATCCCTACCACCTCCAAAAAACCTGGGGATAACGACAGTGTGGGCGTGGCACCTCCCATACGAATGAAATACTTCTTAGTCGATATCTCTGGAAGTATTGAGGTTAGATCATTGAAACTTGGTTAGGGGTTATATGGAATCGATCCCTACCACCTCCAAAAAAAACTGGGGATAACGACAGTGTGGGCGTGGCACCTCCCATACGAATGAAATACTTCTTAGTCGATATCCCTGGAAGTATTGAGGTTAGATCATTGAAATTTGGTTAGGGGTTATATGGAATCGATCCCTACCACCTCCAAAAAAAACTGGGGATAACGAAAAAGGGGGCGTGGCACCTCCCATACGAATGAAATACTTCTTAGTCGATATCTTTGGAAGTATTTAGGTTAGACCACTGAAATTTGGTGAGAGATTATATGGAATCGATCCCTACCACCTCCAAAAAAACTGGGGATAACGGCAGTGTGGGCGTGGCACCTCCCATACGAATGAAATACTTCTTAGTCGATATCTCTGGATGTATTTAGGTTAGATCATTGAAACTTGGTTAGGGGTTATATGGAATCGATCCTTACCACCTCCAAAAAATCTGGGGATAACGGCAGTGTGGGCGTGGCACCTCCCATACGAATGAAATACTTCTTAGTCGATATCTCTGGACGTATTTAGGTTAGATCATTGAAACTTGGTTAGGGGTTATATGGAATCGATCCCTACCACCTCCAAAAAAATTGGGGTTAACGAAAATGGGGGCGTGGCACCTTCCATACTAATTTTTCAAGCTAAATATCTCCAAAAGTATTTAAGGCAGGAACCTGGAAATTGGTATAGAGCTAAATGATATCAAAACAATTTTCGCGCATAAAAGTGGGGTTATCGTAAAAGTGTTTAAAGTTAGGACCTGAAAATTGATCAGGAGATTAATGATATCAATAGTTCCCGTGTAGGAAAATTTTTTCGCTATTTACTTATGCTCCGGGACAGAAAACTAAAAATTTTGTGTATCGTGTAGCCTTAAACGGAATACTAAAATTTTATATTTTTGAAGTTGTATGCACAATGAAGTAGTGAAAAATTAATAAAAAAATAATAAAAAAGAACGAAGTTTGCCGGGTCAGCTATATTTTATGTATATAAATATGAAATCTTAAAGTATATTATTGATTTTGAAAGGCCCCCTTACTACTTACATCCCGAGCAACGCCGGGTACCCTCAATTTTCAGGTCCTAACTTTAAACGCTTTTACGATAACCCCACTTTTATGCGCAAAAATTGTTTTGATATCATTTAGCTCTATACCAATTTCCAGGTTCCTGCCTTAAATACTTTTAGAGATATTTAGCTTGAAAAATTAAATTAATTAATCGTATAACCCCTCACCAAATTTCAGTGGTGTAACCCGAATACTTAGAGAGATACGGACAATGAAAAATTCCATTTGTATGGGAGGTGCCACGCCCACTTTTTCGTTACACCCAGTTGTTTTGGAGGTGGTAGGGATCGATCCCATATAACCCCTCACGAAGTTTCAATGATCTAACCTAAATACTTCCAGAGATATCGACTAAGATATTTCATTCGTATGGGAGGTGCCACGCCCACTTTTTCGTTATACCCAGTTGTTTTGGAGGTGGTAGGGATCGATCTCATATAATCTCTCACCAAATTTCAGTGGTCTAACCTAAATACTTCCAGAGATATCGACTAAGAAGTATTTCATTCGTATGGGAGGTGCCACGCCCACTTTGTCGTTATCCCCAGTTTTTTTTGGAGGTGGTAGGGAACGATTCCATATAACCCCTCACCAAATTTCAGTGGTCTAACCTAAATACTTCCAGAGATATCGACTAAGAAGTATTTCATTCGTATGGGAGGTGCCACGCCCCCTTTTTCATTATACCCAGTTGTTTTGGAGGTGGTAGGGATCGATTCCATATAACCTCTCACCAAATTTCAGTGGTCTAACCTAAATACTTCCAGAGATATCGACTAAGAAGTATTTCATTCGTATGGGAGGTGCCACGCCCCCTTTTTCGTTATCCCCAGTTTTTTTGGAGGTGGTAGGCATCGATCTAATATAATCTCTCACCAAATTTCAGTGGTCTAACCTAAATAGTTCCAGAGATATCGACTAAGAAGTATTTCATTCGTATGGGAGGTGCCACGCCCACTTTTCCGTTATCCCCAGTTTTTTTGGAGGTGGTAGGGATCGATTCCATATAACCCCTAACCAAGTTTCAATGATCTAACCTAAATACTTCCAGAGATACGGACAATGGAAAATTCCATTTGTATGGGAGGTGCCCCGCCCCTTTATATATATCAAAATATTTTTTAGCCTGTGACCATCCCTGGAAGATGTACAGTGGGTGTGTAAAATTTGGTTACGATCGGTTTATAAGTTTAGGACGCAAGTCGATCTATACCTACATACATACATATATATTTACATAATTTGAATTTTATATATATAGATTGACAACATTGGAAATTGTTTGAATTTAGTTGAAAACATTTTGAAATGTGGTTATAATCATTTTATTTGGTTATTTTACTTTTTTTATTTCTTTTATTTCCTCCCACCGCTCCTCTACTCTTCCTCTATCGGAACCAAACACCGGTTCACCTCTGCCCTTGTCAGGATTTCTCTCCATCTCCTTTACCAATATCTCGAACTGTGCACTTGTTGTCTTTTTTAATACTAGAAGTATTAATTTTAAGTTAAAAGTCTCATAATAATTCACATTTCTTGTTTAGCTACTTTTTTGACGATCACTAATAAGTTATTAGTAATAACCTTCCGTCTTTTTTAAACGACTATCGTCTCTCTTTCGTCTTGTATTCGTGTTAGAAAATGCCAACCTAGACGAAAACAACGTAACGATCAGCTGTTTTCGTGCTTGCAAGACGAAAGTATATTTACATGATACAAACACACTAACGAAACGTCTGGTAGACGAAACGAACGTTCGCTTCGAGATACATAATTTGGCTGCATGTGAACGTATGTATGTTCATGCAGGCAAATTAATGGCATTTCACTTGGTATTGTTCTGCTAGCTAAACTCGTTATCTCAAACACAAAAATAAGTAACCAGAACAATCCTTACTAGACAGCTGCGGGTTATTTGACTAGTCATATAACCTCTCTGCGTGACGATAGTTTGCGTTAGCTTTCTCAGTTATTTTCTTAAGGCCAATATGAGAAATAATACCATGTCTTTGCTGTACGTGTGTGGTTATGTATAACGCAAACGTGTGTCAGATGTTATGGTTATCGCTAACGCAAAAGCAGGCAAAATGTAATAGCTAGTTATGTGTAACTCAAAGGCACATAAATTGTGCTAGTCATGAGTAACTGAAATACTTATCAGATATAGATTTATGTTTTAATGATTAATATAACACAAAAAATACACAATTTTAACGTTTACAACAGTCATTAATATCTATAAATACATTTTTGTATTGCTACGGATTCACAAAATATAACTTTTCTCCGTTTGCCACAAATTGAAGGTTGCTTTGCTCGTCCAGCTGAAAATATTAAATTTTAGTGAATGAATATACAAACCCCGACTTGACTTGCGAAATAACAATAATTAGCACAATTTACTTTCCTTATCTGTGATAATGAGCTGGAATTGCACTGCAAAACTCCTTTTAAAACATTTTTTAACGACGTGGCAAAACTTTGTGCAAAACGACGCCTTTGGTTATTTGACTCAAGTTCTTGAGCCTTTGCCAAATCATCAGAGAGATCCTGAGGATTCAAAGAAAATATTATATATCTTAATATTGCGTTTAATCCAGTTATAAATATTCTAAGGGCATGATCCCTATTCTTTTTATTTAATTATTTGGTAATTTCTGCTGAATTACCATGAGTCATTATAGTATTATAATATTCGATTACAGTCAGTGTGCCCTGAAAAAGGACGCTTAGCTCCTGTTCTATTATGTGTATTGGACGTTTGTCCGAATAATCGAAATCTAATCGTGAGATTATCGCATCGAAGTTTAAAACGGTGCCATGATTTATCAAAATATCATTGGCATCTTGTGTTATTTTATTTCTGAACATTGTCAAGGCCGCAAAATATTTTCGACTTTTTTTTACATATAAGCTCATAGCGTTATGAGCCGCTTCACGTTTAATTTTCCACTAAATTCTGGTAGAGACTTAGCTACATAAAATGATTCCTGACATTGGACAGAATCATCAACTGTTTTAGGCTCATATTCGGTAGCCCTATTATTATTGCTTTCAAGTTGAGATTTCAACCTTTGAACTTCCTGTCTCAATTCCAAATTACTATCCGCGATCAACCTAGTGATCAAGTCTACGGTCAATGCTTCACCGTGAGCCATTTTATAATTTTTAATTTTCTACTTTAAATAAATTGTTTCATTATTTTCTTTGTTATATAACTATTTCAAAATTCCATCTAATTCATCAGGATCTTGAAGAGAGTCCCGATCCAAAAGAGAAGGATTATTTCCTTGAAAGCTCAAAGTTTTTAAAATTATATTTATTTCATTTTCTATCGCTTTTTCTTCAAAATTTAATTCTTGGAACTGATTTGGAGAATCCGTCATTTTTTTCTAGGTTTCAATTTGAGATTCAATTTTCACTTTTTAATAAAGGACAATTCAGTATATCACGGTTTCCTCCACAATAATATAAATTAATGTATTTAGGTTTACCTAGGTCATTACCGATATTTTTTAATTTCTTTTTAGTATTATTTTTTCCTTATTTATTTAAAAACAATTTTTCCTTACAACATTTTTTAAAATTATTTAAATTTAACTATGATTTGGGCGGTTAGATGCCAGAACCAGTGGAGGCATTGGAAAACAAATATAGCGGTGCCTATGCCAGTCCCGCTGCTGACACTCCTCCGAGCAATAAAGATCACCACAACGTTGGCATACCCTGTGGGCTGGGTTTCCATATGATACACAAACTCCAAGCAGCTGAAACTGAGGGCATTGTATTGCTACTCACTTTTTCAGCTGCCTGTCTTTTTCCACTTCTTTATGCCACCCAACGTCTTTATAAATTTTCCTTTTTGGGTTTTCAGCTGCTGCTTGTCTTTTTCCACATCTATATGCCGCACTGCTGCTTGTCTTATTTCACTTTTTAGTTTAAAATTTTTGTTGCAAAATTTTTATTTAGTGGCAACGATTTTTATTTTATTTATTTACTAGCAGGGAACCCGGCGTTGCGCGGGATGTTAGTAGTTCATAAAATTCTGATACCCTCACTTGGGAAGACACTTTACAGGCAGAGAAGGTTCAGAACAATATTTTTTTCTCCACGTTCTATCCCGTTAATGTCTACGGCAACCAACTAAAGTAAAGGCGTTTTTTAATAGACTAACTTAGACATTTTGTCATCTCCTTTCCATTGGATTTTTTAGTTGTGCCTAAACATTCCCCAGTCATTTTTTCAAAGAAATTCCTAATATACAGACACAAATTTTCTAGAGTTTTTGTAGTATAGATAAACCGCAATATCGAAAAGTGAAAGAAAAATTAAAGCTGTGGCCATGCCCTTCGTCAGCTAGTGTGTAATGAAGAAAGAATATTTATGTTTTTCAAAACTCTTATTGAACTAAGTAAAATATTTCCAAATAGATAAAAAGAAAAAACTTTTATATATTTTTATTTCGGTACTAAAAAAAAAAAGTAAATGAGTAATAGGCAACATATGCGAATCCATACAAAAAAAATGTAGTACAATTTGAACGAAAAAAGTAAGATTTTTGAGTGGATTTAGTACAATTCATGAAATGTCATTTCCCTACCCTGCCTTCAACCATTTTTGAATAAATGCGCGAAATACTCATACATAAATTTTGAGTTACTGGATGTATTGAGTGTTTTAATTGTAGCTTTTTTTACTCCCACTGCTTGCAGCGAACTTATGGCTTAAGCAGATACAGTACGTCAGCGTCGACGTATCCGTCATACGTACAAATTGCGTCGAGCGTCTGCTTGTTTGTGTGAATATGTGTGTGCTACCCTACATTCACATGCATTGTTATACGGTGGCGCTCAAATTTGTGTAGCTGTGCTAGCTGAGTACAAAAATAGAGTAAATAGAGAGCAATATGTGGTCTGTTGATGCTATCTAAGCACAAACGACTGAATGGTAAAGCGTCCAAGCAAAGATGGGTTTTCATACAAAATTTATTTGAATTAAAAAAGTTTTTAATAACATTTTTATTTAAAAAAAAGTATCTGTGGTCCTTTTCTGGCTAGATTATGATACATTAAAATTTGAAAGAAAAAAATCGGGCCAGTGGATCGGCTGTTTAGCTTTAACAAAATTTCGAGTTTGAATTTTATATAATAGTATAGATAATATAGATATTTTTCACTACTTCATTTTGCATGCAACTTCAAATATATAAAATTTTAGTATTCCGTTTAAGGCTACACGATACACAAAATTTTTAGTTTTCTGTCCCGGAGCGTAGTAAATAGCGAAAAAAATTTTCCTACACGGGAACTATTGATATCATTAATCTCCTGATCAATTTTCAGGTCCTAACTTTAAACGCTTTTACGATAACCCCACTTTTATGCGCAAAAATTGTTTTGATATCATTTAGCTCTATACCAATTTCCAGGTTTCTGCCTTAAATACTTTTAGAGATATTTAGCTTGAAAAATTAAATTAATTAATCGTATAAACCCTCACCAAATTTCAGTGGTGTAACCCGAATACTTAGAGAGATACGGACAATGAAAAATTCCATTTGTATGGGAGGTGCCACGCCCACTTTTTCGTTACACCCAGTTGTTTTGGAGGTGGTAGGGATCGATCCCATATAACCCCTCACGAAGTTTCAATGATCTAACCTAAATACTTCCAGAGATATCGACTAAGAAGTATTTCATTCGTATGGGAGGTGCCACGCCCACTTTTTCGTTATACCCAGTTGTTTTGGAGGTGGTAGGGATCGATCTCATATAATCTCTCACCAAATTTCAGTGGTCTAACCTAAATACTTCCAGAGATATCGACTAAGAAGTATTTCATTCGTATGGGAGGTGCCACGCCCACTTTGTCGTTATCCCCAGCTTTTTTGGAGGTGGTAGGGAACGATTCCATATAACCCCTCACCAAATTTCAGTGGTCTAACCTAAATACTTCCAGAGATATCGACTAAGAAGTATTTCATTCGTATGGGAGGTGCCACGCCACCTTTTTCGTTATACCCAGTTGTTTTGGAGGTGGTAGGGATCGATTCCATATAACCTCTCACCAAATTTCAGTGGTCTAACCTAAATACTTCCAGAGATATCGACTAAGAAGTATTTCATTCGTATGGGAGGTGCCACGCCCCCTTTTTCGTTATCCCCAGTTTTTTTGGAGGTGGTAGGCATCGATCTAATATAATCTCTCACCAAATTTCAGTGGTCTAACCTAAATAGTTCCAGAGATATCGACTAAGAAGTATTTCATTCGTATGGGAGGTGCCACGCCCACTTTTCCGTTATCCCCAGTTTTTTTGGAGGTGGTAGGGATCGATTCCATATAACCCCTAACCAAGTTTCAATGATCTAACCTAAATACTTCCAGAGATACGGACAATGGAAAATTCCATTTGTATGGGAGGTGCCCCGCCCCCTATATATATCAAAATATTTTTTAGCCTGTGACCATCCCTGGAAGATGTACAGTGGGTGTGTAAAATTTGGTTACGATCGGTTTATAAGTTTAGGACGCAAGTCGATCTATACCTACATACATACATATATATTTACATAATTTGAATTTTATATATATAGATAATATATTTACAATTTTTGGGTAATAATTTTTTTGTTTACACGAGCGAGATCCAGGATACTTATTTTTTTCCTTTAGGATCCACTTTACTTTTTAAAACAGTTCTTTTAGGATCGAGGATACTTTTTAGTTTTCTCCTTCGACGATCCTTTATTTAACAACTCGCGTAGGATCGAAGATATTTTTATTTTCTCCTTCGACGATCCTTTATTAAACGCAAGCCCCACGTTGGGCGCCAATTAAGTTTTGCACTTTGGCAAAACGGTTTTTAAAAAAAAAGAAACAAAACTTTCCTTTATTTTAGTTCGCATTTAGCGAACGAGCCTTTATTCATGCGTGATTAATGAACTCGCAGATCTAAAGACCTGAAGCTCACTTCTATATTCAGGCTTCTTTATAAGCTTACAAAATTGTTTACTTAATTTTAGCTTCACGAAATTGTGAAATAACTTAGCCTTGAAATGAAGATAAAAGCAGAACATTGATGAACATTTTGTTTATATTACGCTAATGGAACTGTGAGGCTTCCGTTAGCTTATGATTGATATGAGGAATCCACTATGCAGAAAGATGAATTTTCTTTACAATTACGGTAAAGAAGCTGTGTGGAGGCTGCCGTTAACTTACATACATTTACTACTCCAACATTCTGCGAATGTTCCTCACAATAATGTTGTTGAGTTTAGAACATGAACAACAACACGATTATTCAGGCTTCGATATGCAGTGATGCAGGCCCGTGCGCACGGGGGGCTTTGGGGGTTAAACCCCCCCATGGCAAAATCTAAGTTGTAATGATTTTGCAAAAATTTTCAAAATACAGTTTATAAATAATGTATTAAATCTTGCCTCATAATTTTTAACAAAATTAGTTAAAATAATTTTACGGAAGAACAAATTGGTGAAAGTTGCAAAGAATAAGGTTGGCCAATACATAAGTCCGGCACTTTGAATTGCACTTGGAGTTTTCCGAAATAACAAAGTTGTGGCGCGTATGGGCAAGTTTTTTTTTAATTTTTCACTACTTCATTGTGCATACAACTTCAAAAATATAAAATTTTAGTATTCCGTTTAAGGCTACACGATACACAAAATTTTTAGTTTTCTGTCCCGGAGCATAAGTAAATAGCGAAAAAATTTTCCTACACGGGAACTATTGATATCATTAATCTCCTGATCAATTTTCAGGTCCTAACTTTAAACACTTTTACGATAACCCCACTTTTATGCGCGAAAATTGTTTTGATATCATTTAGCTCTATACCAATTTCCAGGTTCCTGCCTTAAATACTTTTGGAGATATTTAGCTTGAAAAATTAGTATGGGAGGTGCCACGCCCCCATTTTCGTTAACCCCAATTTTTTTGGAGGTGGTAGGGATCGATTCCATATAACCCCTAACCAAGTTTCAATGATCTAACCTAAATACGTCCAGAGATATCGACTAAGAAGTATTTCATTCGTATGGGAGGTGCCACGCCCACACTGCCGTTATCCCCAGATTTTTTTGGAGGTGGTAAGGATCGATTCCATATAACCCCTAACCAAGTTTCAATGATCTAACCTAAATACATCCAGAGATATCGACTAAGAAGTATTTCATTCGTATGGGAGGTGCCACGCCCACACTGCCGTTATCCCCAGTTTTTTTGGAGGAGGTAGGGATCGATTCCATATAATCTCTCACCAAATTTCAGTGGTCTAACCTAAATACTTCCAAAGATATCGACTAAGAAGTATTTCATTCGTATGGGAGGTGCCACGCCCCCTTTTTCGTTACCCCAGTTTTTTTTGGAGGTGGTAGGGATCGATTCCATATAACCCCTAACCAAATTTCAATGATCTAACCTCAATACTTCCAGGGATATCGACTAAGAAGTATTTCATTCGTATGGGAGGTGCCACGCCCACACTGTCGTTATCCCCAGTTTTTTTTGGAGGTGGTAGGGATCGATTCCATATAACCCCTAACCAAGTTTCAATGATCTAACCTCAATACTTCCAGAGATATCGACTAAGAAGTATTTCATTCGTATGGGAGGTGCCACGCCCACACTGTCGTTATCCCCAGTTTTTTTGGAGGTGGTAGGGATCGATTCCATATAACCCCTAACCAAATTTCAGTGGCCTAACCTAAATAGTTCCAGAGATATCGACTAAGAAGTATTTCATTCGTATGGGAGGTGCCACGCCCACTTTGTCGTGATCCCCAGTTTTTTTGGAGGTGGTAGGGATCGATTGCATATAACCCCTAACCAAGTTTCAATGATCTAACCTAAATAGTTCCAGAGATATCGACTAAGAAGTATTTCATTCGTATGGGAGGTGCCACGCCCACTTTTTCGTTATACCCAGTTGTTTTGGAGGTGGTAGGGATCGATCCCATATAACCCCTTACCGAGTTTCAATGGTCTAACATAAATACTTCCGGAGATACGGACAATGGAAAATTCCATTTGTATGGGAGGTGCCACGCCCCCTATATATATCAAAATATTTTTTAGCCTGTGACCATCCCTGGAAGATGTACAGTGGGTGTGTAAAATTTGGTTACGATCGGTTGATAAGTTTAGGACGCAAGTCGATCTATACCTACATACATACATACATATATATTTACCAATATCTCGAACTGTGCACTTGTTGTCTTTTTTAATACTAGAAGTATTAATTTTAAGTTAAAAATCTCATAATAATTCACATTTCTTGTTTAGCTACTTTTTTGACGATCACTAATAAGTTATTAGTAATAACCTTCCGTCTTTTTTAAACGACTATCGTCTCTCTTTCGTCTTGTATTCGTGTTAGAAAATGCCAACCTAGACGAAAACAACGTAACGATCAGCTGTTTTCGTGCTTGCAAGACGAAAGTATATTTACATGATACAAACACACTAACGAAACGTCTGGTAGACGAAACGAACGTTCGCTTCGAGATACATAATTTCTGCTAGCTAAACTCGTTATCTCAAACACAAAAATAAGTAACCAGAACAATCCTTACTAGACAGCTGCGGGTTATTTGACTAGTCATATAACCTCTCTGCGTGACGATAGTTTGCGTTAGCTTTCTCAGTTATTTTCTTAAGGCCAATATGAGAAATAATACCATGTCTTTGCTGTACGTGTGTGGTTATGTATAACGCAAACGTGTGTCAGATGTTATGGTTATCGCTAACGCAAAAGCAGGCAAAATGTAATAGCTAGTTATGTGTAACTCAAAGGCACATAAATTGTGCTAGTCATGAGTAACTGAAATACTTATCAGATATAGATTTATGTTTTAATGATTAATATAACACAAAAAATACACAATTTTAACGTTTACAACAGTCATTAATATCTATAAATACATTTTTGTTTTGCTACGGATTCACAAAATATAACTTTTCTCCGTTTGCCACAAATTGAAGGTTGCTTTGCTCGTCCAGCTGAAAATATTAAATTTTAGTGAATGAATATACAAACCCCGACTTGACTTGCGAAATAACAATAATTAGCACAATTTACTTTCCTTATCTGTGATAATGAGCTGGAATTGCACTGCAAAACTCCTTTTAAAACATTTTTTAACGACGTGGCAAAACTTTGTGCAAAACGAGGCCTTTGGTTATTTGACTCAAGTTCTTGAGCCTTTGCCAAATCATCAGAGAGATCCTGAGGATTCAAAGAAAATATTATATATCTTAATATTGCGTTTAATCCAGTTATAAATATTCTAAGGGCATGATCCCTATTCTTTTTATTTAATTATTTGGTAATTTCTGCTGAATTACCATGAGTCATTATAGTATTATAATATTCGATTACAGTCAGTGTGCCCTGAAAAAGGACGCTTAGCTCCTGTTCTATTATGTGTATTGGACGTTTGTCCGAATAATCGAAATCTAATCGTGAGATTATCGCATCGAAGTTTAAAACGGTGCCATGATTTATCAAAATATCATTGGCATCTTGTGTTATTTTATTTCTGAACATTGTCAAGGCCACAAAATATTTTCGACTTTTTTTTACATATAAGCTCATAGCGTTATGAGCCGCTTCACGTTTAATTTTCCACTAAATTCTGGTAGAGACTTAGCTACATAAAATGATTCCTGACATTGGACAGAATCATCAATTGTTTTAGGCTCATATTCGGTAGCCCTATTATTATTGCTTTCAAGTTGAGATTTCAACCTTTGAACTTCCTGTCTCAATTCCAAATTACTATCCGCGATCAACCTAGTGATCAAGTCTACGGTCAATGCTTCACCGTGAGCCATTTTATAATTTTTAATTTTCTACTTTAAATAAATTGTTTCATTATTTTCTTTGTTATATAACTATTTCAAAATTTCATCTAATTCATCAGGATCTTGAAGAGAGTCCCGATCCAAAAGAGAAGGATTATTTCCTTGAAAGTTCAAAATTTTTAAAATTATATTTATTTCATTTTCTATCGCTTTTTCTTCAAAATTTAATTCTTGGAACTGATTTGGAGAATCCGTCATTTTTTTCTAGGTTTCAATTTGAGATTCAATTTTCACTTTTTAATAAAGGACAATTCAGTATATCACGGTTTCCTCCACAATAATATAAATTAATGTATTTAGGTTTACCTAGGTCATTACCGATTTTTTTTAATTTCTTTTTAGTATTATTTTTTCCTTATTTATTTAAAAACAATTTTTCCTTACAACATTTTTTAAAATTATTTAAATTTAACTATGATTTGGGCGGTTAGATGCCAGAACCAGTGGAGGCATTGGAAAACAAATATAGCGGTGCCTATGCCAGTCCCGCTGCTGACACTCCTCCGAGCAATAAAGATCACCACAACGTTGGCATACCCTGTGGGCTGGGTTTCCATATGATACACAAACTCCAAGCAGCTGAAACTGAGGGCATTGTATTGCTACTCACTTTTTCAGCTGCCTGTCTTTTTCCACTTCTTTATGCCACCCAACGTCTTTATAAATTTTCCTTTTTGGGTTTTCAGCTGCTGCTTGTCTTTTTCCACATCTTTATGCCGCACTGCTGCTTGTCTTATTTCACTTTTTAGTTTAAAATTTTTGTTGCAAAATTTTTATTTAGTGGCAACGATTTTTATTTTATTTATTTATAATATATTTACAATTTTTGGGTAATAATTTTTTTGTCTACACGAGCGAGATCCAGGATACTTATTTTTTTCCTTTAGGATCCACTTTACTTTTTAAAACAGTTCTTTTAGGATCGAGGATACTTTTTAGTTTTCTCCTTCGACGATCCTTTATTTAACAACTCGCGTAGGATCGAAGATATTTTTATTTTCTCCTTCGACGATCCTTTATTAAACGCGAGCCCCACGTTGGGCGCCAATTAAGTTTTGCACTTTGGCAAAACGGTTTTTAAAAAAAAAGAAACAAAACTTTCCTTTATTTTAGTTCGCATTTAGCGAACGAGCCTTTATTCATGCGTGATTAATGAACTCGCAGATCTAAAGACCTGAAGCTCACTTCTATATTCAGGCTTCTTTATAAGCTTACAAAATTGTTTACTTAATTTTAGCTTCATGAAATTGTGAAATAACTTAGCCTTGAAATGAAGATAAAAGCAGAACATTGATGAACATTTTGTTTATATTACGCTAATGGAACTGTGAGGCTTCCGTTAGCTTATGATTCATATGAGGAATCCACTATGCAGAAAGATGAATTTTCTTTACAATTACGGTAAAGAAGCTGTGTGGAGGCTGCCGTTAACTTACATACATTTACTACTCCAACATTCTGCGAATGTTCCTCACAATAATGTTGTTGAGTTTAGAACATGAACAACAACACGATTATTCAGGCTTCGATATGCAGTGATGCAGGCCCGTGCGCACGGGGGGCTTTGGGGGTTAAACCCCCCCATGGCAAAATCTAAGTTGTAATGATTTTGCAAAAATTTTCAAAATACAGTTTATAAATAATGTATTAAATCTTGCCTCATAATTTTTAACAAAATTAGTTAAAATAATTTTACGGAAGAACAAATTGGTGAAAGTTGCAAAGAATAAGGTTGGCCAATACATAAGTCCGGCACTTTGAATTGCACTTGGAGTTTTCCGAAATAACAAAGTTGTGGCGCGTATGGGCAAGTTTTAAAAAATTTTACTGATGAAAACAGTGAGCAGTTTCAATTAACAAGTACTGTAAACAGTACTATTCAGGACCTGATTAATTAAGTTTTGATGAATCGGAATTAGACTAATGAAAATCATTCCGATCTTGGTCACGCCGTGGTGATCGGACGTGTTTTTCAATCGCTCTCTGCCCAATTTTTATCTTTTGCCTACAGTTATCAGAATGTTATCTATTTATTTAATATTTGAGTGATAACAATGACTACTGGTGCACTTTAGCATATCATGGTAACATTTGTGAGATAGTGACTCTATCCTAATTTAAAGACAATTTAGCTAATTTGCTAATATATACTTTGTATAATTATATCTATGTGAGAGTGTGACTCTGTTATTAGCTGTGTTTAAATCTCAAGTATGCCGCGTATTTGTGCCAACAAAGTGGACAGAGCGCGGTCTACAGTAATGTGCGCTAAGTGCAATGAACATTTTCATTTGGACTGTGTGAAAATTCCGCCAGCTGATCTTGATTACCTACTCAAAACCGGTCAAGAATTTTCTCTTTAACAATTAACAAAGGATCTAGTACTGCTCCGATTCAACATTCATCGCAACAGTCTACTGCTTTACATGATGCCCTATTGGCGATTTCTGCTCTTACTGAGGAAAACAAACGTGTTGCTGCTGCCCTCAATTCTCTTCAAAATGAAAACAAATCACTCATCATTAAGTGTCAATCGCTCATTACCGAAGTATGCACTTTACACAGTAAGCTTTGCAGTGGTGACATGCGATCTGTTATTTCGTCGCTAGTGGACGAGATCAATGCTGTTCGCAAACTCTCTAAGTGCTCTTGTACCCACAAAAATTCATCTGGTAAGAGCGATGCTACACCAATACATACGTCTGTTAGCATGTCGATGAGTGATGCTACACCTTTACATGTGACTGATAGCAAATCTAAGAGTGATGCTACTCATATACATACAGTTGAAAGCTTATCTCTGAGCGATGCTAATGAGTTCTGCTCTTCTGGTGCTGATCCTGGTTCTCTTCTATACTCAGCTGTTGCTGCTGGCTCGCATGCTACCTCTGCTACTGCTGTTTGGTCAGCTGCTTCTATTGCTAAAGCTACTACCGTTGTTTACTCAAGTAATAAAAACTTAATTTTGGAGCAATCAGGTTTGAGTGTGTCAAATAAGTCGTATCAGACCATGAAGCAATCGAAATCTTATTACCGGGCGCGGACACAGCTAAAAGTAGCGCCTTCCATGAAATATAATATTTTAGATACAAGAGAGATACCTTCACGCAACATCTGTCAACACAAGACACTTCATACAACAGTACGCTTAGTATTAACGAAAATACAGAAAAGCTCGAAAAATGCCTAGTAGACACTATTATGAAGCACACAACTAAAAGAAGAGTAAATACGAGCAACAATTCGCATTGTTGGTTCAACAACGACCTGAGAAACCTTAAGAGAGCAAAAATTGAAGCATACCGTACCGCAAAAGCCCATAACGAAGACTATTTGTGGACTTACTATAAAAATATAAGAAACACGTATAAATCGCGTACCAAAAACGCCAAGAATAAATTTATAATGGAAAAAATCGATACATCGAAGAGCCAAAAGGAAATGTGGACCAATATAAAAAGTTTGGTACTGAAGGAAAAAACAAACGATATTAAAGCAGTTAGATTTGATGAGGAAGAGCGCAGTGGCAACAGCGTCATCGCCAGTAAATTTAACACATACTTTATTAATAGTGTAGTCAATATAAGAAACTCAATACAGGTGGTGCAACACAACAATGTGATAACAAGAACTGATACAAAATTTAGATTTAAATCAGTCTCTAATAGAGAAGTGCTCGAAATATGCAAGAAGCTAAAAAACAAACCCGATTGTGATAAAATTAGTCCAAAAATTATCCTACATAACTGGCACTTAAGGCCGGTTCATTGGTGCAGTAGTCGTATCGCTGTAGTCGTATCATTAACGTAAGAGAAAAACCAACATGCATTTGGTCGGTAAGGTTACGTTACAGATAGTAGCACCAATAATCGATTACATTGTTTCTCATAAGGTTGGTCGAATCAGCTGTTTTATAAGGTTACCGATACGTCACCTCTGAATCCGACTTTACTTGGTGATAACATTACAAGCGTGATAAATAACTGTATAGCAACCGGTGAATTTTCAACAGCGTTAAAAACTTCAATTGTAACGCCAGTAGAGAAAATAAAGAATACAATTAAGTGTGAAGAGTTTAGGCCAATAAATGGTTTGAAAACAATTGAAAAAATTCTAGAGAATGTAGTGAAAGAGCAGTTGTAGAGCTATATGGAAAACCACGATTTATTCTCCAAACATCAGTCCGGCTTTCGAAAAAATCACTCCTGTGAAAGTGCATCACATTACGTGCTAAACGATTTAAAAAACGCCGAACCCAAGCAAAAAACAATAGCAATATTCCTAGACTTCAAAAGAGCTTTTGAAACAATCGACAGAACGGTGTTATTGGAAAAATTATGCATGTATGGCATAGAAAGAGATGAGTTAAGGTGGTTTAGATCTTTCCTATATCAAAGATTCCAAAAAACGAGAGTCAACGGGTCAATATCCGAAAGTCTTGAGGTAGAATTTGGCGTTCCGCAAGGGTCGGTGCTAGGTGCATTACTATTCATCATATATATAAACGATTCGCCACTAGCTATACAAAATTCAAAGATTGCAATGTATGCAGACGACACACTAATATACATTAAGGGTGTCGACCTAAACGACTGCAAGTGTAAAATAACAAGCGATATCGAAAGAATAAACGAATGGCTCAATATGAACAAAATGAAGCTAAATGAACAAAAAACAAAAATAATGTTATTTAATGCTCGCGAAACTATTAATATAAGGATTAACAATGAAGATATTGAAAATGTAACCGAATTTAAATACCTGGGCCTGGTAATAGACACGCAACTAAAACTAAAAGATCATATAGACTATATTTGTAAAAAAAATCGGCAAGAAAATTGGTTTTCTAAAGAGAATACGTAATAAAGGAGATACCATACGAGCAATAACTATTTATAATGCCATAATAAAACGCCATTTTGAGTACTGTGCTTCCATTATGTATACATGCTGCAATACTACACAAATCAATAGACTACAAAAGCTCCAGAACAAAGGCATGGCATGAGGTGTATTCTGAAGTGCAACCGATATACCTCTGTTGATATAATGCTAGATATGCTGAAATGGCTAAAAATAAGCCATAGACTAAAATTAAATACCCTATTACTCGTCTTTAAAATCAAATACAAAATGGCACCTAGATACCTAACCGAGGACGTAAGGTACGTCCGGGACACACAACAGGTTCGAGACTCAGACTAAACTGAATGATACTAAATAAATTATACATACATACATACATTAGGCTGTAACAATACTCGTTCTCCGGCACAGTGGAATGAAGTGCGCAAAATGCTAAACCTAAAAAATCACCACGAAATCAATTTCTAATATCATTAATTGCGATGATAGCATTGGGATTGTAATTGGGGAGAGTAGTAACACTGAACTTGATGTAGTTGCATCGAAGAAATGGGTTCATCTCTCTTCCTTCAATCCTTCAGTTACTGCTGATGATATTACATCGTACGTTGTGAAAAATGCTAAAATCGATGCCGATCAAATTTCCTGCTTTCCCCTGATCAAAAAAGATGCCGACTTAGAGAAGCTTAGAAAAATCAACTTCAAACTGGGTATCTCGCCTTCTCTTATTAACATAGTTCTAAGCCCCGCGTTATGGCCGGCTCATGTTAAAGCTAAAGATTTCCAAAAAGTACTTAGAACAGCACCTGCTCCTGCAAAATATTAGCAATTAGCTAATCACAACATCTATAAAGACTTACGGATATACTCCCAGAATATGGGTGGCATGCGGACAAAGGCAGATGCTATTCACATTCTTAGTTCGCAATTAGACTTTGATGTATTTGGCTTGGTTGAAACCTGGTTAAATCCCAACTTTAATGACAGTGAATTTTTCGACCCAAATTTATTTAATATTTTTCGCAAGGACCGCGATGGTGAAAAAACGGGCTGTTCCTTTGGTGGTGGTGTACTGATCGCCGTGAGGCGTAACTTAAGAGCTTATGAAAAACACAGACACTGTCCTTGATCAGCTGTGTGTCTGCATTAATGGTGCGTCTACTCTGGGCTCGCTATATCTCATTGGGTCGTACATACCGCCTAGTAGCATGTTCGGCATATACAAAACACATACCGATAATATCATATACATTGTACTCAATAAAGTAGCTGGTAATAACATTAGCGTTCTGGGCTATTTCAATCTACCAAATATTACTTGGTGCGGAAGTTACTCCAAACTTAGTCTTATTCCAACTAATATTAGTGCTTTACATGATTCTTATTGTATTGATAACATCCTTAGTCTTGACTTAATTCAGATAAACAGTTTTACCAACAAGCTTAATAGAATTCTAGATCTCGTTTTCGTGAGCTCTAATATTAATGCAACCATTGTAGAATGCCTTTCCCCTATTTCATCTGCGGATCGGCATCATACTCCGTTGTCTCTAAAGGTTGAGTTCTATGATTTTATTACCAACCAAAGTGATGCTCGAATTTCATTTAATTTTAATGCTTGTAATTTTCAAAAGTTGAACGCATGTTTCCTTAACACTAATTGGGATTCTCTGTTGTCTGATTCGGACATTAATGCAAATTTTTCTCTTTGTAACACCAATGTCATTGAAATCTGTCTAACCACATTCCTCGTCGAGTTAAAAAACCCTACAAGCTTCCATAGTACACGCATAGCTTAAAAAGACTTAAGAATCAGAGAAACAGATGGCACAAAAAGTTTCTCACCTCCAAAAATCTAATCCATCTAGAAAAGTATAAACAACTTTCGAAGAATTTTAATTGCCTTAACAAATTTGTTTGCTAAATTTTTCAAATCTAATTTCACTACTGATGATTTTGATACAAATTATAGTTGTAGTCTCGACCACCAAACGGCTGTGAACTTTGGAGACTTATAGCTTTCGTCGGATGATGTTATCAAAGGCATCAGTAGTCTTAGGGCCGCTTTCATAAAAGCCGGTAGCCGATAACCGGAGTTTAATTGACGTATTTTGTACGGTTGGCTGTCAAATTAATCACCGATTGGGCTTAACCGGCTTTTATGAAAGTGGCCCTTAAAAACTCGTCTCAGACTGATCGAAATGGTTTCAGTACGCTGCTCCTGAAAAATTGCCCTGCTCTTGTAACCCCCCTTACATCTATATTTAACAAGTCTCTCAGCTGTGGTGTCTTTGCGGATGCCTGGGAGTTTGCGGAAATTACACCAATTTTCAAAGTGGCAAAAAGAATGACGTCTCAAATTATAGACCAATTTCCAAACTGTCTATAATTTCTAAACTTTTCGAAGGAATTATTAAGGATAAGATGTACTTCGCCGTCAAAAGTCTGATATTGCGAAACCAGCACGGTTTCGTTGCTGGCCGATCTACGGTCACAAATTTAGCTTTGTTTAGTGAACACTGCGTTCAAGCGTTTTCATCTGGCCAACAGGTTTATTGCATTTATAGGTACAGATTTCTCCAAGGCTTTTGATAAGGTATCTCACAAAATGCTAATACTTAAACTCGCTGCACTGGGACTTCACTCAGTATTTCTGAGATGGTTGCATTCTTACTTAACTAACAGATGCTGCATGGTCTCATTCATATTCATTAATTATATTGGCAGTTGCTTTGTCTCATCAGAGTTCCTGCTCTATGCAGACGACCTGAAATTGTTCTCTGTTGTAAATAATTCCGAAGACGCACGGTGTCTCCAGGAAGATTTAAACAGGGTAGCTCTTTGGTGCATAAAATCGCATTTACTTCTCAATATTAAAAAGTGCTTTCATGTAACATATTCAAAAAGTCGTAATGTGGTTACAACGGCATATAGCATCTCGGGGGCACCTCTCAAGTCCATGGACGATATTAAGGACCTAGGGGTCATTTTTGACTCCTCGTTCTCATTCAACAACCACATTAATTATATCATATCTAGTGCGTATGCTGCCCTAGGCTTCCTAAGGCGTAACAGTACTAACTTTTCGGATCCATACACCCTCAAATAGCTGTATTCCTCGTTGGTTAGGTCCAAACTTGAGTATGCTGCATTCATTTGGCGACCATACCACACGTTCGCAATCGATAGGATTGAGCGAGTACAAAGGGTTTTCCTTAAATTCTGTCTAAGATCAGTACATTTCGCTGACCCAGTCCCTCCATATAACTCCGGCCTTCTCCTTATCAATCTTAAGATGTTAGAAAACCGACGGACAACCCTCTCTCTATCCTTCATCTTTGGGGTGATTAGTGGGGACATCGATTCCCCAGCTCTGCTTCTTTTGATTAATTTCCTAATTCCCTCTAGGACCCTTCGATCTCGTTACCCATTTTATATCAAACATTTTTCTACTAACTATGCGAGGAATGCTCCGGTATTGCGGGCTCTTCGAGAGCTCAATGAGATCTCAAATTCTATTTCGCTTCATTTTTGTCTTTCAAAATCTGCATTTTAAAACTTACTTAACTCCGTATTGTAGTTAGGTTAAGTGTACTTAGTTTTAGTCAGTAAGAAACTTTGTAGTTTTTTGACTTTTCCAAATAAATAAATAAAAAATATGACTTAATCTGTTCATCGCACGTCCCTAATTTGTACAAGTATAATTGATGTCATGGCCAAATGATGCTAAGGTTGCGTCAAGTGACTAGCTGACTTCTACTTTTTTCATGAGTTTTGACGGAATTCTTTTCCGTACCTCGAAGAGTTGCAATGTTAAACCGACTTTAATTATAGCCATGTATTCATAAAAGTGCGAATAATCCCAGCTTTCCAAATTCGAAGCGCTCCAAAAAAAGCATCCAAAAAGAGTCCGTAATTGGAGCCTTTTCGGAGAGAAGAAATTAATATTGTAGAGCGAATAAACTGCAAGGCTCAATTATATGAAAGATTTCGAATGTTTTCTGACACTTTTTGTTGCAGGCGTAAAGAGAATTGTTAGAAAATGAACGTTGGAGAGCAGATGAGCGGCAACGTTCAATTATTTGAATGTTTTCAAACATTTTCTGAGGTTTTTTTTTATTTTACCTAACAGAAGATAAAGATCGCATTTTTCATAGACGTTTATCAATAGTCTGTAGAAAATAAACATAGCACATTTCATATTTTCCGAATTGTGTCAATAAAACTTCATACACTCCGAAAGGAGTCTGAAAAAGCTCCAAAAACCCTCAGAATTGATTAATAAAGGGCTCCGAAAAAGGTTCAGAAAAGCACCAACAAAAGGCTCCGCAGTTCATTTAAAAAGAGTAATAAAACGCTTCAAATTCATCGAAATCAGACTCATTTCGGACTCTTTTTTATGACTCCGTTGGAGTGCCCGCGTAGAGCGATTTTTCGCTCCATTTGGTCTCCGAAAAAAGCTCATCTTGGAGAGTAAAGCTCTGAGAAATGAGCATTTTATGGTTCCGAATAGAGTCTTTTTTTGCACTTTTGGTTAGCTGGGATATGCCTTCAACTATTTTGTATGTAAGTTTTGACATTTATTTAGTACTAGCAGGGTACTCAGCTTTTGCTCGGTATGTACATATGTATGTAAATAGTTAATAAATTCTTGCTACCCTCAATTGCGAAAACAATTTACAGGCTGAGAAGGTTTAGAACAATATTTAATTTCCCACATTATATCCCGTTTATGTCTACGGCAACAAACTAAAGTAAAGGCGTTTTTTAACTTCGACATTTTGTTATCTCCCCTCTTTTTGACTCCTTACCTGTGCCTAAACATTCCCCAAGTTATCCCCAGTCATTTTTCAAAGAAATTTCAAATATACAGACATAACTTATCTAGAGTTTTAATAAAAATATGCTGATACCCACATAGGACGGCAGTGTGCCTATACAATTGTTTTTTGATTTAGCTGAAATTGAAAAAAGTGACCAAAAATTTTAGAGGCACGCTTAGTTTTTTTTTTTTTTTGACAAAGTAACTGAATTTTTCTTCATATAAATTTGTGTAAGAAAAAAAATTGCATAGGTACATACCTCCCCAAAAATCAGTATATCTTTTTTGTTTGTCGATATTGATAAAACAAAGTGCAGGTCCCTTTCTAAGCTTCAAGCAGTCCATTAGTGAAACTCTCATCAAAATTAATTTCTTAGTTTCCAAGATCCTTAAGTTCAAACAGACAGACAATAATTTTAAAAATAGAGTATAGATTTAACTTAAACAATGTTTAAAACGTATAAAAAGTATAACTAAGTCAACAAAAAAATAACTGTGTTTTTGAAAAATTATGAAGCTTGATGAATAGTTAAGAAAAAAATATATAATTTTCAGTAAAACTCAAAAATTATTTTTATTTTTGCATCAAAGCCAAATGAAGTCATTTTAATTCTGACTCAGAATTCAAAACGCTTGAAATATTTTTCTGATTTTTTATCAAGAAGACAGAATCGGAGGGAAGGTTGTTCAGAATCTTTAGCAACTTAGGAAAGTGTTTTTTACACACAATTTACATTTCCATTTTGATTCTTGTTCGCAAAATAAACATATGGAATTTAGGAATGTTACTCGACAAACTTAACCGATTTAGGTATTTGTTATCGGTGCGGGAAACTAAGTTGCCACATGGTACACAATGAAACTAATATAATAATTTCGACGTCGATTATAAAAGAAATAAAAACTTTCTTCATTTTTCAATACAATTTGTACAAATAAATTTGGAGCCAAAAAAGAGCTAAAAATGAAAAAAAGAAAAAGAGCTAGGAGCTAAAACAATGATGTCAGTATGGTGAAAACAAAATATGGACATTTTGAGTAGCTTTTTAGGAATTTTGCAATTCCCACAGACCAAGAAGTGTGCAAAAATGTGCTATCGAATTAATTTTTGAATTTTTCTTGCTCGGAACGTATAAAATGAGACAAGATATATTTAAAATAAAATATATGAAATAATAAATAATTCATAATATAAAGTTAAAATTTCCAAGATATCTTAAAATAAGGTAAAATCCTGAATGATGTACATTCGTAATGAAATAGAAAATGGTAATGGAAATAATAACATTGCAAATAAAAATAATTATAATTAAAATAAATATTTGCAAATAATACAAAAAGAAAAGGCGTATTGTTTGTATCTTGTATGCTTTTTTTATACCTGTAAACCACTCAAATGCATAAAAAAATATAATTTTCTACATATATTTTCTGTAGCTATGTTCTTAGATTGTACTATTTCGTACTTTACGTATTTTCTCTCAATCGTGCGATATTTTAAGTTTATCGAAATGTTTACGTGTTTGATTTTCCCAAATTTGGTGCGTTTTTCGCTTTCTGGCTCCTCATTGTTTATGTATCTAATGTCAGATGGTCCTAGATTGTGTAGTATTGCCAACTAGCGCACACATAAAAAAGTAGGCAGCACTGCATAATCGAGGACCGAAATGAGAGAGCAGGAAAGAGTTTCGTATCAAGTCATCTTTGCTTACTATCAAGCAACAGAGCAACAGCTTATGCGGAAGTATTTCACAAATGCACAGTAAAAAATTAATTCAAAATGAATGAATGTAAATATTTTATGTTAACAAATGCGTTTGAACAAATGCAATGCATATTATGCTACAAATATTTCTCAGGAAATGTACGTGCCATTAAAAGGCATTATGAAATCCTGAACAACATTGTTGTGAGGAACATTCGCAGAATGTTGGAGTAGTAAATGTTAATGATACGTTCGAGATTACTTCCGAAACATTTCGGCATTGGCTTCAGGACCATTTCCAACTTTTTGTAGAATACTTTTAGAAAATTTTCGGGATAATTTTTTCACTTTTTCTGGACTTTTTTGGAATCATTTCGGGATGGATGATAAACAAGTTATTTTCCCTTGTATTTCGTTATGTATATTTGAAATGCACATGTTTATATGTACATATGTATATTCACAAAAAAGTCTTTGGCTGAATATTAATAGTATTAATAAATTTTTTACCTTTTTATATCAGTTATAGTAGTAGTTTCATACCTGACTAACATAACTATATATCTATGTATGTATATAGTTATTTCTACGATTGACTAGGCATTTTCTGACAAAAATTAATAATGTACAACTAACGTACCATTGAACTATGGTAAAAGTGCCAATAACGTGCCATAAATGAAAAATTTACTACTTTTTTTTACTAAAGTAACAATCATCATAGGCGTTAGATACAAATATTTAAAAATTGCCTGTATCGTCATCCCTTACTCTTCGCTTGCTTTGCATATACATATGAACATAAACATGTCCAGGGTTGCAATTTTCAAACAGTTATGACTTGTTATTGTTTTGGTTACTTATTTTTCAGGCATGAAATAAACCTTATGATCATATTAAATAGGCATCATATAAGGCTTAAATTTTTTGAAGGGTTGCCATCACTGCAGGGCCGTGCGCAGGAATTAGCCTTGGGGGGGTTTTAATTTAGATTTGCATTCGCATACATTTTTCACTAAGATAAACATATGTGCTGAAACAGATACCTAGACCCATACATCACAAATTTAAATGTTCTTTAACTTTTCTGAAACTGCATACCCTGATGCGTAAAACTATACCCCAGAAAATTTGTTTGGCAGTACACATTCAGTGTTGCCATATTGGTGCTTTTAGAACTAGATTTACCTCTTTTTTTTGGCGTTTAGCTCTAAAATTCTGTTTTAGCTCTTAGCTCTCTTTCTGGTCCTTTCTTTTCATTTTTAGCTACAAATTTATTTGGACAAATTGTATTGTAAAATGAAGAATGTTTTTATTTCTTTTATAATCGATGTCGAAATTATTATATTAGTTTCATTGTGTACCATGTGGCAACTCAGTTTCCCTCACCGATAACAAATACCTAAATCGGTTACTTGGTCGAGTAACATTCGTAAATGCCATATGTTTATTTTGCGAACAAGAATCAAAATGGAAAGGTAAGTAAATTGTGTGTAAAAAATACTTTCCTAATTTGCTAAAGATTCTGAAGAACCTTACCCCCCGATTCTGTCTTCATGATAAATAATCAGAAAAATATTTCAAGATTTTTGATTTCTGAGTCAGAAATAAAATAATAATTTGGCTCTAACGCAAAAATAAAAATTATTTTAGAGTTTTATTTATTGAAAAGTAAATATTTTTTTCCTAACTATTTATGAAGCTTGATAATTTTTCAAGAACACACTTATTTTTTTTTTTTTTTGAGTTAATTATGTATATTTTTTATACGTTTTAAACATCATAAATCTCGTTGATCAGGCGTATGTTGGGATGCTGTGGTTTGCAGCAGTCAGTTTGCAGTTTCAACATCTCACTACGCTCTTTAACGCCTAGCATTTTCGCTTCATGGTGGTCAGGAGATATACGAAGACACCCAGTGGCGGTTCGAAGGGCGGAATTCTGGCAGACCTGAAACCTCGTCCAGTGTGTGTCAGCTAGCCCCGGCGACCATATTGGCGTCGCGTAGCTCTGTACCGGCTGACCAATTGCTTTGTATGTAGCTAGTAACGTTTCTTTGTCCTTACCCCCAAGTGCTGCCAGCTAGCGACTTGAGGATTTTGTTACGGCTTTGGACTTTATTGGCAATTGCGGTTACATGAGCGCCGCATAGGAACATGTTATCAAACGTCACCCCTAAGATTTTGGGGTGTGAGAAAGTTGGTAGTTTGGCACTATCAACGTAGACGTCTCGGTGGCCGAGGACTTATTCACTGACAATGCCAGGTGTCTCCCGGCGAAAAATTCGGACACGGCTGGGAGGTATGAATTTATGGGAGAGCAGAGTTCTTCAACGGAGGGGCCTTTTGCCAAAATAGTACAATCGTCGGCGTAAGCGACGATCGAGACACCCTCTGGTGGGGGGGAAGTTTCGATATATAATAGTTAAACAGAAACGGGGATAGGACACCACCCTGTGGCACCCCTTGTTTAACTATTCTGGGTTTTGATCTGGCGCCTCTGAATTCAACCGACGATTCACGGCCACTCAGGTAGTTCAAGGTCTTTCATTAGTTGTGCATGGTTGACCGTGTCAAAAGCTTTGGCCGGGTCAAGCGCAACTAGCACTGTCCTGTGGTTTGGACGCTTTTGGTTTAGTCCGTCCCCTATCTGAGTGGTGATGGCGTTCAGCGCGGTGGTGGTGCTGTGATTTTTGCGAAAACCATGCAGGTTTGCGGTGAAATACGGTAATAAGATAGATTCCAACACCTTCACTACTGGCGAGAGGAGTGATATCGGGCGATATGACTCCCCTACGGCAGCTGACTTGCCAGGCTTTAGTAGTGGGACCACCTTTGCCTGTCGCCATCTTTCAGGAATGACAAAGGTGGACAGAGAAAGGTTGAAAATGTGTGTAAGGTATCTTATGCCTCCGTCGCCGAGGTTTTTCAGCATCAGCAAGGAAATGTCATCGGGGCCAATATACTTCGTGTTTTTAGATCTCCGAATTGCCTCATGAACTCCTGTTGTGGAGATGGCAATGAGCGCATCGTTGTTTTTGTGTTTATGCGCTTCCCTGGTGGCTCGGCGAATCTCTTTGTTCAACGGAGGATGCATTACACATTGTCGGCAGAAGGCGCTCGCGCATCTTTTAGGCTTAGACTGAACCTTATCACCGAAGGCGATGGATATTTTGTCGTTAGGTTTAGTTGGGTTGGACAAAGATTTCACCGTCGACTATAATTTGCCAACTCCAGCCGAGAGGTTGCAAGACCTTAGGTGCTCTTCCCACTTAGCGCGTTTTTGTTTATTAACTAAGCGGCTGATTTCCGCATTAAGATCCTTTATTTGAGGATGTATCTTATGTTACGCTTCCATGGGGAACCGGTAATATAATATTAAGAGACATTATAACTCTTTTCATAACGATTTTGATAAATATAAGGGTGTGGAAAGATTTTTTGGGAATGGAAGAATATTTTCTTTAACAAAAACGCGGTCTGTAAAAGGCCTTACTTACCTAAAAACACTTGTAGTTATAAGACTTGACACATCCCTTTTTAACATGGTTTTCGCATTTCTACAATTGGTTATACTTTTGTAAAAACATATTCTTTTTTCCCAAAATTTGTATGAAAAGATTTAATATTTTCATTCGTTTCAAATCCATAAAGCAATCAGCAAAGCGACGATACGTGCTACCCCTTTGATGTTTACGAAGCGACTGACATGAAAATTCTGTTCTAACACCACTGTGGTGTCACTGGTTTTTCGCTCTCAGCAGCAACTAAAATGAAGAGCGTAAGCATACGTGTGAAGAGCGTAAGGCTCATTTGAGTCCAGTGTTGCCATTTTGGTGCTTTTAGAGCAGGCCTAGGCAATTTTGCAATTCAGGTAGTGTTAGTGAGAGCGCACCACTGAAATGTCATCTTTGACTGAAATGCTGTCGTTTGTTTGTGTTCAGTGCGTCGCTATCTAAGAAAGAAGCAAGGTGGTGCGCATCATTTTTGTTATCGCGCAAGAAATAAATATTATTACACAATGTGTATGAATATAATTATTTCATGTATGTTGATCAATGCTTTTAGCAAAATCAAACTTTTATTTTTTTTCATTTGATGTACGCATTTGTTATCATGAAATAATTACATTCATTCATTTAGTGAAATACTTCCGCATAAGCTGTTGCTTGATATTAAGACACTGACAGAAATAAACAACAGCACTTCGTTTATCAGTGCACTCACACAAGCGAAGCAAGCAAAGAGCGTAATAATCTGTGTGAATTTGGTTCTCAATTATACGGACAATTGTCCCAGTAAATGCCTGGGCCTGTCAGAGTTCGGCAAAATGGTATGTGAGAGTGTATTGGTAAATGGGAGAGTAACTTCGCTACAGTGATGCTAAGAACAAAATTGTCGCGTCAGTTGCTTAACCGACAGCAAGGAAGTAACAACGCAGTCGTGTTGATGCCTAAATTATATGACAATATTTATGCGCGACTAAAAATGACTGCTAAGCATTTTTTTTGTGATTCCATATGCCCTTGGGCAAATGCAGCGTATCTTATGTTATGCTTCCATAGGGACCAGGAAATATAATATTAAGAGACATTATAACTCTTTTCATAAAGTTTTTGATAAATATGATGGTGTGGAAAGAGACAATAATTTTTGGGGAAGAAAGAATATGCTTTTTTCTTGCTTTTATCCCTTTTTAACGTTGTTTTCGCATTTCTACATTTTTCATTTCCATTTTGGGAAACCCAATGCGTATACTTTTGTAAAAGCATACTCTTTTTTTCCACAAAAAAATATTGTCCCTTTCCACGCCTTCATATTTGTCAAAATCTTTATATAAAGATTTAATAGTTTCATTCGTTTCAAATCCATAAAGCCATGAAGCAATCAGCAAAGCGACGATACGTGTTACCCCTTTGCTGTTTGCGAAGCGACTGACATGAAAACTCTGTTCTAACACCACTGTGGCGAAACTGGTTTTTCGCTCAGATTATTACGCTCTTTGCTTGCTTCGCTTGTGTGAGCGCACTGATAAACGAAGTGCTGTTGTTTATTTTTGTTCAGTGTCACTATCAAGCACAGTATATACAGTAGTAAAACTCTTTACCAATCAGCTGATTATATTCACCGCCAGGCTGTACATGGGGTGGCAGTCAACGCTTTTTTGGCATTTCAGGGTTGTGTGTTGCAAAATTAATTTGGTGCATAAAAAAGAAAAATTGTTAAAAGTACATTTAGATATTTTTCGGTTGTTGGTTAAGAACCATAATGCTTTATAATTATGACAAAGATGTTGTCAAAGTATACATATGTTAGTTACAGAAGTGTCTACTCAAATACATAGTATAGAGCTAAAACGCAATGTATAGCTATAATCATACTCAATATAGTCTGAAACCCAATATTTTTTCCACTTTTTGAAAATCAACAAGCACTAAAAGTCTGTTTTTCAGGTCATCGCGGTAATGGTGCAGTTTATGGGGCCCAGCCAAAACTAGACCAAAAAAGTTGAGTGGGGTGTCAAAAGACGAGTATTCACGTCTAGATTTAGAATCTGAAATGAGATTTTTGTTTTTTTCGAATGTTCAAAAGTTATGAGGCGTGATCCATGTTTTTTATGTGTAGAACATCTTTCAGCGTAGGCGGCCTTCGGCCGCGATTCAAAAAATCACCCTGGGCTACGCCAATCCAACTCCGGTTGTGTGCCATAGCCGTGGCTGCCGCCACGGTGATGTCCTTCCGCGTGTTATGTTTCCCACACTTTTCCACTTTTTTGGCTCAGCCTAATGTGCCATTACAACAACCACATGAAAATGAGAGAAAATTGTGAACTTTAACTGCAAATAACTTTTAAACGGTTGAAAAAAACAAAAATCTCATTTCAGATTCTAAATCTAGACGTGAATACGCGTCCCCACTCGACTCTTTTGGTCTAGTTTTGGGTGGGCCCCATAAACTGCACCAGTACCGTCATCGCTAACAGCAATTCGTCAGTAATATGTATTTTTACGGAATTTTACCATTTCACTTTTATTTTTTATACTTGCCATAGAACAATATGTGCAATAAATACTCTGTTTCTAAATTTACTCCTTTAGTTTTGTTTTGGTGCTGTAATGCAACCGTGGGTATAAGTAATTGCATACTACAATTAATTTCGACTCTGAAAATTTCACCTCCAGGATGTAATTTCACCAGAGTTTTCCTACTGTATCACTGTGCTATCAAGCAACAAAGCAACAGCTTATGCGGAAGTATTTCACTAATGCGCAACATTATTTTAATTGTTAACTATTTTCTTTCAACGGCTCGTACATCAAATGAAAAAACATTAAAGTTTGCTTTTGCTAAAAGCATTGATCAACATACATGAAATAATTATATTCATACACATTGTGTAGTAATATTTATTTCTTGCGCGATAACAAAAATGATGCGCACACCTTGCTTCTTTCTTAGCACAGTATATACAGTAGTAAAACTCTGTACCAATCAGCTGATTATATTCACCGCCAGGATGTACATAGGGTGGCAGTCAACGCTTTTTTGGCATTTCAGGGTTGTGTGTTGCAAAATTAATTTGGTGAATAAAAAAGAAAAATTGTTAAAAATACATTTAGATATTTTTCGGTTGTTGGTTTAGAAACATAACGCTTTATATTTATGACAAAGAGGTTGTCAAAGTATACATATATTAGTACTGGTGTTAAATGTTAATTACAATGTGGCGTGTGTACACAGATTTACTTGAATTAAGTCCCGCAAAGCAAACGAAAAATGATAAAAGTTGTTTTAAATGATAGCTAATCTATTTTTAGATTGATCTCTGATAGGTTTGCGATTATTTTTCGTCATATATTATGTTTTCAATAGCATACTTGTCACAGAGTGTTGAACGTTTTACTTTGAACTATGGCGATTTCTGTGTGATTTAAGTTTTGAATAGATTTAAATAAAAAATATAGTCCAGACATGAAATTTAGTACACCTTAGAGATTTTATGATTAAAAAACCATTGCTTTAATAGAGGCGCCCATATCGACCCTATAGAAAATGTGGTTTTATTTTGCAAAAGGGGGTTTGCTACCCAGAAGTGTCGACTCAAATATATAGTATAGAGCTAAAACTCAATTTATAGCTATAATCATACTCAATATAGTCTGAAAACCTAATATTTTTTCCACTTTTTGAAAATCAACAAGCAATATAAGTCTTTCTTTTCCATAAAACTGCTTTTCAGGTCATCGCTGACAGCAATTCGTCAGTAATATGTATTCTTGCGGAATTTTACCATTTCACTTTTATTTTTTATACTTTCCATAGAACAAAAAACACCCTATTTTTGATATGTGCAATAAATACCCTTTTTCTAAAATTACTCCTTTAGTTTTGTTTTGGTGCTGTAATGCAACCGTGGGTATAAGTAATTGCATACTACAATTAATTTCGACTCTGAAAATTTCACCTCCAGGATGTAATTTCACCAGAGTTTTCCTACTGTATCACTGTGTTTCTTAGCTAGCGACGCACTGAACACAAACAAACGACAGCATTTCAGTGGTGCGCTCTCACTAACACTACCTCAATTGCCTAGGCCTGATCTAAAATGAAGAGCGTAAACATACGTGTGAAGAGCGTAAGGCTCATTTCAGTTGGCTTTGCCGATCTTTGATCTAGTCATCTTTGATAGTAGGACACTGAACGGAAATAAACAACAGCACTTCGTTTATCAGTGCGCTCACACAAGCGAAGCAAGCAAAGAGCGTAATAATCTGTGTGAATTTTGTTCTCAATTATACGGAAAATTGTCCCACTAAATCATAGGTGGGCAAATGAAATGTAAGCATGTATTGGTAACCGCGAGCGTAAAGTGGCTACCATGGGACAAAGAACATTTGCAGTCAGTTGATTAGCAACATCGTGCGCCTCCTAATTGTTTTAGGATACTATTTATGCGCGTACCTATGTGTTTGTTCAAAATGAATGACAAATATTGCTTTATGATTTCCGATGCCTTTGGTAATATGCAATGTCTATTGTGTAATATCTGTGTAAAGGGGATCCGGGAATATAATTTTAGGAGGCACTATAATACCGTCCATAAAGACTTTGAGAAATATAAGGGTATTGAGAGAAATAATATGTTTTTCGAAAAACAAAAAAAAAATACCCTTTTGCAAAAGTATAAGGATTGGGTTTCAAAGTTTGACTCTACGCATCGAACACAAATGACCATTTCACATATGTCATTTATATCCGTGCTTTCATCCAAGCATATGGAGAAAAATTTGCAGTTATCAATGAATTCTAACATTTTATTTATGTTATACATTTCAAATGGGGCAAAAATATACTAGGGCATAAAAAAACATCAACATACCGACTACCTATGTTACCTCGTTGCTGTCTGCAGCGCGACTGGCAGGAAAATCAATTCCTTATCCCACAGTGCCAAACTGGTTTTTTCGCTCTCAATAGCGACTGAAATAAGAGCGTAAGAATACGTGTGCTGAGAGTAACTGCTCGTTTGACTCAAAACGCACATGTCTGCACCAAATGCCTCGGTCATATACACAATTATGTATATATATAACTATATGTCATGAAATTTAATGGTTATCTGACGATAATGACCAGAGATTCGAATGGTCTGCATTGCTAAGCTAAAGACTTACCAACCACAAATGAAGCTTTTAAGTATGATAGCTTTTGAATTTCAATAACTTCATTTCCAGCAATTGGATTTTCAGAAAGACTTTTTGTCTCAGCAAGATCCTAGCCTTTATATATTTCATCATATTCTGCATGAAATGTGTGATAATGACGCTTTATATTAAAATTACGGTTGCATAAAAACGTTCCACAAAGTAAGCATCGTACATTCTTATCGCCTTTTACAGCGAAAAACATTTACTCACAATCGTTATTACTCATTGTGTTGAACTACTGAAAGTTGAACGCAGAATAAAACAAAATATTCCTTTGCAATTCTTGAAATATGAATATGCCTTTTTGGGCATTGCGCAGATTTTCCTAAAATTAACTGGCAAGCATTTGGCAAAATTCTGAAGAAATTCAGCGAACAGCGGAGCAGAATTAGCAGCGTCGTTTTTGTGTATGCACAGTACTGCCGCGTCGAAGCTACCCACGCGTAGAGTTTTGCCGATAGATGGTATATGTAGAACAGGCCGAGGCATTTAGTGGGACAATTGTCCGTATAATTGAGAACCAAATTCACACAGATTCGTCCGGACCCTGTAACTTTTGTAATTATCAACAGATTTGGCAATTTGGCGTCGATAATTTTTGAGAGGTCATTGGTTAATTGTGTGTATTCTCCAAGTAAATACAATATTTCATATTTTTTGTAGTTATTAACTTTTAACAGCTTTGAGAACATATTTAATAAATGTTATAATATCTATATAAAAAATAAGTTAGTACAAGGTTTGGCCAAATCAACTGGTAAATAATCAATCGAAAATCCCGAAAAAATTGATAAATCTCTCAAACTGGAAGCACAGCCTGTAGGCAGCATTTTGAAATACGTTAGCTCAAATTCAAACCAATATTTTTAGTAGTTTGCGAGATATTTGCAATCAAAGTTCACAATCTTCTGTCATTTTCATGTGGTTGTTGTAATCACAAATTACACTGTGAGAAAAGAGTGGGAACGGTGGCACTCGCCTACGCGTAAAGGTGTTCTACACATAAAAAACATGAATCGGGCCCCTAAATCAGGATTTGGCCTGGGGCATTTTTCGGTTTTTCGCAAATATTTTCCAAAATAATGTTGAGCGGAGTTATATTCATGCTACTGGGACGGAAACGCGTCTTTTGATACCCCTCCCCACATTTTTGGCCGCGTATTAGCGCTCAGTACTGCGATGAGGTCAACCAATTAATCTACCTCTGACGAGGCCTTGTACGTGGCGAAGCGTGCATGCTAGTTAAAACCAGGTCTGAGCTCGCCGGATTGGGGTGGTTCTTGCTTGCCACATATGTACATGGGTTAACCTAACACACAATAGAAATTCATGCACATCTTTAATTCGAACCAGACACAAAAGAAAAACTTTAACCCCAAAAAAAACCCCTAAAGATACAACAGACCAACGAAAGCAGAAAGAACTGAAAATGCAACCGATCGAATCAGGAAAGCAATAAAGCCGCTTTCCTTCTCTCCTCCTACCCAACCATGAGAGATTTATTTTTGACGTTTATCCCTAAACCCAACCATACCCAAATGAAGATCTTTTAAATAAACAAGTAAGGAAGTCTAAGTTCGGGTGAACCGAACATTAAATACCCAGCGTTAGTTTTCAGAAAAAGGGGGCGTGGTTTTCATCCGATTTCGCCCATTTTAAAAACCAATCTATGCCGAGCCTAAACAATAGCGAATTTGGTGGGCGCGGCCACGCTCCTTGCTTATAAAGCTTTAACCGCTTACATGAGCCAAAAGTACTGAATCGATCTTTTCAAGGGTTATACCATGTCCTATATATAACTTTGGAAAAGAAGGCGTGCTTGGCCCATTACTTTTAACGTATTTTGTGAAATTTTTGATATACGGATATATGTGTCCATTAATCAATATTTACCTAATTTTAAAAAAGTGGGTGGTGGCACGCCCACGGATTTTATTATGTTGTTTGTCCCTATTGAAGATCAGTTTTCATTGCAGATCTTTATGATACTTTCACAGTGGCTTGTTAATAGTGAAATGTTGATATTTTGTTTATTCACTTGTGGGCGGTGCCACGCCCATTTTCCAAAATATTACCAAAAAACCTTTAAACATCACTAACAACATCATCAGGTGAATGAGTGTACTAAATTTTAGCATTATATCTTTATCAGTTAAATAGATATTGCATATTACGGTTTCCTAACTCTCGTTTAGAGAAGTTTAGTCCAAAAAGGGGCGTGGTCGTTCACCGATTTTTCTTATTTTCTGTGGTAGTACTCTACATAAACATAACATGCCTGGAACCTAGTTTCGTAAACCTATCTCACACCGTTCCGAAGTTATTAGCAGTCGAATTTGAAAATTGCTTGACTCATAAGTGGGCGGTACCACGCCCACTTTCCAAAATTTTGCAAAAATAATGTAAAGAATATGAAAATTGATGTATGTACCAAATTATATTATTATAGCGGTATCAGTTAATTAGATATGGACTTTTCAATATTTCCACCTCCTTCCAATATAACTTTTCTAAAAAAGTAGGCGTGGTCGCCAAGCGATTTCGTTTATTTTCTATATCTGAATTTAACACAACAATAGTATGCCCTCTACAAAATTTCGTTATACTAGCATAAACTGTTCTCAAGTTATTAGGAGTCAAAATTTTAAAATTTCTTCAAATATATGGGGGCGGTGCCACGCCCCTTTTCAAAAAATTTGGTATAATCCGCCTTAGAACATATAAATCAATACATATTGCAAATTTTATCATTGTAGCTGCTTCTGATTTTGAATTAACCCGTTTTATACGTTTTTCGAAATTTTCGATATCGAAAAAGGGGGCGTGGTTATCATCCGATTTCGCCCATTTTCAATAGCAACCTATCTTGGCCAGAAAGTAACCTGTATGCAAAATTTCATGCAAATATCTCAATTTTTACTCAAGTTATCGTGTACACGGACGGACAGACGGACAGACGGACGGACATGCCTTAATCAATTCCCCTAAGAACTTTCATATATGGAACTCTATATCTAACTCGATTATTTTGTGCCGTTACATAGTACCGCTATGTGGACAAAATTAATATACCCTTGTACTAGTACTAGTACGCTGGGTATAAAAACTAGTACCGATTCATCTTCATATTCTTAAATCAATTACTTATTTATTGAAAAGTTATATGCATGTTCTTACATATATGTATGTATATATCTCTACTTCTAGTTTTATCAAACCTTAGTTATTACAGTTAATTTATTCAATTTTTTTTGTTGTAGATAATTATCCAAAAAAATCTATACAAATAAATATGTTTATTTATTTAATTTTTTTTTTTGTATTTTTATAAACATTATTTCTTTATAAGATACTAACTTGACCGCTCAATATCAAACATTATTGTCAGCAAACAAGAGTTAATTTTGGTTTTACCCATTATCCGATCACAAAAAATGATTTTATTATAAAATTACAATAATGTATAGAATCGAAAATGATGAGTTTGTTGAACTTTTATTCTTCATCCAAAAAAAAATTTTAAACAAGTTTGCATATATCAATGCTAATATTAATTAGAAAGAAATTATTTTTGTTTAAAAAAAAATCCTAGTTTAACTCTTTATAGGTTATTTTTATTATTAAGTAAACAAATGAAACATTTGCTTACTCATTCCATTCGAAATTTTTTAAATGAAAAGAAGTTTATGTACATGGGACAGAAAGGGTTAAATATGTATTCTTTGTCATTAGAATATATTTTTCTCAACTCTGCTTATATGGGGATTTTAAGAGAATGAAAACATGCCAACGGTGGCAACGCAAAAAAAAAGTAAAACCAAATGCGGTTAGGCTTCTCAGCAAAAATTCATCTGCTTTGTAGATGCCGTCCGGAGTCGGCGAAAAACCGTGGGTCCCGCCAATTTGTAGGAAAAATTTCAAAGCGGCACACCACAAATTGGAAGAGAAGCTCGGCGCAAAAATCTCAAAATGAACAAAAATTTAATCATTAAATTATTTTGCTTTTTTTTCAACCTTCACTTTTTCCACTATAAATATGCCTATATACATATATTAATATTTATTAATTTTACTCTACGTTGAGACTAAATTAAAGATTACGTGACTCTTTTGTATAAGTACTTCATATAATTTTCTTTCTTCTCTTTTTTTTCTAAAACTTTCAATTTTGAATTTTTAACTTTATTTTTTTAAACTTAATTTTTAGAGATTTCATGATCTATCCAACGATTTTTATACGATCTTCATTAGTTGATTAAGCAAAGACTTTTCTCCTCATGCCTTAACCCACAGGAAATAGATTCTGAGGTTGGGTCTGCCTGCAGGATTTCAGGTACTGATTAAATGTTTCGCTTTTGATATCACGAACTAAGTAGTACCTACATGGGTCGTTCTTAAAAAACATGACCATTCTGAATTTCGTAATTTTTAAAAATTAAGTTGGCCATATCTGTTTATAATTGGCCTCATGTGGTTACGGATGGTATCAACAATAGGAATACATAAATAGCAGTATTTTTTTAATTTTTGGATTTTTTACACACAGAGTGGACCGGTAACAGAGGGGACAAATTAACTCAAAAATACCATATTTTAGCTTTTTATTCGAATTTTGGAGAATATATTTGTCCACTTAATTAATGTACATAAAATATTTATAAAAAAATTATAAAATAAATAAAAAATCACTTTACTCACCGTTTTTCAACAGTAACAGAGTTGACACTGAATAAGGACGTACACGGCATACAATTGGGTTCCTTACTCAACAACGCACTAAACAAGACTGAACAGTTCAAAACACATTTTGTTGATTTTAGCTAAGTTATGATGGAGAAGCATAAGAGAAATATACGCGTCATAACTTTTAACAAAAATTTTTCAATAAAATGAGTGGACGTAACAGAGGGAACCAAAACCTGGGGACAAAAATTTTCTTCATAAAAATTGTACAAAAAAATTATTTTTCATCATTCTTTTCTATATATGTTTTTAATATATACAAAATATATACAAACTGAATAACAAAAATTGTAAATATTATTTTTTTTCAATTTTATTTCAACTGAAAATAACCATTAAATTTGTATAAATTGGCTCGGGACACAGGATTTTGCTAAACCTTTGACATTGAAAATATTTTTTAAGTTATTTTCAGATAATTAATTATTTTTTTTTATAATATAGTTACGTAGAATCGATAATAATTTATAAAAATGCAGATATTTTTCTATTTTCTTTTTGAAGAAACAAAATATAAAATAGTAAAGTCTGGGGACACCAATTGGTCATGTTTTTTAAGAATGACCCACATTCATAACTTATGAAAACGTGGTTTACTTGGTGACCGTGCACCTTCAAAAGCAATTTTTTTACCAAGAGTGGTTTTAGAAAACAACTTTTCACCTCGAGATCGCCAGCCAGAAAGAACGTGATTAATTTTGCGGAAATCGATCTTGCTCTTGTCTTTATCTCCTCATTTTCTCAAAAACTCATTTTCTCAAAAACTCATTTTCTCAAACCTTTAGATCAGTTGCGACAAGTGTTGCCACTGAACTACGTTTTGTAACTTTAACCCTCTGATGGTGTGATACAAGAAAAATTGCGGTGGAATATTGCCGTCAATGAAGAGAACTACCAAGACTTTCTGATTAAGTGCACACCTATGAGTGTTTCCATCAAAAGAAGCTACAAGACCAAGCCGAGCTCACAAATCAGGTTCCGGTAAACTATGTATATGGAGCATATATTTTGCACGGGAGCTGAAAAGGCGGCATGTTAGCATGACTGCATATCCTTTGCATGATATGTACCTAAAATCTTCACGTCTAAGTCTTCTAAAACATAGTATGAGGAACCCAGTTTTTCCCGAATCCTATCCCTGAGAAATGTTTTTGAAAGTTTTGCATTAAATTGTTTCGCCAGATTGCTTTGTGCAAAGTTCCTACGTAAAACCTCCTGACCTGGTACGTATGTTACTTCCCGTGACCGTAGGTTATAATGATGTTCATTGCGGTCATGCGCTTTTTTCAGTTTTTCCTTAACAATGTCTCGAACATTTAAAAGTTGGTCTATACGTGTTTGACTGGTTTCTGCTATACCCTCTGTGGTCATATCAATATTTTTCAAAAGCTCGTAGGTATCGCCGTGCGTCACCATATGCTGACCAAATAAAACAAAATAGGGACTATAACCTATCGATTGATGGAACGAGCTTCGAGTGCGGCATTTATGCTGCCCGTTGATCGCTATGTATATACGCCCTCAAAGCAGCATTAATCGAGCGATTCAAACGCTCTGAAGCGTTGCTCTGAGGCGAATACACTGCGGTAAGTGTGTGCTTAACCCACACTTAGTCAAAAATGCGTGGACCTCCTTCGACCGAAATTGGCTACCATCGTCGCCTACCACAAATTCTGGTACATCAAATACTTGCTCTTTCAAAAACTTTACAATTGGACTGGTTGTGAACTTCTTTAAAGGGCACAGGAAACTAAATTTAGGCAAGTGATCCAGAACCACTAGAATACCTATAAACCCCTTTTTCGACCTGGGGAAGGGGCCGACTATATCAAAATATATGCGTTGAAAAATCCTTTCCACGGGTTTAATTTTCCCCATTGGCGGACGTAAAATATTGGTAGGGTACTTCGTCGTTTTACAAAGATGACAGTTATTCACATACTCTTTGACTGATTGGAATAAACCGGGCCAATAGAAGTAACGACGAACCCTTTCTACCGTTTTAGACACACCTGCATGTGCGCTAGTGGGAACATCATGCGCCTGTTTCGGAACAACCAACTTCCATGCAGCATTCTCCTGAACAGAATCGCCGGAATAGCACTCAGTACGATGATAAATGAATTTATCTGAGATTTTGAAGTCGAGATACTTCTCCAAATTCTCTGATAATTTCGCCTTAAGTTCAACATTCTCTGGTTCATCAAACGCTTCTGAAGCTAGATTGATATCTGGTACATAATCTATTTCAATGACTGCTACTATCTCATCCTCGCAGTGGACGCGTGAAAGAGCGTCGGGTACAACATTAGCACTGCCTTTTCTGTGTTCAATAGTGATTACTTTGAATTGCTGCCCTTCCACATACGCTCGAAACTTTTTAATAGCCAATACTGCCGCCAAACACACACGTTCTGTCACGGAATAATTTTGTTGAGCCTTATTTAACTTTTGTGACATATATGCAATGGGTATTTCTACGCCTCCGTCATTCTTTTGCGCTAGGACGGCTCCCACGCCATGGTTGCCAGCGTCGCATTGGATGATAAACATAGTATATTTCTACTAGTAGCGCAACTAACAGCTGACTTACTCCGAATAGGCACACACACACAAACCACACAGGGTACGTTGTATGCAATAATAAAGCAATCGGATTTTAATGCTGAAATATTGAACGTAAAGACAAAAAACTCCCAAGTTATTATATATAAAGCAGTTTTAACAACTTATCAGATGCTAGTAATTGTACATTTCATTATAAATGAAAGTTTCTAATTGCAATTTTTACTGTCAAGCAACTCTGAACGTTATTTCCTCCATTCCACTTTATCGGAGTACCATCATCCACTGCCTTACACTCAGATTCGTAAAAAAGATGCCAAACTATTCGAGGTAAACAATGATGATAAAGGGCTTTTTAAAGTTAGGATTGGCTAAGAAAGGTGCTGTCGTCAGCTTGTCTTTAATGTCGTCAAAGGACCGTTGCGGCTCGTCTGACCAGCTCAGTTAAGGGATAGGTTACCTCAGCGTAATTGTGAATGAACCGGATGTGAACGGCAACTTCTTTAAGCAACTCAATATGATTTTCAAAATTCTCGGACAGTAGAAGAAGATCGTCTAAGTAAACGAAAACTTTCTCTTTAAGATGGTATGGGATAACGCGATCCACCAACCTGCACATCGTTTGTGGTGCATTGCACAGGCCGAACGGCATCACAGTGTATTGGTATAGCGGTCGATTTGGCACTGTGAAGGCCGTTTTTCCGCGGGAATTCATTTTTAGAGGGATCTGCCAGAATGCATCTTTCAAATCCAGACTAGAAATGAATTACGCTCGTGGTAGCCTGGACAATATACCCTCGATGTGTGGCAGAGGATACGCGTCTTTTACCGTAAAAGCATTTACCTTCCTACTGTCTAAGCAAAGTCGCACTTTTCCAGGTTTTCGGACAAAAACACTGGCGAAGACCACGGGCTATTGGATTCCTGCATAACCCCAAGCGATAGCATACGGTCGATTTCGTCGCACATCAATTTCTCCGATGCGGGAGAAATCGGAAAATGCCGTTGCTTGACGGGTTTAGATTCACCAACATCGATGGTATGCTCCACCAGAAAGGTTTTGCTGAGTCCGTGCACTTCAAAACTTGGAAAACATGCTATAGCAGGGTTAAGGCAAGTTAAATCGTGTCTGTTTGGATCTAATCCACCTATGCTAACTTCGCTAACAACATTTACTGCGATCTTGAATGTCTTCCAAAAGTCTATTCCAAGATATAGATTTTGAACCAGAGAGGGTATTACATAAAATTCGATCGGATGCGATTCAGATTTGTGAGTAACAGTAAGTTTGATAATGTCAGCAAAATCCTGCCTAGAACCGTCTGCTGTGCGCCTTTAACACCTCTGTTTCAGCTAATAGCTCAGTTGCTACATCAGCACCTATTAGGGTTGCCAGATTTCGAAACATCGATATCAGTACATTGGGGTCTGGACATCGTAGAAAATCAGTACAAAATCAGTACAAACATTTTATTGGCAAAAAAATCGAAAACAACACCCCAAAAAGCAAAGTAAACTAAAAATACATTGTTGTAGACTTTCCGAAATAAACATGACCTTACTAAACGCTGCTTTTTCGTTTACAAAAGATTTGAAAGTAAACTTTATATACCTAATAGAAACGACACCTTGGTTACAAGCTTATAAAACGTTTTCAAAGAAAGCTTTTTACGAATGTTTTTTGTTTTCTAAAACTTTATTGAAACCATATTCCTACATTTTCATTCACTGTATAAAAAGTTTCCTTTAAACTTTAAAATAAATTGATACTGGGAACTAGGGCCACGATATCGAATGCAAAGCATCGATTCTGTACTCATTTGAAGTATCGCTTCAAATATATCGGGTACCCGATAATATCGAAACAAAAAGACTCGATAGTCAAAATATCGATGCTAAATGTACATGACAAACAAGCACTTCAATAACCGAATGGTTCGCTGCAAGCAAATTCATACGTTTTGTAAATGATTACCATAGGTTCGTATAAACTTCAATAAAATAAATAATAACATAAACTAGTTTAATATGAGCAAATTTGATTTTTTTAATTTGATAAATTTTACTTGAAGAAACGAAGATCAAAAGCCCCACTCTTCCTCTGTGCAATCTGCCATGAATAGTAATTTATCCAACCTCTTCCCCTTCAACCTGTTACGTGTTTTTGTCATTGTTAAACCTGCCTTTGAAAATAGGCGCTCTTATGGGACAGAAGTTGCTGGTACTTCTAGATATCGTAAAGCAATTTTCGACAAATGAGGATATTTATGCTTATTTTCCTTCCAAAAACGCAAAAGATAGCCACTTAAAGGAAGTAGTTTGCAACGAATATATTCATTGATGTTTTCGCTTTGTCGGATTGCACTTTCACTTCCTCGACCAGATGGTAAAGTTTCTATGTGATTCCAAAATTCATTTTTGTCGGAACACAAATTCTTGGATTGCATGTGCGGCTTCTTCCCGACTGATCATATCACGTAGCCAAGACATACCTAGGGAATAAGCGCAGGGATCAGAAAATGCAATATTTTTGAAGCGTGTTTCTAAAACACCCCACAAATCAAAAACATTTTATAACACCTTATATCTGTGTCTACAACAACCACATGGAAATGACAGACAATTTTCTACTTTAATTTCAAAAATCGCTTGAACGAAATAAAATATCGGATTTCCCCCTTAGGATGATTGTTACAGCGGTCAAGACGCGTCGTTTGATACCTCTCCCGCTCTTTTTGGACGTGTATTAACAGTTGACGTTGGATGGATAGTATTACCTTTTTTTCAGTATAAAGGCAAAACAATATCACAATAAGTTAGTACTTCAAGTTTGTTGTAACCTTTTTGGACGTATTAAGTGCATATTGGCGTCTGCCTTTTCCGGCTAAATTAACTGTTATTATTTGGTTCTGATTTTCCTTCGATTCGCGTCACAAGTTAGAGAGAGACAACCAGCAGAGCGGTATTTTTGCTCTATTAGTTCCATATTTTTTAAAAAATTCGATACGATACCGGGGTCTAGATACTCGATGCCGAAAAGTATCGTTAAAAAAGCATCGAGTACAAAATATCGGTATCGAAGGGCAAAAGTTTCGATATGGTATCGTATCGTATCGAAATTCGTGTCCCTACTGGGAACACTTAAATATACATATTACATACATTCATAACGCTTTTTACAGAAAGTTAACTTCAAGTTATTCTTAAAAACATTTACAGAAACGCTTATTGGGACGGCTTAACGAAAAAAAAATAAACAAAACAACAAATATAATGTAATATATGTAAATGACTTCAGGTTTTTTTAGAGATCAAATGTGATATTTATATCGCATGTACATAAGTCAATTCAAGTTCATAAATATTTTACTGATACTTTAAAGATTTTTGCACGCTGTTTACAATGTCAAGGCCTTTTTCTGATTTCAAAAATTCACAAAACTCCTGACATGTCATATTATAATTGGTTTTAATTAAAAGTTCGCTTTCCAAAACTTCAATCCCTAGTCTATTTCTCTCTTTCCTCCATGCTGTAAACATTAGACTAAAAATTCTTTCGGCATCTGCGTTCGAGTGAGGAATTGAAAAAATAAAATTGCAAACTCTTTCCAAATTCGGAAATGTCCCACTGTTTAAAAAGTCAATCCACTTTTTCTCTACTGTTTTATCTTTGTCGATATTTTTTACGAAATTCCTTAGGCCTATTATTTCGTCAAAAAGCTTATCGAAATCTATGTTTTGAATTTTAAAAAGTTTGCATATATCTTTAAAATCCTGGAATCTAATTTCGGAATTTAAACACAGAACGTTTAACTTTTCGTATTTGTTATTTTCAAAATCAAAATGATTTTCGAGGTATTTGATTATTGATGACAAGAAAGCATTCGCTCTTTTCTTGAATAGAGATACTGCCTGCAAATCGTCACTTTTGCTGCAAACATTTTCAGCAATGGAACCGTAAAACTGTTGCTGTTTTTGGTGTATAAATTTGTCCCTCAAGGAACTCATTATTTTGAATATTTCAGTTATAATAACATCACATTTAACCTCTAGCTTTTGAATAGCGATCACAAATGTTGTTCCAATATTGTGCAGGAACCCTAGGTATGCTTCGGCTGTAGAGCTTTCAAAAAAAGTTCCTAAAGTGCGTAGACATGATTCTTGGGACAAGAAATAACTCTTTACAGCTTCAAAGTTTTTATAAAGTCTTTCGATGGCTGGAGTCAAGCTCAACCATCTGGTAGAAATGTGACGCAACATTTCGGACCACTCTAGATCACAAAACATGAAAATTTCTTTTAGGTTAGCAGTTCGTTTTGTAGATGAACTAAATTCATTGAAAACCTTTATTACTATGTTTTCAAAATCAAAATGTAACAACTTTAAAGAGCATTTAAAGTAGTTATGTAATACATGGCACAGACAGCCCATTCCAATCAAATTTGGATTATCTTTTTGCAGCTCAGTGAAAACACTTTGGTTTCTACCAAAATTAACATTAGCGTTGTCGGCACAGAAACTGGAAGCTTTGGCCAAATTTAATTTATGATCACTTAGTGTTTGCCTTAAGCAATTAGCTATGCTTTCAGACGATTCAAAATCAGATTTATAAAAACTTAGAAGTTTAACGTTGATACCAGTATCTTTCTTGAAATATTTTATAATAACAGGAAACGTTTTGATGTTCCCTTTATTAGAGGCATCAGTCGAAACAGAAAACGGATGAACATCTTGTAATTCCTCGTAAATTGTTTGAATTGAAAACTTTGATAGTATATTAGTCGTAATTTTTGAACACTTTGTTCTACCACAGGTAAATTTTGAAGCTATATCAGAATCTGGAAATAATTTTTTAAAAAGTTTGCTTGTGCAGTCTGCTGACAAATAACTGTGACTGTGCATTACAGTGTGATATGCAAAACCAGCTTCAGCGTAGACACTTTTATCTTCTTTCGACTTGCGGTCTCCACGAAAAAACGTTGACACACATGGCTGCTGAGACGTGAAGGCATAAGTCTTAAGGTGTTTTGATGTTTTCGCATGCTGTTTTATGTCGGTAATGCCTGCATTTGCAATGGAGAAGACAACGCCACACACTGTGCACTTTGCATTATAAATGTTGTTAGTTTTGCTAATCCAATTGAATTCTTTTACCCACGCACTGTTGAACTTAGTTTTTCTTCGGTGCATTTTGATTTTGGACTTTTTACGAACAGGAGAATTTGCTTCACAAACAGTGGACGTTGAAGACATTGAGCCTGTATCTGACGAAGCATTGCAATTTTCCATGCTTTTGTGCTCTTCACGGGCAGGAGAAGTTGCTTCACAATCAGTGGGCGTTGAAGAGAGTGAGCCTTCATCTGACGATGCATTGCTACTTTCCATGCGTAAATATATGTATGTATATGCTAAAGTTGAAAAAAAAAAATACTTATTAATATAAACAAACTACATAATTATTAAACTTTTGAAACACTTACATTAAGAACAAAACAATTGAAATACATATGTATGTTTTCTTGTTCTACAGCTGTTCACGGGCAGTGTTGTCGCTGTCATTTTAATTGCATTTTTCAAGTCACTATGGAATCTGGCACTAAAACGCCTATCACACGATATGTTTTGTCATCTGTATATATCAGTTTTTTGTATGGATACAGACAAGTCGAAGAGATGGCTTGAATTATAGAAATCAGTACTTTTTCTTAAAAATAAGTACGAGAAAATCAGTACAAATTCCGTAAAATCAGTACAAAAGCGTACTGATTTTATTTTTCTAAAAAAATCAGTACTTTAGAGCGACATCAGTACATGTACTGATAAAATCAGTACGTATGGCAACCCTAGCACCTATGCAACTAACTGACGCTCCTGAATTAAGCAATCCAAGGCAGGTTTTATTCAAAATATTTACTGCAGCATAGGGTCTTAAGTCATTTGCTTGTTGGAAATTTTTTTTTCGACTTTATAGTTGACCAAAACTTACGTGCTCTTTCCGCAGACGAGTACGCTTAAAGATCCTTTCTCGTGTTTGTCGGTAAGCTAAAAGTCTCTCATGAAATGGTTTGATAGGGTACAACGGTGGAATAGGTTTGGAAACTTGTCTATCATTTTTAAGAATGGTTGCAGGAATGTTCGATTCTGGGCATCCGATTGTCAGTGGGGATGTCTGCTCCTGTTGCCGACATCCCTCACCCTATTTTCCGAACTTAGGACAATTCAGAAGGAAGAATGCGATCAGCCCACAGCCGTAACAGAAAACTCGCCTAGGCTTAGTACAAACTTTATAGTTGTGGCCAAGTTCGTCACAGTTCCAACATTTTCTGGGTTCCACGGAGTTGGGAACACCGTTGCTATCGAGAGCAGAAACTTCTTCACCTGGTACTAAATCAACTTCTTCCACCTCTGCTACCTGCCTTCGTTGCCCATAAAATGGCATCGTTTGTTGAGATTTTCCTTGCATCTCTGCGAAAAGGTTTCCGCGTCGTATATAAGATCTGCGCAGCTCGCATATAGTGCGAATATCCAGATGCAGAAGCTCTAAACGAATGTCAGGTTGTAAATTCGGTATAATAGATTCAACCATCTCGTGTTCAGTTAGAGGTCTACGCAATCCGTCAGCTATGTTCATAATCGAATCAAGATAAGTCTCAAACGATTCCCCATTCTTTTGCCTCCTATTCCGAACCGTCTCTAAAATGTCAAAATCTGTTCTAAAATCCTTGAAGTATCTCCTGATATCGTCGCATATATCTACCCAATCAAGTGCGTTTGCTGAACGATGATAACGCCAGAACCATCGTTTGACCTTGCCTTCAAACAGCACATGAATATTTTGGCATAATAAATGGAAATCACCACGCAGAGTAGACCGAGTTAAAGCGTTAACCCTATATATGAACTCATCTACCGTAATGCTATCGAGCGACCCGTCAAATGATAATTTCCAACCCGAAACGATTTTCGCAGCTACAGATACTGGAAGAGTATCCCCATCAGAACGAAAACGTACAGCATTCCCATTTTCACGGTTTTCCTGAGCAGAAGGTAATCCATTTGCGACTACTACTCTATGGTTCTCTGTGCCAGAACGAGACGCGTTTAAATTAATATTACTCAATTAATTCCCAAGAGAATCTGCTACTACCCTACTGATTTCCTCACGTATTTGCCTAGATGAACGTCCTTCGTATTCCCTTAAGGACTCTTCTAACATAGTGCGAATCTGCCTTTGATTAGCACCCTGACCTGAGATTTGCGGACTTCGCGTATGATTTGCCTGGTTCAGAATACGAGAATTAGAAGACATTTCATTACCCCTAAACCTTGTCACCGGACCCTCTCGTCTTGGTATTGTACCTTGACACACAACAGAAGCTAAACCATCAGTCGGATCTTCCTCGTTGAAGCTTTTTAAAGATTCTGTTTCACATGAGCGCCTACATAAAGGACAAGCGTTATTTTCAGTTAACCTAGTGATGCAAGCTCGATGGAATGTGTGTTGGCAAGGAGTCATGCAACCATGCTCTTCGGAGATTTCCTCGTTACATATGGTACACGTTCCATAGTGAGCGTTGAGGTTCACTAAATCCTCAGAGCTATGCCTAAGTGGCATTATTATATTCTAATCAAAAAAATCACTAATTGAAAAAAAACTGCTTCTCTTAATCTTACCCTTTACTTTTTGCAAATCTTAAAGAAAAAATGAAATATAAACTGTTGTAGGAAGTAGCTTATCGCATGTGAATAATAGGATGTGAGAATGATTTCAAGTAAGCCTTCGTCCGTAGAAGATATTGATTCGATGTAGCACTTCCGTTTAAAGTTAAAATTAATTGAATTAAAATAAATTATTTATAACCGGTATCAACACTCTATCAGTGTTTATCTGATATTTCCAGATTATATGAATTTACTTAACCCCCCTCAAAATTTTTGTTGCTTGACTGGTATCGGAACCGGTAATACTAATCTAATGAGAGATTTATTTTTGACGTTTATCCCTAAACCCAACCATACCCAAATGAAGATCTAGATCACCTCACATCCTTCTAAATAAAAAACTAGTACCGATTCATCTTCATATTCTTAAATCAATTACATATTTATTGAAAAGTTATATGCATGTTCTTACATATATATATATCTCTACTTCTAGTTTTATCAAACCTTAGTTATTACAGTTAATTTATTCAATTTTTTTTGTTGTAGATAATTATCCAAAAAAATCTATACAAATAAATCTGTTTATTTATTTAATTTTACTAATTTTTTTTTTGTGTTTTTATAAACATTATTTCTTTATAAGATACTAACTTTACCGCGCAATATCAAACATAATTTTCAGCAAACAAGAGTTAATTTTGGTTTTACCCATAAAATTACAATAATGAATAGAATCGAAAATGATGAGTTTGTTGAACTTTTATTTTTCATCCAAAAAAAAATTTTAAACAAGTTTGCATGTATTAATGCTACTGTTAATTAGAAAGAAATTATTTTTGTTTCAAAAAAAAATCCTAGTTTAACTCTTTATAGGTTATTTTTATTATTAAGTAAACAAATGAAACATTTCCTTACTCATTCCATTCGAAATTTTTGAAATGAAACATGGGACAGAAAGGGTTAAATATGTATTCTTTGTCATTAGAATATATTTTTCTCCCCTCTGCTTATATGGGGATTTTAAGAGAATGAAAACATGCCAACGGTGGCAACGCAAAAAAAAGTAAAACAAAATGCGGTTAGATGTAAAGAGAGAGAGCGTAACATGATCAACTATATTAATTATGAACAACCTTTTTCATGGTTTTTTCTTTTGTTTCTCTTGTTACCTTCTCTCGCTCTACACATGAAAACACACAATCACACAATAATGCAAAATAACTTTTAAGAGAATACGAGAATTTACGTTTAAGAGCACTTACGTTTCATGATTTCCAACGTTGTCAGCAGGCGCCTGGTGAGTTGAGTTGGTAGTTGAAAATTAAAATGACTTCTCTGCCTCTCTTTGCATTTAAAGCTGCAAACAACCACCGACGGAAAAACGGCCGACGTGTCAGCTGACACGATCTACCTTATGAGAATTGCGTGTAAGCGATTTTTCAACGACGTTCGTGACGTACGTTTTACGCACGTCGCTACGTCAAAACCAAAAAATTTCTGATTTTTACGTAAGAAACGTGTCAGTGTTGCCTATTCAACTATTTGCATGTTGAGTTTGGGCCGTTTGCAATTATTTTACAAAAATACCCAAAAAAGTTTTAAATATTGTCGAAATATCTTAAAAATTTTGACTGAAGTTTAAGTTTATAAATAAATATACTATATGTAGTTATTTAATATTGTTTTAGACATTTTACAAAATGAAAAATTTCATATATACAAAAGTAGAGGTTTGGGTAAGCATACATGCAAACTGAGGAATGGTAACACTGTATTGAATGTTTCTACGTAATCCCAACGTTCATAAAAAATCGCAAATTTGCTCATGTACGTCAACCGTCACCGTCCGTCAGACACGTCGATGGATGTTTGCAACTTAATTCTTATTAGAAATTTTTTTTTGTTTTAACGAGCATGCACGCTTCGCCACGTACAAGGCCTCGTCAGAGGTTGATTAATTGGTTGACTTCATCACAGTACCCCACGTAAACGATTACCAAAACGACCAAACTCCAAAACAAAACAATGTGGGTAGGAACTTAAGTTGATAATACATATCTACTAGATATCTGTCTATCACATATTGTGACTATAGGCCTGTTTTTTTTTACACGCATATATGTACATCTGCGTCTGCGACTAAAATAAAACGGTCATCTGCAACTGCGCTTATTCCATTATCAACGCGCATACATACATATATTTCCTCTGTTGACATTATTAAGGGATGATAAACAGATTGCTGGAAGTTGGTAAGATAGTTTGCAAAATGAATGGAAACTTCTTGGAAGTACTGATTTTATCAATCACTATTTCTTAGTTGCAGATAAAGTTGTGCGCTTACGCAGATAAAAAAAAAACAAGGCTTATATTATACAGAAAAAAAGTAATTTAATGCAAGTTAAACCAAGTAAAATATATTTTATTACATGTGGGAAAATTGTCCCTTCCTATACTCATACAATCCTTGTTGAAAAATTTTCAATTTTGATAAATGCAGTATGTGGGAAATGTATGTATCTATACACCCAAACTATATTAAACAAAGTAGTAGCGAACTTGACAGTTATCTCCTTTCTGTAGGAGTTTTAACGTCAAATGAAAAAAAATGTTAACCCTTTCGATTTTAAAATTTCTAATTTTTATCAGTTTGTTATTTTTATTAAAGAAATAACAAATGGTGGTATCAGTTTACGACAGCAACCGAGTGCTGAAACACGTCCAAAAATTGCCGGGAGAGGTATCAAGCCACGCGCTCAGTACCCATAAATAATAATCCGATTCCGAGATCAATTTTTTTGAGTAGTTTGCAAGATATTTGCAAACTAATGAAACAATTTGTGTACCAAGAAGACGGTATCGTGGACAATAGTCGGCAACTCAAGGTGTAAGCCACATAAAAACTATAGACAACGGCTCCGATTAGTTCTTCGGATTTTTGCAAATATTTTTCAAAATGATAAGAATATTTATTCCCAGAGACAGATTTTCATTTCAACCGAAAGGTGTCTTTGGTACTCCTCCCAACATTTTTTAGAGCTTGATGATAGTCGTAAACAGTGACCCAAATCGTTGATATATTAATACATATATACATATCGCACACTAAATCAAAAAGAGTCACAACTCCAAATCCGAGTAACTTTCAGTTAATTGCTTCTGGATCGCACAAAAGTGATTTGAATTTTAAAAACTTGACATCACTGTGCTCTTTAAAGAGTAACGATAATAGTCAAAAAGAAAAATATTGTATGTACTGGCTGCACTACTTTTTATTAGGCAATTTATGCCAAGAAAGCGACCAAAAAAAATTTTGAGTTGTGACTGTTTTTGATTTAGGGTGCGATATGTACATATGCAAGCTTGCTCTTTGCGGTCAAGGTCTTTGAAGAGGTAGACTCCAAAGTAGCAATTGATGGCACTTGGTGGCAAAAGTAAGCTTATTAGATAGTTTACAAATAACTATGTATGCATATTAATAATTTTTTGACTCTTGGAAATGCGGTTTAACTTTTTAATAAGAAAATTGTATGAACGTTTGCCAGTAAGGGTAAATACGTTGGCATATGCTTTTTTGAAGTAAGAATTCCTACAAAAACCAAATATTTCTTTTGTCATTCTACCTTGTTTAATTTGCCTTGTATACACCTAAGCGCTATTTCGGTTATTTCTTTCGGTTTTTCTGAGTTCCTCTTCGAAGCTTTATGTACCTACCTATAAAAATTCCGTGAGGCGTAACCATCTCCCATACAAAATATTTAAGGCGTTTTCCATAATATTTCGAAGTGCAAAACTTCGGCTCAATCAATAGTTATCTGAGGTCAAAGTTTAGGTTTTGATAAATTTGGTTTGCGCTTGCAGTAGTAAGAAAAATAACTTTTATCTAAGTCATTTCCATTTCAAAGACAAACCGTTTTTTTTTTTTAAATATGGACCCCCCCCCCCCTCCCCCCCCGAAAATATTTCCTGGATACGCGCCTGCATCGGTTCATAAGGTATGCTCTATTTATAAGGATGCAGTGATATAACGCCCATGGGAGTTATTTCCCATTCAAAAAGGAAATTACGCCCATGGACCTTATTTCCTTTTTAAATGGAAATATCGCCCATCTGCAAAAAGAAATAAAGCCCATGGCTCTTATTTCCTTTTTAAAAGAGAAATAACGCCCATAGGATTTTACGCGAGCAACACGAACTGTTGATTAGCATTTTTTTAAATCAAAATATCTTCAATACTATATAACCGATTTTTAAAATTTTGTTTGCATTGGAGATATCACTTCTATGGGTGCAAAACCGCGTATGTGCAAAATTTAAAATTTAATGTTAAAAACAACCCTGAACTACACCATGCTAATTTCTTCTGCGTAGTACATCCTGCGGCGTTGGCGGCCTTCGGCCGCTCTTATTATTAATAACCCTGGGCTACGCCATGCCAACTCCGGGTGGTTGCCCTGAACGGTGGCAACATGCCACAGTTCCCACTCTATGGGCGGGATCCATGGTATTTTTGTGCAGAACACCTTTCTGAATTGGCATAATATAACATAAAGGGAATAATTTTTAATTCTAGAGGTTGTGGTATTCTCCATTTATACCCTGAACCGTGGCAACGTGCCACGGTACGCACACTTTTTCACTTTTTAATTCCAAATTCAGCTTGTTTTAATTCGTTTTTAACGTCCGTGGGCCTTATTTCTCTTCGAAAAAGGAAATAACACCCATCAGCAAAAGGTGATAACACCTTTTTAAAAAGGAAATAAAGCCCATGGGCACTTTTTCTCTTTTGAGTGGGAAATAACGCCTTTATAAATATTGTGCCTTTCCACGCCCTCATATTTGTCAAAATCTTTATATAAAGATTTAATATTTTCATTCATTTCAAATCCATAAAGCAATCAGCAAAGCGACGGTACGTGTTACCCCTTTGCTGTTAAAAAATTGGAGGGTAATGGCATCGCGGCCAAACAAAGAAATTTGGAAGGAGTTCTTCGAAGTATATCGAAGCTATCCAGAAATCTGGAAAATTAAAAGCGAAGAATACAAAAATTAAATAAAAATATTTCGTGTTCTTCTAAAATGTCAATTACAAGTGCTGTAACCAATGCGCGTGCCATGTTGCTTCGTTCACAAATAACAGAGAAAAGAAGTATGACAACATGTGTGACCGTTTAAATGAAAGCTTTTTTTTTTCATCACACCATGTTTTTCACACAATGTGATCGTGTAAAGGGCCCTATTTAAATCAGTGGTGTCCAAAATGAAAAATGTGAGTGTATGAGTGAAAACGAGAGAATGGGAGCAGACCAGTGGGAAATTTAAACCAAAATAACAACATTGAAAATTTGGAATGTGTTAGACTTTCAGATAAAAAATTCAAGGATGTTACTTGTTAAGCCTACACATTGTTAAATAAGGGCGGTATTTTAGAGATTTTGTATTTGATAAAATTCTGGTACTACCCATATTAATGATCTGCAAATTAATATATGTTGTGGGAAAAGTGATAGGCTCTGAAAAGATATTCTTTTCAATACTGGATACGATATTCCTTCTAAAATTTTTCAGAATTCAACATTATTGTAACATAAAAGGCATTGCAAGTAGCCAAAGGCACATTCTGGCATAAAAAAGTTCTCACAGGGCATTGCAATGCATACACTAAGCGTCGCAGACAAGCTTGGTGTTTATAGCGCAGTTAGCCAAAAAAACGAGTTTCCGCACGTCATTGCGGCCATTCGCGTCTACGTATGAGCGATTATTGTAACCCGCAGTGGCAACGTAGAAATCAGCTGTTTTCATTTATTTACATTTGTTGACATTTTGTATAATGTTGCCATCGATCAGTTTTCATGCAAGTATCCACATATCAATTTACACTTTTTCACTTTTTTACAGGTCGCAATTAATATTAAATATGTATGACTAGTTAATTTTTTCATTATTTACCTCTTTTAATATTAATTCCGCGTTATTTTGATAATATTAGAAAAATGTTTTAGACATTTTTTGTAATAACCGCAAACGGGCTATACTCAGCATACAAACATATTAATAGGTAACTGTGTTGCTTGAGAGAGCAATCAGCTGACACGGTTTTACGTAAAAAATCAAATCAAATCAGATTTTTACGTACGGTATTACGTCAGCCACGGGTTTCGGTAATCGCTTACATTGATTCTCATAAGATAGGTTCGATCAGCTGACACGGCAACTCGTCAGCTACGGCAACTCGTCGTTCGCTAACTGCACTATTATTCGTTGCTGGCACAGTGATACAGTAGGAAAACTCTGGTGAAATTACATCCTGGAGGTGAAATTTTCAGAGTCGAAATTAATTGTACTATGCAATTACTTATACCCACGGTTACATTACCGCACCAAAACAAAACTAAAGGAGTAATTTTAGAAAAAGAGTATTTATTGCACATATTTTTCTATGGCAAGTATAAAAAATAAAAGTAAAATGGTAAAATTCCACAAAAATACATATGGGACAGACATATGGTACATATAATAATATAATACGCAAACCATGTGTGTGTCGCCAATTTTCCTAGTTTAGTTCGAAAGCATATTGAGTTTCGTACCATGAAAGCAGGCAAGAAACCATTGAAATTGAGTGGAGTTGCTAATTGTACTAAGTTGGCGTGCAATGAACACAGCCAATTCGTCTGTCACAATCAGGTGTTTTATGTCAGTTTGACAACAAATATTAATTAAAAAAATCAACAAATTTCTATCAGAAATAGAAAAAAAATTCAAAAAAGTACGTTGGAAGCGACGCAATTAAAAAAAATAATTGCAGTGTGGGCTCAATTTAGCCATGAGCTGCGTGGAGCACATAAAAATAGCCATATAAATGCAAAATTGTGCACGCAGCTGGCAAAGGAGCACGCCGTTTCGAGTTTTCATTGAGTTAATTTTTCTTTTATTTTATTTTTAACTTTGTTTTTTTTTATTTTGCTTAATCAGCTGGTAAGTGCCAACGTCATAGAAAACCAAATGTGTGTCACTATGCTATTCTAGCCCTTTAAGGCCTTATTACACTAATGAAAGTGAAATAAGGCCTTTCTTTCAAAAAAGGCTTTATTACACTTCGAAAGAGAAATAAAGTCTTAAAGGCCTTATTGCTCTTTCATTTTTTTTAATGAAACAATAATATTCTAATTCTTTTTGTATTTTATTGAATAGTTACACACAAATTTCACGTTAACCAAAGTGGGAAACGTGGCACGCGGAAGGACATCACCGTGGCTATGGCACACACCCGGAGTTGGAATGGCGTAGCCCAGGGTTATTTTTTGAAGCGCGGCCGAACGCCGCCTACGCGGAAAGGTGTTCTGCACTTAAAAATCGTGGATCAGGCCTCCGTAACAATAATCCGAAGGGGGAAAAGCAATATTTTGTTTCTGTGAAGTTATTAGTGAAAAACCGAAAATTGACCCGGGTCAGATCCCAAATTCGGGGCCCCATCCACGTTTTTTATGTGCAGAACACCTTTCCGCGCTTTAAAAAATAACCCTGGGCTACGCCATTCCAACTCCGGGTGTGTGCCATAGCCGTGGCTACCGCCACGGCGCTACCGCCACGGTGATGTCCTTCCGCGTGCCACGTTTCCCACTCTTTTCTCACAGGGTAATTTGTGATTACAACAACCACATGAAAAAGACAGAAAAATTGTGAACTTTAGCTGCAAATATCTTGCAAAATTCTAAAAATATCGGATTCCCCCCCCAGATTATTGTTACGGAGGTGAAGACGCGTCTATTGATACCTCTAGCAAGATTTTTGGACGTGTATTAACACTTGACGTTGGATGGAAAGTATTACCCAAGGAAGAAATAATTATATGTTGCTTAGTTTTTAAGAAAAATGTGTTCTATTTACGTGTCGATTCTGAGCGTAACCGGAAACTTTGTACCCAGAAGATTGTCTAACCAAAAATCGTAACCGGTGCATGTACCCGCGATTCTAGCGCGCATGGTAACGATGTCAAAAACAAACAATGCGCAAAAGAGTATAAAAGGCAAACGCGCACGAAACATCACGTTAAAAAGTGCTTATATTGTTTATTAATTCTTCTGAACTAGTATGTGTATAAAATTTGTGCTATTTTCTGTCCAAAAAAATATTTACAAAACACGTGCAATTTGTGGCGGTTACTTGCCGTTACCACCTCTTTCGGTGGTTACGAAATTGAACTGCAACTTGAGCCGGCAGAATACCAAACGGGTGTAAAAGTTTCCAAGATATTTGTTTGCCGGGTAAATCGAATGTTGTTACCACTATAGAATCGACCCGTTAATGTAAAATAGTCCAATTTTGATCACAATAAATAAAATAAAAATTCTTCAATTATTTACTTAAAATCTTTAAAATGGTCCGGTGGATGGCCGTGGGCGCGGGGCGCGAGCGCGGACGCACGAACCGGCGGACGCGGATGGGAGCGGGGGCGGACGCACAGCCGGAAATCAAATCTTAGTGATAACCCCAATCATATCAGTAGTTGGTTTTCACTTATGTTCGTAAAAAAAAAATAAGGCTTTATTGCACAATTGGGTAAATTTTTATAAAGGCTTTATTTCTCTTTCGAAGTGTAATAAGCCCTTTTTTGAAATAAAGGACTTATTTCACTTTCAATAGTGTAATAGCCACGGCTATGGCACACACCCGGAGTTGGAATGGCGTAGCCCAGGGTTATTTTTTAAAGCGCGGCCAAAGGCCGCCTACGCACAAAGGTGTTCTGCACATAAAAAACGTGGATGGGCCCCGAATTGGGGATCTGACCCGGGTCAATTTCCGGTTTTTCACTAATAACTTTTCACAGAAACAAAATATTGCTTTTACCCCTTCGGATTATTGTTACGGAGGCCCGATCCACGATTTTTAAGTGCAGAACGCCTTTCCGCGTAGGCGGCCTTCGGCCGCTCTTCAAAAAGTAACCCTGGTCTACGCCATTCCAACTCCGGGTGTGTGACAAAGCCGTGGCTACCGCCACGGTGATGCCCTTCCGCGTGCCACGTTTCCCACTTTGGTTAACGTGAAATTTGTGTGTAACTATTCAATAAAATACAAAAAGAATTAGAATATTATTGTTTCATTAAAAAAAATGGAAGAGCAATAAGGCCTTTAAGACTTTATTTCTCTTTCGAAGTGTAATAAAGCCTTTTTTGAAATAAAGGCCTTATTTCACTTTCAATTTAAATCTATTAAAAACTTGAATCACACAGAAATCGCCATCGTTCAAAGTAAAACGTTCAAGACCCTGTGACAAATGTGCTATTGAAAACATAATATATGACGAAAAATCATCGCAAACCTATCAGAGATCAATCTAAAAGTAGATTACCTATCATTTAAAACAACTTTTATCATTTTTCGTTTGCTTTGCGGGACTTAATTCAAGTAAATCTGTGTACACACGCCACATTGTAATTAACATTTAACCCAAGTACTAACATATCGCACACTAAATCAAAAACAGTCACAACTCAAAATCCGAGAACTTTCAGTTAATTGCTTCTGGATCGCACAAAAGTGATTTGATTTTTAAAAACTTGACATCACAGTGCTCTTTAAAGAGTAACGATAATAGTAAAAAAGAAAAATATTGTATGTATTGGCTGCCCACCTTTTTTTAGGCAATCTATGCCAAGAAAGCGACCTAAAAAAATTTTGAGTTGTGACTGTTTTTGATTTAGGGTGCGATATGTATTAAGGTGCCTCGCCAAAAAAAGTTGCACTGTTTCTACCGGAATTTCAAAATTCACTCTTTTCTAAGGACTCTCCCAAAATATTTCGCAAAAATATTAAGATTTACCGGAGCTAAACCGCGTCAAAAAAACGCTAAAAATATCGTTTTTTATGTATAAAAGGAGTATGAAAAAATATTTTTTAATAAAAAGCATCTGATATGATAGAGTGCAAAAGGTAAGCATAAAAAAGTTTAAAACTTTTATCAATACTATTATTGTGTACCTGCAAAAGAGTTAAATTTTACAGAAATGGCAACATCTCGAAAATACCTTTTAAATGATATCCTAATCGTCTAAATCCGTTAATAATTGGCTGAGTTATTAAAGTTTTCCACAAACGTACCCCTCGAAATATGACCAAAAACAGAATCATACATCTCAATATTTGGATTGCGTTGATAAAATTTTCAAACTTTTTTATGCTTACCTTTTGTACTCCAGCTAGTTCATCATCTTAGGTGCTTTTTATTAAAAAATATTTTTTCATACTCCTTTTATACATAAAAAACGAGATTTTTAGCGTTTTTTTAACGCTGTTTAGCTCCGGTAAATCTTAATATTTTTTCGAAATATTTTGACCAAGGTTTTAGAATACATTGAAGTTTATAATTCCGATGGAAACAGGGTGGCCATTTTTTTTGTATGGAGCGTGAGGCGCCTTAACACTGTAACCGGCAAGACCGCCTTTAGGCGGGGCTAAGTTAAACAGCTAAAACTTATATATCTGTTATTTGCTTTTGCAATTTTGTTATGTATCATTTTCGCCAAATATTTTTTCCGCATGGCAGCCCTGGTTTTACAGCTGTAGGTGACTTCAGAGTACCGTTATTTTCATACGCGTTGAAAATTTTGAGTGCATTGGGTAAAAAAATTATTTTTGCAAGAACTCGTTTTTGTAACTGAATAAAAAGTGATAGCAGGTGTTACGATCGTAAGTGGTAAGTGTTTCAGTGTTTTAAGGTTGGAAAATGTGAACAAAATGTTGGTTTATGATAAAGTGTACAGAATTATTGCCAAAAACGTGTACTCCGCCTAAAGGCGGAGTTGCCTGTTTCGCTGTACTATTTTATAGTGAAAGCAAAACTAACTATACGTTTGTTATTTAGTAGTCTAGCTCAAATTATTAAAATGGGTTACTCTAAAAGGCTCAAATTGTCTCAGTTGACTGATGAAGAGATCGAAAAATTTATGGAAGCTCTGGGTGACGACGATCTCTTTGAAGATGAGGTAAGCGACGACGAGAGTGAAGTTGAAGAATTAGCTACATCAGATGGAGATTTTGACCAATTGGACGATTTCGTGCAGGAACAAGAATGCGATTCTAGCGACGACCTTCCTTCAACAGGTAGGTACCTGAGTAGTTCAGGAGGCAACTTCTACACGTAGAGCTTACTTCGCCTAAATATAAAGGTTATATAATGTTTTTTTTTTTTTAGAAACGCCATCAACAAGCTCATCTACCGCGCCATCAACCAGTTTCCAACTGCCAACAACTACAAATAATACACAAAAATGTAAACCAAAGCAAAAAAGAAAGCGGTTATTCGGAAGAGTTTGTGGGCACTGCCTACGGAATAGAGATATCTACAGTTGCATGGAAGGACACAAAAGTTGTAGTCTTGGCTTCAACATACGCCGGTGTAAAACCATTCAAAGTTTCGTCTGATGATGTCCCTCCAAATAAAACAACCAGGTATGATAGGAAGAATAAACAATATATTGAAATCGACTGTCCTAATATTATCAAAGAATACAACCATCATATGGGGGGAGTTGATCTTATGGACGGCTTACTAGGACGTTATTTTATTCGGATGAAAACGAGGAAGTGGATGTTGCGAATATTCTATCATCTTATTGATATGGCAATCGTAAATGCATACCTACTCTATCGACGAATCAACGCAAGTTCTAGTTACGTGAAGCTGCCGAATTTTCGAGTTGAAGTAGCTGATGTGCTGTGTAATTCCCACAAACTTCAAAATAGACCTGTGGGACGACCATCTAATTCTTCCCTAAGTCCCCAATGTAAGCCAATTAAAAAAACGTATTTACCACCGGCTGACATTCGTTATGATGGCACCGATCATATACCTGATTTCTTGGACCGAAGCAATAAACGGATGTGTAAAATGCCTGGGTGTACATCGGAAACACAAATGTTTGCACCAAATGTAACCTAAACCTGTAAAGTTTTGCATTAATAAAATACATAGAAAAAACTATTTTCCTTTCTTTTAAGCACGCGTTAACAGGCAAGTCCGCCTAAAGGCGGGGTGGGGTTTTCCGGCCCTGGGAGGTAAACTATGAACTTTTTTGGTACTCTGATCGCAAATTCGAGTTTAAAACGCTAGAATAAATATGTATGAATTTTTTTATTGAAAACAAAAATTGGCCGGTTAGAGGGTTAATATGTATACTTTGACAACATCTTTGTCATAATTACAAAGCATTATGGCTGTGTTCGTAAATGCATCAAGACGCGCAAACTGCAATTGCATCACAAGCAGAACGTTCAGAAATGCCAATATGGCAGCACTGCAATAATCAAGCGTTCTAAAATGCAACACTTCTATCAAGAGTCGCTCATCACTCGCATCAAAGAAATTTTAGTTGCTTTTGATCACGATTTAACGATGTCTGACGAAAAGTAAGTGCGAAACTGTTTTATTTTAATTTTTGTACTGAAATTTAGTTAAATTATGTTAATAGTAATCGTAAAAACAATTATTTTTAAATTTTTAGTGAAAATCTTAGTAATGCGGAGACACAGCTATTGCTGAGAGTACGGCTGAATATAGAGGAGGAGTCCAAGCCTTTTCCAAAGCCTATTTAAAGTGAAACTATAACTTATTAATTTCCATAAAACTTATAAAACCTTACTTTAAAAATGGCCCAATTCATTCGGAAATGAGAATAGAAAATGTTTTAATAAATGATTTGTTTTTAGGTATTTTTCTTTTTAAAGACAAATATTTGAACCTAAACATTTTTCTATTTGACTACAATAACCTTCTTTTTCTTAAATTTAAAGGAAATGTACCATTTCCTTGCTCACAAAATTCGTCTACATAGTGTTAGATTCAGCAAAATTTCCATTTTAGTATTATACGCGTTCAAAAAAGCAAACAAACGTATTTGCAAATTGTCAAAACTTCTATCAAGAGCATCGCTCGTCAAATTCGCAGTGATGCCACTGTTGCTTATACTGCAAGTGATGTTGCATTTACGAACACAGCCTATGTTTCTCAACCAACAACCGAAAAATATCTAAATGTACTTTTAACAATTTTTCTTTTTTTATTCACCAAATTAATTTTGCAACACACAACCCTGAAATGCCAAAAAAGCGTTGACTGCCACCCCATGTACAGCCTGGCGGTGAATATAATCAGCTGATTGGTACAGAGTTTTACTACTGTATATACTGTGGTTGCTGGTTCGCTAACGACTGAACGATAGAGAGTAAGAATACGTGTGATCAATTGAACTATGAGATGGACACCACTGATTTAAATGCAAGCTTTGATCCACGATAGTGATTTCAACATTTCTTCGCTTAACACCAGTAACTTGATTCTGTAACTTTTTTAACGCCAAGTGTTAGCGTTAATTTCGCTAAACACCATTTTTAACACTTTCCCTATTCGCTTACTTTTTAACGACAGTGCTAGTGTTAATTTAGCTTACAGAATACCGAAACCATCTGTAGCTCGATTCTGTAACTTCTAACCACTCATCGACCGTTAAGCTAATCGCCTGATTTTGGCGTTTGCTCTTAACGAAAATGCGATTCTGTAACTTTCCTTAACACTAAAATCTAGTTAAATTTTATATGTGGTATATCAGAAGAAATTGACAGGAAAACTGCACTCATCTTAAGTACAACATTTGACAGTGCCGCCGTTCATGTCGCAATAGCGCAGGTGATAAGCGTTCGGACTACATCGTGCGGGTCGAGAGTTCGATTTCAGGTTTTCGGAGAACTTGTTTTCTATAATTCTAAACACCACCAAATTAATTCGCGTTAACTAACCATGAGAAACAGTGTTAGCTAACGATTTTCGTGTGTTTAGAAGATAGCGAATAGGGAAGTTTTAAAAATGGTGTTAACGGAAGTTGAAGTTAATACTTGGCGTTAAAAAAGATACAGAATCGCGCTACTGGTAATCCAACGGAACCTTGTGACAAAATGTTTGGGGTCTCCCAGCTGCCCTATTTTCTTCTGGCTTGCTATCATTCACAGAATCGTGTTCAATATATCCATTATCATCTTTCCGCAACTTAGGAGGAGAAAATTCAACAACCTTTCGCTCGGTATCGTTATTTATGGCTTCTTCCTTGTCGGGCAACAACAAATCATCAACAATTCCTTTTTGCGGTCAGGAATATGTAAACTCATCTCTAAAAATTTAACATCTTGAGAACATATTATTTGAAAAGTTCTTGAAACAATTATACGATAACCTTTTCTAGCAGCAAATTTATTTTATTACTTTTTCCCCAAAGATCTTCCATATGATTAAACTACGGTTGGTCATGATTCAACCTTTTGAAGGGGGTTTCCCAGTTTTTACTACTCGATGGACATCTGTTGCGAATGTACGAGTACGCTGCGATTTCCACCGCCTTCGCTTAAAAGGATTTTCCCCACCTATATTATAACAAAAGACATCTAGACATATCCAACAATGTCCGGTTCATCCCATATTGCTCAGATTCTCGTGGTACACTCACCCTTCTCAAAATACCGTTATCTGAAAGATATTTTTCGAATATGTTATTAAAGTACTCACAGGCGTTATCTGACTGTACACACTTGACTTTTTGTCCTGTCTGCCTCTTGATACTTGTTTGATAGAGCCTAAAAGCCTCGAAAACGTCTGATTTCTGTCGTAGGAAATAAACTTCACACCAACGTGAGCTATCATCTATGAGAAGTACCTCGCACGACCAATTGATTCTTCCCAACGACGTCGGAGTGTATTAACTCCAAAAGCTCCTTACAGTGCTCCCGGTTTTTATTAAAATGGTTTTATTAGGTCGCTTTCGTCGTATCTGTCCGCTAATTTTTGCATTCGATTTTAAACCAACTGCCTGTTGAGCTAGGGTCTTGAAATTTTCACCATAGGTCAGGTCCCGATGACAATGCAATATTATTATTATATTATTACGATAGGTGGCGCTTGGGTCGCTATATTTCCAAAATTCGCATTTATGGTCCGATTTGGATAAAATTCGGAACATGTATTACTACGATGAAAAGAAATTTTTCGGAAAAAAAAATTCCGCTAGGTGGGGCTGAGATCGCGGTAATAAAAACTCAAAATCGTAATTATGGACCGATTTGTCTGATATTTTACGTGTGTGTTACTTACTAAATTTCCAAATGCTCCAAAAAAATTGAACCCGCTAGGTGGCGCGTGAGTCGCTCTATTTAAGAAATGCGAAGGTCTGTTTTCGATGTCGATTAACTCGTTTTTCAACGAACTTCCCGTTGAGGTAAAATCTTGAAATTTTCATCATCGTTTAGTTTTCTGCCCCCACACAATATAACAAAAAAAAATTCCAATAGGTGGCGCACGGGTAAAGATATTTGAAAAGTTTCGTTTCCAGAGATTTTGCTTTGGATTTTGAACTAACTTGCAGTTGAGCTGGGGTTTTGCAATTTTCATCATCGTTCAGGCTTCGCTAACAATGCATTATACGAAAAAAAAAATCAAAAATATTGATTAATTTCATAAATTCCATTTATCGTCCTATCTTGAGTTTAGTCTTATTGCCACAGATATTAGAGGAAGTAGTGGATTATAGCATGACGTTCGTTAGTTAATCTTCGGCGCCATCTGCACATTAGTGGATCATAGCATGATGCTCGATAGTTAATCTTCGGCGCCATCTGCTTGTGGAAACGCATATTTAACACATTCATTCGGTTGGTTGAATGCAGATGGCGCCGAAGATTAACGTCATGCTATAATTTTTACAAACTCACAACTAAAAAGCATAAAATAAAAAATAGAATAAAAAAATATTTTTAATTTAAAATGTTTTTAAAATGAACTAAAACTTTATTAGTGGGAATTCTCATAGGCATTACAGTACTTGGCAAGATTGATATGTATAAAAACATTGGCGCACGCTATAGATGGTTCACATATGTTTCTAAAAATCTTACTACCGATATGAGCTTTCCTAAAAAAGATCATCTTTTCACGATATAGCAAGCGCCAAATGTTTTTATGCATATCAATCTTGCCAAGTACTGTAATGCCTATGAGAATTCCCACTAATAAATATTCAGGACAAGCTCTACGTGGTGAAAAATCTATGTAGGCAGAGGAGAAATTATTTTGCAGTTTTTAGTTCATTTTTAAAACATTTTAAATTAAAAATATTTTTTTATTCTATTTTTTATTATCAAATGAAAAGGCAGTCATTTTTCCCTTCAAACAAGTTTCGCAATTAGACAGCTCTCCACTTTCGCTAACATCGACTATAGAAAAGGCACCTTGATTAACTAATTTGAATAAACCCTTAGAGCTAGGGTGGTCGAAACGGCAATACCATTTAAACAACTCGGAGCATTTCACTTCAGTGATGACACATTCGCTACTTTCACGTATGTATAAAGAACAAATCACCTTTACAATACGCGACTAGGGTTGTTTTGCCATTCTCGTCACTAACATATGCCCCATTTTTGGTAAATGTGACTTTATGCCCTCTATCTGTGATCTTTGCCACGGATATCAAATTTGTGCGCATGTTCGGCACAAACAATGAATTGGTAAATTCAATGAGTTGTTCACCACTGCAACCAGCAACTGTCAACTGAGCTTTGGTCCACATATCTGAAACTGGAAGAGATATCGGAACAAATAATATCTTAGATTTTAAGTTTAAAATTTGGTAATACAAAGGTAAAAGTCTCATTCAACTTTTTTTTTAATATCTGTAATGTTTAGAAATCGACCTGTTACATTTTTATTATATGTAGAGATTGGCTTAATCTTTGTAATTGGATCATGATATATATGTATGTACATATACTTATGTTGCACTTTCTTCTTTTCAGGGGGAATCAAACGAAGCGCGAATAGAAGTGGCAAATCAAAGAGCTCATCAATTACTTAAATAATTATTTCTCACTCACTTGACTTTTAATATTTATACATATCATAAATATTGTGTATATGCATAGATATAATGCCGAATAAATATTTTAAACAAGAACTTTGTGAAGAGGTGTACACATACGAAATTGCCTCTAAATTAAAAAATATACCATTAAGAATATATCACGGAGTTACGAAAGATCTTGTAGAAAATCGTTAGTATTGGTTACTAAATGCATTCAAATAAAAACCACTTATTCCTTTTAGAAAGTAGGACAAAACAGGAATATACATAAACTTCTATTTTTACGATTAAGTTTTTCTAATAATATAATCATATTTAATTACTTAATAAATTTTACTGTTATAATCGCAACAAAGTTGTATGTTTCTGTTTCAACGGAGAGTTGTGCTGTATTTTTGCATGCATTGCCAACAAAGTAAACTGACTATTTTGTAAAACTGAAAAAAGCTGGTTAGGATGGTAAAACAAACTTATCTACTAACTACTGCTAACCACATTTACAACAGTTTTTACTGGCATAACACTACCAAAAACTAAACATTACCTTGCCTGTCAAACAACAAAGGATATAAATCTGGATAAACACGATCCCTGCAATGTCTTACTGATTCAACAAATTCATAAATTTTTATTAACCCCAACTTATACTGTTTCCCACTTTTTTATCCACTTGTTTGGTACACGCCACTCCCGTTTACTTAGCTTTCTATCCGTTCCTAAGCGTTGCTCATACTTTTTTTCTTCTAAAACTGTGGGATATTCTTGGATTGTATTTGTAGCAAGAAGTATGTATGGGTTGGTATTCTTGTGGTTAGAAATAGTTGGTAGCGTTGCAAATATAAGTCTTCATAAGCATTTGATTTATTAAATTCTTTGAATATCGAAAAGAGATAAGAACAATTTTTTTGTAATGTCGGAATTTTTGGTGATTTTTTTAAATTTAGTTGGGAGATTCATACGCCAACTTTTAACACCTATGACCATGTCTGCCCTATTAAAAAGGATACAGCATAATTCAGTGCAGGAACTTAAATAATCGCAGCAAGCACGACTTTGAATTACTGAACATGCCTCGTTAACATAAGTAAGGTTTTATTTAAAGTCTAATAGTGTCCAAAATTAAATTCTTGTTGTTGTTGCACAAGTTCGGCCTGCCTAGACGTCGCATTCATTACTGAAATTGTTGCCGATCTACTCAAAAGGAAGTCATAGGAAACTAGCAATTTTAAGTCTGCTGATAGATGAGTTAGTGAGTATGTTGGTAGATGGCGGTTGTGTTGTTGTCACCCTGCCTAGACACGATCAATCTGAGAATACTCATTAAGTTTCTTCTAACAGGAGTCCCAGGAAGTTTCCTCAGGGTAAGTATTTGGTATGATGGGGTCCCGTCTGGATAAGTACGAGTTTAAACTTTTGTGCGAAAAGAACTCCAGTCTCCCTCTCAAGAATACGATCCTCTTCAACTATTTCATGTGGATTTATATGAAGTATGTGACCCTACCCACATTCACAAATTTTTATTATCAACACAGATTTTTTAATTTGTATTGAAATCCACAAGGCCCTCAAAGCATTCACGGAGAAACCTTTTCAACATGGATTAAAACTAAACCCCGCCGACCAATTTTTTAAAAGTTTTTTGGCATGCTCGACTCACGGTTAACTCAGCTTTTTAACCAATGGTGGTTGGCAGGGGAATAGCGCTAAGACACATTCACACACATACGTAAGTGCAATTTAACAAACAACCTTGCAAAAGAACGTGCGAGCCCACATGTTTTACTTAGTTATAACACTTTTTTAAAACACAATTGAAAATTCACTTTTTGATACTCATATCCCTCGTGGTGAATTAAAAATATCAAGAAGAAACTTTTCGAATATGCAGTTCTATTACAGTTTTTTTTTTTTTGGTACAATGAAGTGCAAATTTTAAGCACCTAGGGGCACCATTGTTTTTTCCTAAGCGGGCTCTGTTTTGTTTTCATAAAAAATTATGACTTCGATTGTTGCCGGTAGCAGTATAAAGGTCTACAACTAAGTTACATATGTATCAGCTATGCATCAACATGTAAAGAGCAAAACAAAGTGGTGATGTCATTGAAATGTACACACAATTCTCTTGTTCCTCTTTGTGGCTACAATATATATTTTTTCCAAAAAGAGGGTATCTATAGCGGCGTGGACCCTTTTATACCTTCCTATTGACAGATGCCTTGATGGTCATTTCGAAAAGATTTAATTATTTTCGTTGTTTACGGCCTTCAAATATACTTTTAATTTGTATTATTATAACGAGCACAAGGCCAATGGTCAAATAACTACACTTAATTTATGTTTACACGTTTATTTATGAGATGATCGATATTTCGACTTCAATCTAAAGTTATCTTCAGTAGCGCGATTCTGTAACTTTCCTTAACACTTTTTAGTGTCAACTATTTTATGTATGTATGTATATCAGTTCAAATTAAGGGGAAAACTGCACTCACCTTAAGAACAGCATTTGACAGCGCCGACGTTCATTGCTTAGGCCCGATGCCTAAAGTTTTATAAAATGCGCCACCCTAATTTCACTTTTTAGTTTATACAAAACCCCAACACCAAGCCGCTCACATGTATGTACATGCACGCATATTCATATACATGCATGTGGGTGTGCATGTGTCGGTTCACCTCCCTTTAAAACCGGAGGCTGAAATTCGGGGTTCAACGGTTGTCCGCGACTGGACAACTGACTACTTTTCCAGCGATCGTCACAGCGTCAACACCTCACGGCCACCCCAGGATTTTCACCGCCAACGTTAAGGTAATATTCAACTGTAAAATTATAACTTTCAATTCAAATACACGGCCACATTATAACGAGAATATCGTTCTTTCTTATTTATTTTATTCCACAAAATACCAAATCGACCGCGGTGCGTCCGAGCCACGGCCGCTCCTAAGAACCACCGAAGCCGATTTGTACATGGTCCTTCGAGCCGGATTCGAACCGGCGACTTATGCATTTCACTAGACGACTAAGCCGTCTAGGGGGCGAGCATGTTTAAGCGACATACATACATAAGCTACGGTTATTTCATTCGTTTATTTTATTTTCATTGCATGCTATTGTAATTCGCGATAAGCTTATAAAATATTTCGAAGATATAGTTTATGTTTTGGAAAGCCAAAGTGTGGTTTTTCATACCGAAAATGAGGAAGCCAATCGCGCCATGCCTCAGAGCCAATAGTGCTCCCCACCAATAATACATACATACCCTCTTGTTCTCCTAAGAACACTTTTGAACATTTAGGCAAACATGGTCGTCAGAACCTGATCCAAATTAATAAATACAATTTGAGCAAAACGGTCACATAGCACCTGAGCCAAATAATAAAATAAAATAAAAAATAATAATAACTTAAAAAACAACTCGCCTTCTTTAAAGCTTAAACATTCATGGTGTCCTATCCCCGTTTCTGTTTAACTATTATATATCGAACCTCCCCCCCCCACCAGAGGATATGACGATCGTCTCTTACGCCGACGATTGTACGATTCTGGCAACAAGCCCCTCCGTTGAAGAACTCTGCTCTCGCATAAATTCATACCTCCCAGCTGTGTCCGAATTCTTCGCCGGGAGAAACCTGGCACTGTCACCGAATAAGTCCTCGGCCACCCTATTCACGACGTGGACAACGCAAGTGAACATGGAATTAGACGTCTACGTTGATAGTGTCAAGCTACCAACTGTCTCACACCCCAAAATCTTAGGGGTGACGTTTGATAACATATTCAAATACGGCGCTCATGTAACCGCAATTGCCAATAAAGTCCAAAGCCGTAACAAAATCCCGAAGTCGCTATCTGGCAGCACTTGGGGTAAAGACAAAGAAACGTTACTAGCTACATATAAAGCAATTGGTCAGCCGGTACTGAGCTACGCGACGCCAATATGGTCGCCGGGGCTAGCTGACACACACTGGACGAGGCTTCAGGTCTGCTAGAACTCCGCCCTTCGAACCGCCACTGGATGTCTTCTTATGTCTCCTGAGCACCACCTTCATAATGAAGCCAAAATGTTCGCCGTTAAAGAGCATAGCGAAATGTTGACCAGGCAATTCCTGTTCAACTGTTGCAAACCGTAGCATCCGAACAGACGCCTGGTCAACGAGAATCCGCCCCCCAGGAGCATAAGGAGCCATCTACGCAAACACTTCGATGAGATCCGGCACGCCCTTTGATCCTAAGGTGCACCGGCAGGCCCTCCCCTCATCCATACGAATTCGGTAAATTCCTTTGTCGGCTCTCTCCCGGTGAACGCCGTTCTTCAGGCAACAACACCACCCGTTGCCGAAGAGGAGCGCGAGCTGCCTAGGGAGACTAGGGTGATGCTGACTCAACTCCGGTCTGGATATTGTAGTAGGTTAACTCTTACCTATCCAGACTGAACCCCGACTTGCCTACAAATCACCTTTTTGTCTGCTCAACCGAGCCTACTCTTCTAACACCCATATCCCTCTGGTCCACCCCTGTCGAAGCCGCTAGGTTTCTAGGACTTCCGTTAGAAGTGTTTGATGACAGTACTGGGTAAGATACTGACTACCTAGGTACTGCTAAGTAGCGCTACAACAACAACAACAACAACAACAACAACGTTCATGTCGCAGTAGCGCCGGTGATAAGCGTTCGGATTACAACGTGTGCGCCGCGAGTTCGGTTTCAGGTTTTCGGAGAACTTATTTTCTATAACTTTTAACACCACAAAATTTTTTCGCTTTAACTAACCTCAGTAAAAGGTGTTAGCTAGCACGTTTCGTGTGGTTAAAAGTTACAGAATCGCGAAAAGCGTCAAAAATGGTGTTAAGGGAAGTTAACGCTAGCACTTGACGTTAGAAGAGTTACAGAATCGCGAAAGGTGGTAGAAATATTGTCAAGCTAAGTTAACGCTAACACTTGGCGTTAAAAAGGTTACAGAAGTGCTATAGGACTAGAGAATAGCAAGAAAATATATATAAAACATTTTAAATTAAATAAATATATTTCGCTCTTATGCGTAAGCACTTACACTCTTGGCTGTGCCTGATCAACTAATTTTATTTTGATCTTAATAAATAAATTAAGCATACAAACTAAACATAAACAAACAAAGTACAGTAATTGTAAACAAAATTAGGTACAAACAACAATAGGTGGGCTTAAAAAGAGAGTGTGTTTCTTGTTGTAAAATTTTGCATTGTGCAAATCTGGAGAGTATCCAGTGTCGCTACAGTGTGCACTTAAGGCTGTGTTGTTGTCGTTGGAATTGTTTCGGTTTTTTAAATTTGTCATGTCCGGAAATCCAGGTCTTAAGTTAAGATTTTGTTGTTCCCACATTATGGGCTCAAAAAAATTACCTCTTATTAAATGCGTCGAAGTCCTATGTTGTGCCTATATCCAAACATGGAGTGAACACAGATGATATTCCACTGTTATGGGTCGGTACAACTTCCCTCAAAACAACATTTAAGATAAAGAACTTAGGCTTTATGTTAAATAGTAAGCTTAGCTGCACAGACCATATGACAATTTCGGCTCAAAAGATAAATGTTGCATACAATAATGTTACGAGGTATGTGTACGGCCTAAGCCGATATGAACATATGTATATTGTAATGGACAACGGTTTTCAGCACAATTGCCTGAGTCATTTAACTCTAAACCATCTCACATTGCTCAACTCATTGTCAGTGCAATGCACTTTCGGTATGTTGATATTAAATACCTATTTACTGACCTAATTAACGGTCAGCGTATGTGCACTCAGATTACCCTTGTCTATTCACACCAATCATGTTATTAGTCATGACCATGCATTACTTATTAGCTTTAGTTATAAATATAAGAACATACAGAATAAAGCAAGCTTTGCAATCGAGAATTCACTCGTCTCCGCTTCGTTCATAACATGGCGATCACGCCAGTGTGCTTATTGTAGTGAAAAACAAAAATCATAAAGACAATATTTGAATTGAAATAGCTGTTTATTGTAGTGAAAAACAAAAATCATAATGACAATATTTGAATTGAAATAGTTTCCTTTTTTTACCCGCGAAAATGACGTGGTGGAAACCAGTGCTTACATCTATCATGATAGCCATAACTGGCTACGAAATAGGAAAAGACACCAATACGGAAAGTGAAAAAAAGAACAAACAAAAATCGTTAAATACGACGAAGATGTACAAACAAATAAAAATAAAACAAATTATAATATAGAGCAAGTCAGCGCCACTGAACTATTATTGATAATGGCAATATTGACTATGGTGTACGTACTAATTAAGTGCTGCGTGAATAAAATAAAAAGGGACGTTGGATACAGGGCAGAACAAGTCTAACAAGTCACATAAAGGTGAAGTGAAGTGACTTAGTCTTCCGAACCACCGCACAGTGCTCCCCATACAACACAAATATTACGACCTAACGGTGCAAGAAGCCCATGCCATTGGGTACAGAGGATAATACTACTCTTTGAACACAATAAGTAAATTACGACCTAACGGTGCAAGAAGCCCATGCCGTTAGGTACAGAGGTTAATACAAGGAATACATCAATCATCTGAGTCCGGCAACCAACGACACTAACAACAGCAGCACAGTGGGATGATATCGTACCAACACCTTAATAGATAATTTTTTTTAATTAAGTATGTTCTTTACTTTTAAGTAAACTATAACAAAAAAAAAAGTTAATTCCAATGCTAATAAATACAACAAAATAATGTAGCAACACTAGTTAAAGAAAAAGTTACGGACAATAATTAGTATGCAATGGGAAGAGATTTTGAACGAAATTAAACCACCAACCCATGAGTTTAGACTTTCATACAAATGTATGACACAAAACAGGACTATTAAAGTGGAAACCAGGGAAAAGCATACAAAAATTTTAATAGAGAAATTTAACAAGGTTAGAGCTATACTACATAGGTATTACGATAGGCACACATCCCAACACAGAGAATCAGCAGACCAGATATTTCTAAAACCAAGGGACCAACCCTTAAAAGCCTTTCAACGGCATAATATTAACATTAAAAACCCCCTTCAACTGAGATGTGAAGTAGACAGCAATATTGAGGAAACAGAGGAAAGTGAGGCAGACGAAGGTGAAGGAGAAGAGAAAGAAACGGAAGATATTGGAAAGAAGCGAAAAGTCAATATAATGGCTTCCACGGTTTTAAGTTTGGGAGCAAAAATTTTGCCCGAATTCGATGGAAAGCCAGAAAATTTGAACAGATTCATTGATGCTATAAATCTCGTTGATACTTTCAAAGATGAGCATGAAGCAGTGGCTGTGCAACTAGTCAAGACTAAATTGGCTGGCGGCGCACGGCAATTAATAACTAACGAGGACACACTTGCCAAAATCATCGATAAACTGAAATCCGCGGTGAAAGGGGAGTTGACTGAATTAATAACTGCCAAAATTTTAAATATAAAACAAGGCAACAAAACGGCAAACCAATTCGTCGACGAAATAAATACCCTTTGAACTAAGCTTGAGGGAGTGTATATTTCTGAGGGGCTCAGTGGCGAACTAGCCCAGAAGTATACTACCCAAGTAACAGTAAAAGCGCTATCTAGAAACTCCAATTACGATAAAATAAAATTAATAATGGAAAGTGGCCAGTTCACTAACAGAAACGAGGCTATCGCGAAATTTATCGGCGTAAGCACAGACTCCCCCACCAGTAACATTATATTCTACCACAATAACTTCAGTTCTCCCCAAGGTCAACTCGTGGCCAAGGACGTGGCCGTGGCCGTTATAACTATAACAGTAACCGTGTTGGCAGTTATAATGAAGACAGGTTCCGTTATAGTATAATGGCCACCGAAATATACCTAACCAAAGAGGACAAATACGAGTTACCTCACATTAGTCGGGAAACTCAGACGCCCCCCTGCCCGCTACGCAGGGGGATCACACTCAGATATAGGGGCAAACGGAATTTTTTATTTGTCCCTGAATATGAGCAGCTTCACTTGTTTCTCGACTTCATTTACAATAAATAAACAAACCTTTTTAATAGACGCAGGAGCGGATATCTCTATAATTAAGGATGACGTCATAAGGAAAAATACTGAAATTAACACTTACCTGACCACATCTATCAAAGGATGACGTCATAAGGAAAAATACTGAAATTAACACTTACCTGACCACATCTATCAAAGGGGTAGGAGAAGGTACAATAATGTCTAAGGGAAGCGTCAACGATGACCTCATTATAGATAATTATTGGCTCAATCAAAACTTTCAAGTAGTAGATCAAAGCTTTCCTGTACCCTGCGATGGGATACTGGGATTAGACTTTATGAAAAAGTATAATTGCGTACTAGATTACACAAGTAAAACAAATTGGCTCATAGTACAGCCAATTAATGGAAAAAAAACTTTTGTTAATACATCATACAGTACCCCAAATCACATTTTTTCCTTGCCAGCAAGATCAGAAGTCGTCAGAGAAATACAAATAAACTCTAACGAGAATAGCTTAGTCATACCAAATCAAGAAATTCAAAAAGGCATTTTCATTGCAAATACCCTAATATCAAAAAAAAAGCGCATTCGTAAGGCTCATAAATACGACCAATAAAGAGGTATTAATAAGAAGCTTACATTTAAAGTCGGAAAGTCTATCATATAGTCGAAAATAATATTTTAAGAGCTCCGAACCACAGAACGGAAGTGTTAAGGAGACTCATTAAAAATTTTCCAGAATTCGTTAAAGGCTAACTAAAAAGCCTATGCCAGGAATAATAATAATAAGCCCAACGGATTACCCACCATCCCGCCCAACCGACACGAGGGGCGCATCCGCATAACGCGCGGATCAAATTTGCCGAGTGTTTGAAAGGCGGAGGTTTGTTAAGCGTCGAGACCTCAAACTGTTCAGCTACAGAAAAACTTCATCAGCCGAATAAGGTGCATACATAAGAGATTAAAATACATAAACATAAACAAAATAATTAGTTGAGAGAGGAAAGAACAGATTTTTTTATTATAAAAAGCGAGTCCGAAGTATCAAAATTACAAGAGTGAGAGTTATATTTTTCGCATAAACACTGAAAAGGTTCGTGCAGTTGAAAATTGGTTCTACATTGCTTCAAAAAAATAGGTTTGAAATGTCTTGAAGCTCGGGAGGGAATATTAAATTTAACTTCATTTAAAAGAAATGGACTTGAAATGTGTCCGTTTATTAATTTTACCATAAAAATTACACCAAGCATTTCCCTACGACTAGAAAGAGTTGGGAGATCGATAAGTTTTAACCGACTAGTATAAGGTGGAAGACTGTACATTGAATCCCATTGTAGGTTTCTCAAGGCAAAAAGTAGGAACTGTTTTTGAATTGATTCTAGCTTGTCTATATTAACTTGATAACGCGGACTCCACACAATCGAGCCATACTCCAATATCGGTCTAACCAAGGTAGTAAAAAGAGTTTTAGTAACATATGGGTCACTAAATTCTTTTGACCACCTTTTCACAAAAGCTAAAACACCTCTAGCCTTATTGACTGTTGCCTCAATATGCGGACTGAAGCTAAGTTTGCAGTTCATCGTTACGCCTAAGTCAACAAAAACATTAACATTTTCAATACTGTGATTATTAATTGCATAAGAAGCTGGCTGTATACCTCTACGTGAAAAACACATAAATTTACATTTCTTTAAGTTAAGCGGCATATAGTTTACATTGCACCACGTAACTAAGTACTCTAAATCCATTTGAAGCAAAGACCGATCTTCCGCGGACGCATATGACTTAAATAGTTTTACATCGTCAGCATACATCAAGATATTTGAATACTTTATTGTTGTACAGATATCATTTATGAAAATCAAAAACAGAACCGGGCCAAGATGGCTGCCCTGAGGAACACCAGAGGATACATCGATAATGTTAGAAACGGAATCTTTAAAAATTACTCTTTGAGTTCTTTCAGAGAGATAGGAGGAGATCCAACGGGTGAGGCCCGGTTGGAAACCAACCAGATCGAGCTTGTGAATTAGTAGAGAGTGGCAAACTTTGTCAAATGCTTTACTAAAATCTGTGTAAATGACGTCGGTGTTGAGATTATCTCTAAATCCATTCGACACGTGGGTTGTGAATTCAAGTAAGTTGGTTGTTGTTGATTTACCCTTGCAAAATCCATGCTGGGAGCTAGCAATTAACGTTGAGATTGAAAAGGTTAGGCACTTAGTAACAATAGCTTTGAATAATTTGGGAATAGCCGAGAGTTTTGCAATACCACGATAGTTTTCTATCGATGACCTACTGCCATTTTTATAAAGCGGTATAAGGAAAGACTCTTTCCATGAAGCCGGGAAGACGCCACACTGTAAAGAAAGATTAAACAGTTCGGTCAACGGCTGGTATATGTGTTCAGCAGACTTTTTAAGAAAGCATGTCGGTATTAAATCAGGACCAGGAAATGATTCCTTCAAGGTCTTGAGATGTAATAAAACATCTTCCGAGTTTAAATTAGGAACATGGATTGAATGACTTGAATGCGGTTGATATGGATAGTTGTTAGGTGGTGAATTGATTGCAATAGAATAATTAGACTTAAAGAATTGAGCAAATAAATTGGCTATCTCTAGGTTGTTGCTGGAGATGCCATCCCTGAATTTCATGGTTGAAGGGAACCCTTTTACACCGATATATTTGCATTAGACTCGGATAAAATAACTTCAAACAACTTTTATAAACAAACACTGAAATTGAAAGATGCAACGCCAGTCTACATAAAAAATTATAGAATACCACACTCACAGAAAGGAGAAATAATTAAGCAAGTAGACAAAATAATCAAGGATGATATAGTAGAGCCATCTGCATCAGAGTACAATAGTCCAATTTTACTAGTGCCTAAAAAATCTCTACCAAACTCCTCTGAAAAACGATGGAGATTGGTCATTGACTATAGACAAATAAATAAAAAGTTAGTAGCTGACAAATATCCACTGCCTCGGATTGACGATATCTTAGACCAACTAGGACGAGCGAAATACTTCTCATGCCTAGATCTCATGTCTGGATTCCATCAGATCGAGTTGGAAAAGGATTCGAGGGATATTACGTCGTTTTCAATAAGCCAGGGTTCATTCAGATTCAAAAGGTTGCCCTTTGGCCTGAAAATAGCTCCGAATTCATTTCAGCGTATGATGTCATTGGCTTTTTCAGGACTGTCACCGTCTCAAGTGTTTCTCTACATGGACGACTTAGTCGTCATCGGCTGTTCCGAAAAACATATGCTTGATAACTTAAAAAATGTCTTTGACATTTGCAGAAAATGTAATCTAAAGCTACACCCAGATAAGTGTACATTATTTCGCCACGAAGTAACTTACCTCGGGCATAAATGCACTGCAAACGATGAAACAAAATGTCGTTGCCTTTTGTAATTATTATAGACGCTTCATTAAAAATTTTGCTCACTATTCAACACACATCTCAAAGCTAACAAGAAAAAATATTGTTTTCGTTTGGTCCAAAGAATGCGACGAAGCATTCCAGTATCTGAAAAGCTCACTCTTAAAACCGCCCTTGCTCCAGTACCCAGATTTTAAAAAAATATTTTATATCACCACTGACGCTAGCAAGGAAGCCTGTGGTGCCATATTATGCATCACGAGCCTTTACAAAGGGCGAAAGTAATAAGTCAACAATAGAACAAGAACTAGCGGCCATACACTGGGCAATCAACTTTTTCAGACCCTATATTTTGTAATGTATGGTATCGAAAATCATTGGTTTAAAAAGGGGGAATGCTTAAGTCTGTACCCAGACTAAGTTTATGGCTGCTTGGAGTAGGTCTATCGGGACCCGTCTTTAGGCTAGCAAACAGTGGTTGGGGGATTCTCGACCTTTCCTTACAGACCATGCCAATACATTCTTTTATTACAGAGTCCCTATTTATTTAATGTGTACAAAAAAATTTTATTAACGAGCAATTCCATTGCTATCAGTTGGCAGGTATTGATAATTAAAAAAAAAGGAAGTATGTGCAGGCGTTATCATTTATAAATTAACTACATTCTAAAAGATCGCGACTTCCCCCTTTATATTTCACCCTGCAGATACCTTGATGGACTGGTTCTGCTGCCTCTCAACCCTCCCTACCATGTGGTCTGTGATGGCCACTAAAACAATTACTACATACCCCTATTAAAAAAAGGACAACTTATTCACTCACATCAGTACCACCCTAATAATAAGGCTTAACACCGCAGGATTTTCATGTCTCCAAAAAAATCAATTTACTTCACAAAATCCAGTATTTATGTATGCGTATGCATATCTCCTATAAATAGAACAGTACTACCCGCAACAGCTATATAAAAATTCATTTCTTTACATGCTTAAACGCCTAGAAGTATGCTTATAATTGCATATGTATGTATATGTGCATAATATCCCAGTGGGAAAGTGGGGAATGCATTACCTTTTTCATGCATGAAAAGATATACGAAAATTGTTGTAAGAAAAGATCAATCCAAAAGCAATCGAAGGAGTAATGTGTCGCTCTATTTTTATTTGTAGTACTACATTTTTGATTTTTTTTACTGTGCTTTGTGGTAGTTATAGAAGCAGCCAATGTGAAAAATTTCAAACTCATTCTGAAAAATTAAAAAAACAAAACACATTAAAAAAAATTCTGGACGGCGCTTTCGTTTTTTGCCGTTTTTTTTTTTGTGATAAGGCGAGCTTAGAGCTCGAAAGATTGATAAGGTACCTATCCCGTCCTCAAAGGCAGGGTCCCCTGATGCGGTACGGTTTTTATAACTCATGAAGTGACCCCGATATCTGTTGTGAACTTGCCGTCTTGGAATTACACTAGTCGGTACGGTGTCATATAACACCTAGACTAGAAGTCGCCACCTCTTAGCTGGCGTTCTCATTATACTTATGCCAACCCCTGTGGTAGTCCTAATAATGGTCATAGCTTGTATTTTGTTTTATAAACCGGAACCCTGCAAAAAATAATTTGCATGTAATGCGTCTTTTCTATCATGCAAAGTAATGGTAGATATAATGTGTCCATTGTTATGCATCTTTTCATTTATAAAAAGTAATATAAAAAGTAATGTATAGTTTGTCGCTTCAGTTTGTTGCGAGCGACACATTACTTTCGTAGGACATGTGCTGTGTTAATAGTCATGCATGTTGTAATGCGTAAATAGAGCAAGTGATAGATTACTTTTTGCATTACCAGACATTACCGTTTCCAACTGGGACCAGTGGGAAAGTGGGGAATGCATTACCTTTTTCATGCATGAAAAGATATACGAAAATTGTCTTAAGAAAAGATCAAACCAAAAGCAATCGAAGGAGTAATGTGTGGCTCTATTTTTATTTGTAGTACTACATTTTTGATTTTTTTCACTGTGTTTTGAGATTTTTTACAGAAGCAGCCAATGTGAAAAATTTCAAACTCATTCTGAAAAATAAAAATAAATATTTTAAAATCAAAAAAGTTCAGAAAATTTATGAAGAACGCTGCCGTTTACTGCTGTGTCCATTGATTATTTTGAGACATTTAGCTATATGGTTAGTGTTTCCACCTTCTGGACATGGCGCCTTCGCTTCGGCAGAGCTTTATGAAGCGGTTTCCCCCGGTAGTCCTATCTTGCAATGCTGCAAATTAGGGCAATCAGTGAGGTCATGCATAACATCAAAGTCTATAAACCGGTACCTCTTTTTCCCGAACTTGCATGCTTCTCAGACCAATGTGTTAGGATCGAATGCGATTAGCTATCTTGTTATTGGTCATAAATTGCATATTATTACATACATATATGAGCTGTGAGGCATGACAAAAATTTTGAGCAGGAATGCATCTTTTCCAACATACTAAGTAATGCCAGATATAATGTGTCCCCTGTAATGCATCTTTTCATTTATAAAAAGTAATGTATAGTTTGTCGCTTCAGTTTGTTGCGAGCGACACATTACTTTCGTAGGACATGTGCTGTGTTAATAGTCATGCATGTTGTAATGCGTAAATAGTGTAGGTGATAGATTACTTTTTGCATTACCAGACATTACCGTTTCCAACTGGGATACAACTGACTACTTTACAGCCTTTCCGTCCTAATTTTTATTTTTTCTATACAAAGGAAAGGGAGAACCCCCACAGGTCACGGCGCTCGTGCGATGCAGGGCGCCTCTACCAGCCGCGCTGCGGCTGACAGGGAGAGAGCACGCAGCCTCCAGGCGATGCCGGAGTCTGGTGCTAGGAGTAATCTGGCGGTTGCGGGTGAGGGAGGGGCAACCAAGAGAGCTGAGACCGCCGGCGTAGGCGTACCCAGTAATCGGCTCGATACTGGGGTAAACGTCGATGCCGGTGCGCTCGCCTCGAGGAACCCCCCTCCTACGCCCACGGCTTTCAGTAAGGCCTACGATCGGCCAAAATCAGATAACGTGCGGTCTAGGCACAAACGTACTGCGCATAGGATCCTGAGGAGGTCATTTTATATGCCAGACTTACTTACCAAGGCCCTGCATGGTGATGTGGCAGAGTTAAAGGCCGAATTAGAGTGGGCCAAGATCGTATGTCCGGACTTCGACGGCAGTCGTCCGGTAGAAGAAAAGGGGACCGAGAAACGCAACAGGTCCATGGAAGCTGGGTCAAGCGCCTCTAACCCAAAAAGGGCTAGAGTTCTAGGCCCCACGTTTGCAGAGGTTGCTAAAGGCAGCATACTTCTGGGGGTCTTTGACTCGAACCCCAATGGGGAGAGGCGTTTCCGGTCTCACTGGGACTGGGTGCGGGCTGAGATGGCTACCCACTCGGTCAGCGTATTGGCCGAATTTCCTGGTCCTATCCCCTCTTGGAAAGAAGTGGGGTGGTACCAGGGTTCGGTTAAGGTGGTGGCCTGTGGGTATTCAAGGTCGGCTGCCATGTATAAGAGGGCAGTGAGCCTGATGGAGGCGGTCTACCCTGGTGCGACTATCAGGGCGGTGGATCTCAGCGAGATCCCATGTAGACCGAGGGCTAGGGTTTGAAAACCATCCAAACCAGAGGAGCCAGAAAAGGTCCTAGAGGTGTTCAGAGCCTTTAATCCGGACCTTCCGACCACCAATTGGAGGGTCCTTAGACTAGAGACTAGCTCCAAAGCTACGCGTCAGGCGGTCCTGATGCTGAATAAGGAGTTGGTCCCTATCCTGGAAAAGTCGAATTGGATGGTGCATTTCGGCTTCGTCCAGGTTAGGGTCCGGGTGTACTCCAACGACCTAAGGTCAGTGCAGGACCTGGAGGAGGAGCTGGAGAAGGACGACAGCGAGGGGGTGGTTGAGGATGTCGAAACTAGCCGGGCCGATCCGATGGACGGTACGGAACAGGACGACGCCGCATCGACCCTCTCATTAGGTTCTTCTCTGGGCTTCGGGATGAAGACATTGGCAATGTCACGGTGGTGGAGAGGTGTAGCAACCCTGATGGTGCGGGTGCTACAGATTAATCTCCACCACAGTAAAGCAGCGGCGGCTGCATTGCTGCTCCTTTTAAGATCAAAGGGGGCAGCGGAGATAGCCGTCATCCAGGAGCCATGGGTGGTCGGGCACAACATTTGCGGGCTGAAGGCCGCAGGGTTTACACTGGTAAGTGGAGCCACAGTAGGGAAACCTAGGGCATGCATCCTATTGAAATCTAATATACATGCCTTATTTCTTCCTCAATTTAGCGACGAGGATACGACATCCGTGCAGATAGAGGTCAATGGAAAGGCATGTACATTAACCTCAACGTATATGGCGCACGATAAACCAGCTCCTACGCAGGCGGTGCGCAGGGTCGTGGAGCAAGCAAATGGGCACGTCATAGTTGGAGGCGACGCCAACGCACATAACCCGGCGTGGGACGGTACCGGCGTGAACGAGAGAAGTGAGTCACTTTTCGACTTTATACTACAGTATAACATATGTATATGTAATAGAGGCCAGGAGCCTACGTTTGTTACCAAAAGTATAAGGGAGGTTCTGGACGTTACGCTTTGTTCGAGAGGTGCTGAAGGTATGGTCGGAAATTGGATGGTTTACGATGAGCACTCCTTCTCCGACCATGTTGTTGTTGTTGTTGTTAGCAGTGCTTCGCCCTGCCCAAAGGGCCAGAACACTTCTAGTTGTCATCGGGCTCTTCTAACGGAAGTCCAAGGAAACGCGCTGTTTCAACAGGGTTGGACCAAAGTGATAAGGGAGTTAGAAGAGTATGTTCCGAAGAACACGAAAAGAGATGTTGCGTGTCGTGGGGGGCCATACCGCATGCAGGGCATGTGTTTGGTATGGTAGGGTTCAGTCTGGACAAATAGGAGTTCAGCCTATTGCAATATCCAGACCGAAGTTGAGCCAGCATGACTCTAGTTTCCCTCGGAAGGACACGTTCTTCCTCAGCAAGAACGGGTGGTTGGGCACCAATAACGGGGTTCACAGGCCGGGATCTGAGGGATCTGTCCACCGACTCAGTGTGGAGGTCCTTTAGGGCCCGCCTATGGTCCCGCAGATCAAACGGCAACGAGATGTGATGCCGGATCTCATCATAATGCTTCCGGAGATGCTTCCTTATGTCTCTAGGGGGCGGAGTTTCATCCAATAGCTGTCGATTTGGATGACTGGGACGGTGGCAGTTCAGAAGGAACTGCCTGCTTAAAAGTTCCGCATGCTCGCGAACGTTGAGCAATTGAGCCTCCTGGTGGAGGTGAGACTCAGGAGACATAAGCAAACAACCCGTTGCAGTTCTGATGGCGGTGTTTTGGCAGACCTGCAATTTCCTCCAGTTGGTGTCGTGAAGGTTAGGCGACCATATGGGCGCAGCATAATCAATAACCGGTCGGCCAATAGCCTTATAGGTGACCAGCAACGTTTCTTTGTCTTTGCCCCAAGTACTGCCGGCCAGTGACTTGAGGATCTTGTTGCGGCTTTGTACCTTTGAAGCTATTGCGGTGGCATGATTAGCGAAGGTGAGGCTATTGTCGAATGTAACCCCTAGAATTTTGGGGTGGTTGACAGTAGGTAGTGGAACACCATCTACGTGGACATTCAACTCCTGCCCCATCTGCGCAGTCCACGTGGTGAACAACGTCGCCGTAGATTTAGTCGGTGTCTCCTCCAGGTCTTCAAGGAGTGTGGCGTGGTTGACTGTGTCGAAGGCTTTCGACAGGTCAAGTGCCACGAGAAGCGTCCTGTGGTTTGGTTGGTGTTGGTTCAAACCGAAGTTAATCTGCGTCGTGATGGCGTTCAAAGCTGAAGTTGTGCTATGGTTTTTACGGAAGCCATGTTGATGATTGGCCAGCTGCAGGTTTGCAGTATAATATGGGAGCAGAATAGCCTCTAACAACTTCACTACCGGCGAAAGGAGAGATATCGGACGATAAGAGTCTCCTTGATTTGCCGGCTTCCCAGGTTTTAGGAGGGGGACCACAGTCGCATGTTTCCAGATATCTGGTATAACGAAGGTGGACAGTGAGAGGTTGAATAGAGCCGCCAAGTACTTGTGCCCCTCGTGGCCTAGGTGTTTCAGCATCTTCATGGCAATTCCGTCGGGTCCGAGTGATCTTGAAGGTTTGGCCTTCCTTATAGCTTCCTTGACCTCTGCAGCGGAGACGACAATGGGCGCGGCTGTGTGTTTGTGTTTGTGCGCGCGTCGGATGGCTTTTCTCTTAGCCCTATCCGCAGGAGAATGCAGTATAAATTGCCGGCAGAATGCGCTCGCGCACTTCCTGGGGTCCGACTTGACGTTATCGCCGAAACCAATGGCGACCTTGTCATTGTATTTGGTCGGATTGGATAGGGCCTTGACTGTCGACCATAATTTGCCGACCCCGCCGGAGAGGTTGCATGACTCTAGGTGTTCTTTCCACTTCTTCAATTTATGTTCATTGACAGTCCGACGGATTTCTGCGTTGAGATCCTTTATTCTTGGATCTGCGGGGTTCAAGAGTCTCACTTGGTCACGTTCTCTTGCCATTGCCGCTGCTTCCGCAGGGAAATTCGGCCGAATTTCCGGGATTCTGCCAGCAGGGATGAAGCGGCCAGAGGCTGAATCAATGACTTTGCGAAACTCTTTCTCACCTTTGCATACGTCCGTCGGTGTGGGTAGGTCAGCGAAGGAGTGCTCTGTAAAGTCCGTGAAGCGGTCCCAGTCCGCTTTACTAAAGTTGATGTACGTTCGTTTTTCTGTCGTTATGAAGTCGGACGGTCGTTCGATGTCTAGTAGGATGGGTAGGTGGTCAGATGCCAGTGTAAGCATAGGTTGCTAGTTAACGTTGTTGATAAGGCCCGCACTTGAAATGGAGATGTCTGGCGAACTGTGGCAGTTACCTGCCACCCTAGTGGGGGCATCTCCATTCAATGTACAGAATGCCGAATTATCTATTTGCTCTGCGAGTGCGTGCCCTCTGCTATCTGCTGGCAAGTTGGAGTGCCAGAGATCGTGATGTGCGTTGAAATCACCTAAGATGAGGCAGTTATCGCCCCTTAGCAACGCACTAATATCAGGGCGATAATCCCGGGGACAGCACGTAACAGGGGGAATGTAAATATTTAACACTCGCAGGTCGACGTCGCCTGTCCGGACTGCTATGCCCTGGCATTCAAGGGTAGAGTCCCTGGGGTCAACGTCAGGGGCAAACAGATTATATCGTACAGTATGGTGTGTAATGAATGCGAGGCCGCCCCCATGACCGCTGGGACGGTCTTTCCTATGTACATTGTACCCATCACGAGTACGTAAGTCCGAGTTAGCATTCAGTTTGGTCTCCTGAATGGCGGCCAGTTTAATGTTGTTCGACATCATAAAGTCTGTTATCTCCGCGATCTTACCAGCTAACCCGTTGCAGTTCAGCTGTAGGATTTTGAAGTGTGTCGGGAGGGAGGGTGGAGGCATGCTGGGGGTAAGGGACGGATGCGGTTGCCTAGGTGGAGGTGGGCATAGTCCCAAGCTGTGACGCAGTCTAGGGTTCAGCGCGTCTTGTCCGATGTTGTGTGGCGTGGAGGGCGGCTGAGTACTGCAGCAAGGGGCAATAAATGCATCCGTCCAAAGGTTCCTGTTTGCGAGCCCAGGCGTATATAGTCTTTGCCGACAAACAGTGCACGTGGTGAAAGGTACGAGGAGGTTATGTTCCTGACCCACGTGCATGCTGGAAGTAGGGGGGGACGAGAGTGGGGACTGAGGTGAGGCGGGAGCAGCAAGGCTGCAGGTCGTGAAGACCGGGCCACTGTCGTGGCCATTTGATGATGGTAGGTGCGGTGTGTGTGCGCCGGAGCGACGAGAACCGCGGGACGCGCGTGTGTGCGAACAACATGGTGCCTCAAAAGTACTGAAAAAAGTACGGGTTCTGGGGATGGCAGGGTTAAGCCCTGAGCATCCAGATCTATGCAACCATCTCTTGCATTTACTGCATTGAAAGGAATGTGAACGTTTAACATATATTTTCTTCCAGCAGACGCAGCAGATCCAGTCTCTCGGTCCGGGGTTGGATTCGATACCAGCCCGTAGCAAGAGACATTGGAGCAACCCTGCTGCAAGGGATTGCTCCGAGGATGACAATTTAGGAGTGGGATTGGACAAATTTGACAGGGTTACACTGAAATAACAGCCCTTGGCCGGGTAAAACCCGGGTCATTCCGGTACGTATAACCGGCTATTGTGGGAATGATTCTCCGACCATCGCTATATTCGCTTCGATCTGGAAGGTGTACCGTCCATATCCCCCCCGTATAGAAATTTTAAGGATGCCAATTGACAAACGTATAGAGAGGAACTGGACAAGTACCTTTCCGACTATTATCCCCATGAACCCAGGGACATTGTAGAATTAGATGATATAGTAGAAAAGTTTACTAACGCTTGTCAGCTGGCTTTGGATAAAGCCTGCCCCATTAAAAGGGCTAGGGGTAAGCAAAAACCACCCTCGTGGAACCCCGATTTAGATAGGTATAGGAAGCTTTGTAGACAAGCTTTTAATAATACTAAGGCCTCGAGGGAGGCTTCAAAGTGGGATGCGTATAAGGAGCACCTGAGAAAGTACAAAGGAGTACTCAGGAAATCTAAGAGAACCTCCTGGAGAGATTTCTGTAGTGGTATAGAGTCTGTGTCGGAGGGTTCTAGGTTACGGAAAATCCTATCAAAATCACCTCGTGGTGGACCGGGGTGTTTGAAAAGGCTGGATGGGACTTGGACGAATACGGGGGAGGAAACGTTGCAACTCCTCCTTGATACTCACTTTCCAGACGCGGAAAACGAGCGTAGGTACCTAACTGATACAGGTCAGGGAGCATTTGACCTAGGGCAGTACCTAACTAATGAAAGAATAGAATGGGCCATTGGGTCATTTAAGCCTTTCAAAGCATCCGGGCTTGACGGTATAGCACCAATTCAGCTCCAGCAGTCCATGGTACAGTGTATACCGTGGCTGCGGGCTATCTATATGGGAGTGCTGACCTTTTGTTACATTCCTAACACCTCGAAGAGTTCCAGCGTAATCTTTGTACCTAAGGCGGGTAGAATATCTCATGTTGGCCCGAAAGATTTCAGACCAATTAGTCTATATGAAAGGTAGATCCTCAGAAACAGCGTTGCATGAAATTGTTACGCACATCGAAAAATCTTTGGCCGATAAAGAATTCACACTAGTAGCCTTCTTGGATATTGAGGGGGCTTTTAATAATGTCACGCCGGATGCCATCACGGAAGCTCTGACGACCTTGGATATTGAACCCTGGTTAGTGGCTCTTGTGAACCAAATGCTGACGAGCAGGAGGGTGCAAGCTGTTCTAGCCGGGGTGACGGTAGGTAAGATCGTCAACAGAGGCACACCGCAAGGTGGGATCCTCTCTCCTCTTCTATGGGTAGCTACAGTAAACGGACTGCTGGAGACCCTGGCGGTGGAGGGGGGGGTCCAAGGTCATTGCGTACGCGGATGACCTTGCGGTGGTGGTAAGTGGTAAATACCCGCAAACGCTTTGTGACATCATGCAGAGAAACCTTAGGTTAGTGGAAAGGTGGGCCCGGTGGTAAAGGTCTAGGTGTTAACCCGGCCAAAACAAAGCTGGTCCTATTTACTAGGAAATACAAAATTCCGACCCTGCAGCTACCAGTGTTAGGTAATGTCACCCTCAAACTTGGTGATTCCGCTAAGTTCCTGGGTGTCATTATCGATAAAAAGCTCTCATGGAAAGAGAATATCCAGGAGCGTGCTAAAAAAGCTTTAGTGGCCCTATACACTTGTAGGGGGGCCGTAGGGCAAAAATGGGGGTTGACCCCCAAAGTTACACTTTGGCTCTACACCGCTGTGGTTAAACCGATTCTTTTGTATGGAATCCTAGTCTGGTGGACGGGACTGGAGAGAAACTCCAATAATATCCTAATGCAAAGAGTGCAGAGAAGCGCGCTCATATGTGTCAGCGGGGCGTTACGCACAACAGCGGCGGACGCACTAAATGCAATTTTGAATATTTTGCCGATTGATCTAAGCGGTAAACTAGCTGCGGCTTGTTCCGCATTGCGAGTCAGGAATCTACCAGGATGGGGATCGCCTGGTAAGGGTCACACTTCCATCCTTGACGATTTGCCCGTGTACAGCTCTGACTACTGTACACCGAAGTACTGTTTTGGGAAAAAATTCTATATTACAATTCCGGAGAGAGAATACTGGGACATCGGGCCGTCCCTGGAAAATGGCTCAATCCATCTGTATACAGATGGCTCAAAACTCGACGATAAGGTGGGAGGAGGGGTATGCGCTCCTCAGCTGGGCCTAAATCTTAGTTTTAGGCTGCCTGACCACTGTAGCGTCTTTCAGGCGGAAGTGGCCGCGATACAGGAAGCTGTAGAGTACCTGAAGACATTGAACATCAATAACGGTGATGTCTATATCTTCTCTGATAGTCAAGGAGCCCTCAAGGCGTTGGGGGCTAGTTAACGAGATGGCTGAGCAGCTCTCGATACCGGGAAACGAAATGGCAGACGAGCTTGCTAGAGGGGGCACATCCGCTACGCTTTCACAGTCCTGGAAGGGTCTAGGCATGCCGCTCGCGACTAGTAAGCTCTTAACGAGGCATATGTTCCTACGGAAAGCAAGTGACAGGTGGGATAAGATCAGTACCTGCTGTCATGCAAAATTAATATGGCCAGAAATTAGTGCGAGTAGGTCTTCCGACCTCAGAAGAGAAGAGCTCTCTCTGCTTATGGGGCTTCTAACGGGGCATATAGGTTTAGGCAGACATGCAGAAAGGTTGGGTATCCCCTTTCACGACTTCTGCAGAAGCTGCAGAGACGAGGAGGAGCCTGAAACGGTGAGGCACCTCCTTTGTGAATGCCCCGCTCTGTGGGGTAAGAGGTTGAAGTATCTGGGGTCGGGTATTCTCCGGCATCTCGGCGAACTAGCCTATATTAAGCCAAAGGATATCCTGCGCTTCGCGGATTCCGTAAAGTGGTTCGAGTAGGGGGTCGCTTAAAGATCCATGTGGTATCACAACGGGACCTCCGGGGCCTATGTGTGCTAGCCCTTATGCTAGCAGCCACTGTAACCTACCTACCTACCTATACAAAGGAAAACACAAAGGTATCTTCAATTCAAAAATGTATCTTATATATAAATTATAAAAGAAAATGAAATAAAATAAATCTAAAATTCACACAAAAAAAAGCAAAAATAAAACCTCCCTTATAACTTCAATTTTTATTCCTGACCTACCCCAAGAATTAATAAGCAAGGTAAGCGGCAAAAAAACCCCCAACCAGTTTTTAAGAAACAAATTATTGATAGTCGGCTGTATTTATAATATTAACTATGTATGTACATATATTAAGCTGTTCGTTATTTAAATTTTTTTTGCAAATTTTAAGTTCTCCGAGCGTTATGTTGTAAAAATATTCAGCTTATTTTTACAGCATAACGCATCATATTCCGCCTAGCGAAAAAATTTGTTTCTTAACGAACAGCTTAATGTATATATGTACATATGTATATTACTCTCTGGGTGGTGATTACCAATTCCTTCTCTAATCTTTGCAAGATGCGGAATTGCCCTGTAATATATGTACATACACCCAAGCGTGCATATATCGCACACTAAATCAAAAAGAGTCACAACTCAAAATCTGAGTAACTTTCAGTTAATTGCTTCTGGATCGCACAAAAGTGATTTGATTTTTAAAAACTTGACATCACTGTGCTCTTTAAAGAGTAACGGTAATAGTCAAAAAGAAAAATATTGTATGTACTGGCTGCACTACTTTTTATAAGGCAATCTATGCCAAGAAAGCCCTAAAAAAATTTTGAGTTGTGACTGTTTTTGATTTAGGGTGCGATATGTTAGCGTATACTCAAATAAAAATTCTCACTTAAGGCTGGTTTTCATTAGGTCAAAATGACTGACCACAAAAACTGACTTAACTGACACTATGGCGATATGGTGTCAAATGTGTTTTCATTACGACTTAAAAACTGACATGAAGTCGATAAAGCAGAGCGCGTTAAAGACTGACGTCAAATTGTGGTGTCAAGCGATTGACATCCCGTTTTCACTACAATTGCCCAGTCAGTTGTTTGACAATCTACTCCACTATCAATTGTAGGGAAGCGAGTTCCCACCCCAACTTTTGTTAAATTTTTTTTTAACTTTTTATTAACTTTTATTTGTTTTTTAATTGCAAGTATTATTTTTTTATATATTTTCACTTTTTTGTTTTGTCCCCGACACAAAAACATACAAATTTGAGATATGAATATAACGTAGCCGACCACAAAATGGTAATATTACAGAATTAAAAAAGAAAACAATAATATAAAATGGAAAAAATATAAAAAATAATATAAAAAAGGAAAAAAAAAATTGTTTCACAAAATTTGGGGTGCGAACCCGACTCCACAAACGAATTGAGTCAAATGAAATAGATTTGCCAACATGTTGGCAATCGTGTCAATCGTTGCAAACTGCGCTGTCATACTGGAATTTGACAGTTTTCACATGCATGTCATTTTATATGACAAAGAGTCGTCAAAACTGACTGCAAACGCAATTGACTCCATATGCCAGCCGTTTTCATTAGTATGCCACCATTTGATGTCATATTTTGACCTAATGAAAACCAGCCTTTACCGTTTCACTCAACTTGATGGAGGCGCCTGCATGTAGTTGAGTACGAGCGCTGCAAAGAAAAAAACTCAAAAGCATATGGCTGATTCCTTGGAAACTGATATATTTCACATCGACTTTTTATGAAATGTCAATGTCACGATAGATGACCTTTGAAAGTGTATACAGTGTAAATGGGGCATAAGAAATAGCCCCTGTTTCGCATTGCGCTACAACTTAACCCATTAACGCCCACTGGACCCATACTTATTCAAATATCGAAAAGATGCATTTTAAATATCGAAAATATATAGTTTTGCTACAACCATGACATAAACTGCTTTGAACGCAAGTGAATTATTCAGTTTCATATTTAAACTATTAACCCCGTATGAGAACACATATATATTTGCTGGAAATTGAAACAAGAATAATTGTATTTTTTTGTGTTTTTTTAACGTTGTGCTATATATGTATATGTGTGAACAATATGCTCCAAAATCGGTTTCTTCATTATTAACACTAAATAACAGTTGTTACTGTATCAAAACCAGTAGAAAATAAAGTCGTGACATTTTAGGGTTGTGACATTTCATGTTTAATCTATTTTCATTTTAATATGGCTTGATATTTATGGACTTCCGTTAGAAATTCGATGTGTGCCACCAAGGTCTATATGTGTTCTAATTTTCAAGGAAAAATTACACCTAGTTTAGAAGAAAAGCTGTGGTAAAGTTGTGACATGAGAAAATGTGACACATATATTGAACGCAAAATCTTCCCAACCCGTCTTAAAAATGGGAGCTGCTGTAGCACAGGTGAATGTTGACATTAGTCAAAAAAATTAAGATTATATGTTAATTAATATTCGCACACGCCGACGTGACCACCATTTTTTGATTTTTTACAAAACTGGAGAACAAAGTTTAGTCCTCTATAGGACCCTGGTCTTCACGATTTCCCAAAAGCGGGATGAAGACCCCGTGATACCCGGCCTATTAGTTAAGGTGCAAAAAAAAGAAGAAAAAAAAGGTGAAAAAAAGGTAAATTCGCGAAACGAATTTGTAATAAAAAATTTTTCTACCTACACCAAGGTTTTTTTTTGTTCTTTGTCATTTTTTCCGTTTCGTGTATGTGTGAGTGGGTGTATGCAAAATTAGTGAAAAATGGATAAGTTGAAAAGGAAAACAAAGTGCAAGAAGTCTTGTGCAAAAAAAATAAATATGTAAAAGTAGAATAAAAAAAAGAAAGAAACAAAAAAAAACGCATGAAAGAAATGAACTAAAAAATATCCAAAAACCGATCCCTGACTTACGTTGTGAGGGTAGCTTCTACCTTTGCCCCTTTTTCTCAAATATGCCCCGTTTCTAAAATATGCCCCTTTTCTAAAAGATACCCTTTTTCTAAAATATGCCAGCTATAGCGTTTCAATGATTACATGGCCAATATCGCGGACTGTTACGTTACAATCGGACTAACTTTTCAATACAAACTACTACAAAAATAGATGGATTTGGGCATTTTCATTATTTTTGGCATTTGCATCTTAAAGTAAATTTCCCGAGTAACATTTTCTATAGATATGAAAATTTTGTAGCTCTTATTTAAGAGTTATGGACCACTTTGTTCGGACTGTTACGTTACAGTTTTTGGAAGTAGGTTTGGAGGTTGCTTCTCATTATAGAAAAAGTTTGCTCTTTTGTCAGATTATTTTCAACATGTAGTATATAGTTTTAAAGGTTTAACTAGTATGTAATAAATGAAAAAAAAATACACTGAAAAAAAATTTTTTATACACAAAACTGATCGGACTGTTACGTTACAAAAAAAGACTGTTACGTTACCCGTGAGATTTGCCCTTAGATATTTCTTTGCAGATAGATTTCTTGGCAGATAGCCTAAATTAAGTTGTTTAGGGTTAGACATCCAAAAATGTCCAAAGAATAAGCAAAGAAATGTTATTAAATTGAAAAATCATATCCTTGTTTTGAAATTTTGGTTCTTTTGAGCCTTGCTCAGCTTTTGCTAAACATAAAACAATTTTTGGGTTAGTCGAAATAAAAAGACTGTTACGTTACAAACAACTTTTGGCTCTGAACAAAGGCATAACTATAAACTCCACTAATATTATAGTGTATATGAAAAATAGACTGAAAATGCTCGAAGAAAATTTTTTTTCCGGTTTTTCATGGGCTAGATTTTGCAAAAAAAAAACTATTTTGAGTTTGGGACTGTTACGTTACACAAAAAAATGCGGTCATATTCGTTATACTCTAAAACTCTCGTTACATTTTTCTCCCCTAAATATTTAATGGATTTAACTTCAACTAACCTAAATCTATCTGGGAAAAGTAAATACAACATTAAAGATAATATTCCTTAGAAGCAACTTACTTTTTCGTTCTTTAATGTAAATTTTTCCATTTTTTTTTTTTCAACAGCACCAGAGAAACTATTGCAAACTTTGAAGAAAAATGAGAAATTATGTGATGACACATGGCGTATAACATACTTTGACATCTATGTAACCCCAAAGCAATGCAAAGCACAAGAAATTTGAAGAAAAAACAAAATTTCTCTGCTTTCGTTTCTGGCGATATTGGCCACTTACCTTATGTATATAAGGTATAAATGAATGGAACGCTTATGTTGCTGATGGGAAAGTTGTTGTTGTGACTTAGCTTTTCACTACTATGGTACTGCTACTGCCACATTATCATAGCCAATAATGCATTTAATGCCAAAACGAGAAAAAAATGTGTTGCGGTTGTTGCAAGTTATATCATGCCAATGCAAAGTTATGGTGATTGTTAGGCAATATGCCGCCTAAAAGCGAGTTGTGATTATTGTTTTTGTTGGGCTGTATGCCGCCGAAAAGCGGTTCCCAGTGGGTCCTTGCGTTGGCGAGGTGAGACTTAAAGATTTCAGTTCTGGTCATTTCACGGATTGTGGGCGTACTATATATATATGCATAGGTGCTCTTGTGTTTGCATGATCGCAGACGAATATATACACATCTATGTATATCTGCGTCTACTTTAATGCAATTTTCCTATTTGGCTTGCTCGGGAAATTTTGCTAGGGGATAGAAAACTTCCTGTCCGCATACCAGGTAACTGGCTATAATTTTACCTTACCTTAATTCCTTATCTCGCACACAACCTTTCTCCTATGCCATGAACAGCGGGAAGACTTTCGGCGCGGACACTTTTATTCTCGCCTTTAAAACTTAAAAACGTGGACTTTATATAGCCACCGCCGAGGTAGAAAACGTAGAACTGACGAATTTCACCTATACGTTGAAACTTTCTTTCGGCCTTCCCGTACGCCTATCTATGCACCTATATCTCATACACATATTCTTCACACCTATACACAGATACATTCGGTTCGCATTTAGACCACAAAAAATCTACATGATGCCAAAGCGCCTACTAACTACCGCTGCAACCTTGCGGCTGGCAACCCCTCACACGGCAACATGCTGCACACTGTTAATGTTAATGGGTTGGAAGGCTGACGTGACAGAACAGCTGGCGTAACAAATGTTAACATCAAAACCATAGGGATTCTCTGATAATAGCTATTAGATTAGATCAGTATGGCATGAAGAGGGCGAAATAGTAATTCTTGGTGATATAAATATTTATTTATTTCTTAAGACAATGGTAACAAGCCTTACTGACTAGATTTACATATATAGTTTAAACTAGCCGGTACTAAGACTCGATTCGCGACTTAAACTGAGACTTAGGCATTGCGAGGCCGAGATCAAGAATCCTAAAAATCCGATTAAGCTCAGTGAGGTCTCTTATGAGAGGAGAAAATTTAAGGTAGTTCGATCTCAGAACTCCAATATAAAAAGTACTTGAAGAACCAAGATCTCTATTACGGATATGGAAATATATCTGTCCAAGACGGGCAGAACAGTCAGTATCCCCCGAAATTAAGTAAAAAATAAACATTAAGTTTTGAACAACTCGACTAGTATCGAGTGCCAGAATATTAATAAGCATACACCTGGTATTATATGGTGGCAGGGGTTATTAAACTTTAGAGGTTGAAGAGCAAAGCTAATAAGCGCTTAATGAAGCCGGGTTCTGGCTAGTGCGGGGCAGCTGCAAAGGAAGTGCTCTTCACTCTGAATTTCCTCCTCGTCCCTGCAGTTGCGACAGAAATCATTTGAAGGGACCCCCATGTGATTGGCATGTGCACAGATGAGACAATGTCCCGTGAGCACCCCGATCAAAAGACCAAGGCAGGGTCGGTCAAGTTTTGAGTATTCACTCGGTTCGTTTGTGGCAGATGCTGGGCCAAGTTTGCCTGGACACCTCGCATGCTGTTTCCGTAGTCCATCTAGAGTTTGCGTTGTTGTTGAAATAACTTAGGAGCCAGAGCTTAGTCGTGGCAAGAGGCGGGGAGATGATCCCAACGGGGTTCTCCTCTGTATGCTCCGTGACCTTCCTTGCCAGCTCGTGAGCAGCACTGTTTCAGGGATGTCGCTATGGCCTGGAACACATACCACCGCTGTGAAGCATTTCGTAACAAAATTCGTCCGCTCTTAATATTGCAAAAGTGTCTCATAAGAAGAATATGTAAACAAGCTCGTTTGGTCTAGCTTACTCAGTAATGTTCTCTTAACAGCTTCTAATGTAAGTTTTCCTCATGAGATACATTTTTTAGATAGTCTTTCCAGTATAAATCTTACCCAAATTAATTATATCCCCAACATGCTTGGTAAAATCCTCGATCTTTTATTCATTGATGAGAGCCTCATCTTTCAGCTTCATGAGTGTGATTTCCCAATCTGCAATTCTGATATGCATCATGTCCCTCTTTATTTATCCCTTCAATTCTGTACTTTTCCCGCTACCTACATGCTTGATCCTCGATCTTTAAACTTCAAAGATGCGGATTATGACTCTTTAAATAAAATTTTTTGTGATATTGATTGGAACTCTATTTTTCTTGCTAGTAATGTCTCTGAGTGCTTTGATGCTTTTCTTGTACAAATATTTGAAGTCTTAAACTCCAATCTATCTTTGATTCCTGCTCGGAAGCATAAGTTATACTGGTACACAAAGAGGCTGAAAAGACTGTAGAATAAAAGAAATAAATATTTTAAGCTTTTCAAGTCCACCAATAATAACACCTTTAAGGATAAGTACGTGAGCTTTATGCATCAATTCAACGAGCTTGATAAAATTTTGTATAACAACTATATTTCCCGCTACGAAGTTGAGCTTAAGTCCAATCCAAAAGGTTTCTGGAACTACGTTCGATCTAGGAAAGGGTGCGCTAATATCCCTAACTGTATGATACTTGACGGTGTTGCCTCCACTTGTTTGTTAGACACTGTAAACCTTTTTGCAGACTTTTTCAAATCTAACTTTGTGCGTGGCTCTTTGAACTCTTCTTATTCATTTAATGATTCTTTTAATGATCAACATTTAGATTTTGGTGGCCTGTTTGTTACTGAGTCAGATATCCAGATCAGTATTTCTTCCCTGAAACTGTCTCTAAAATGTGACCTTGACGGTCTATCCTCCTTCTTTTTCAAGAAATGCAGCTTATCCCTTTCTAACCCTATATCCCATATAATTAACCTTTCCCTCTCCTCTGGTGATTTTCTTGACAGATGGAAGGTTGGTTCAATTACGCCCACCCATAAATCAGGTAACAAAAACGATGTTAAAAACTACCGACCAATCTCCAAATTAACTACCTTCTCTAAGCTTTTTGAAAAGGTGGTTAAGGATAAGCTTTTTTTCGTAGTTAAGGAATTAATTGATCCAAACCAACATGGTTTTTTCGGTGGTCGTTCTACAGTTACTAATCTCGCTGTGTTCTCCGAGTACTGTATATCAGCTTTTAGGAGTGGATCTCAGGTAGATACGATCTACACCGATTTTAGTAAAGCCTTCGATACAGTCTCCCATGATATTTTATTATATAAACTTGAAAGCTTGGGTTTCCATTCAGTGTTTCTTTTGTGGCTTCGCTCTTACCTCACTAATAGAATATCTTTTGTTGAAATTGCTGGGACTAAGTCTTACTCTTTTGTGGCCACTTCCGGTGTTCCTCAGGGTAGTATTCTTGGCCCGCTGCTTTTTGTTCTTTTCATAAACGACATTGGTTCGTGTTTTAGTCATTCCCATTATCTACTCTACGCTGATGATTTGAAACTGTTTAGTAGTGTGAACTGCTCGTCTGACGCTCTTCTTCTTCAAGACGAACTTGATAATCTTGCAGCTTGGAGCGTCAAAAACAAACTTTCGCTTAATATCCGCAAATGTTTTCATATGACCCTGTCGAAAATCTGAAATCGTATCGACACTAGCTACTCTATCTTTAGCAATCAACTGTCTTCAGTACAAGTATTTTCCGACCTTGGGGTTTTGTTTGACTCTAGTTTTACCTTTGTAAATCATGTTAATAGTGTTATACCCAAGGCATTCTCGAACCTTGGTTTTTTAAAGCGTTATGCAAAAGATTTTAATGATCCATATACTCGGAAGTCCCTGTTCAATTGTCTTGTCCGGTCCAAGTTGGAGTATGGGTCCATTATCTGGAACCCTCTGTACAGCTCCCACTCTGATAGAATAGAGCGTGTACAGCGTGGTTTCACTCGGTTTGCTCTGCTCCCGCTTCACTTCGTTGATCCCTATCCATCTTACAATGCCCGTTGTTTGCTTATAAACTTAAAATCTCTAGCTAGCAGGCGAATAATTCAATCTTTAATGTTTATTTACGATGTGGTTAATGGCTTAATTGATTGCGCTTTCCTGCTCGAGCAGTTATGCTTTAATGTCCCAAATAGGATTCATCGTACCCAGTATCCTTTTCATGTAATACCAGTTGGATCGAATTACCTCTATTTTGCCCCCATCAATAGAGCTGTTAATGAACTCAATAATATCTATCAAAAGCTAAATCTGGACTTTGCTATGCGTTCGCTTATAAAATTACTTCTTTTTACATTTAGTGCCTTGCCAGAGTACATTTACTTAGTTAAGTTTAACTCCTAATTTAACTTGTTTGTTTACCTCTAGTCTGTAAGATATTGTTATCATTGACTGAATAAAGAATAATAATAATAATAATAATAAAGCTACTCGTCTAACGCATTCTATGAATCTTTTTCGAAGGCTTAATATTCTTCCTGTACGGCACTTATACTATTATAAAGTTTTGAAAGTCTTTTTTATGAGAAGTGGTTACTTACATAGCACAATATGCAACTCGTACAGATTGAGAAGTAGCTCGCACTCAAGTGTTACAGTTCCTGCCTCTCGCACCACTATGTTTCGTAATTTCTATACCATAGTATCTTGTATGGTTTTTAACAAACTCCCTAAAGATATTCAAGTAATTAGAAGGCTAGCCGTTTTTCTTACGGCTGTAAAATTGTGGCTTCTCGGCTTTGAACATGATGACATGGAGGTTCTGTTGCGACCTTTAACATGATCGCTTTTTCTACTTAAGTATTGCTAAAAATGTTATTATAAAAATGTTATTATTACTCTTGTAATTTCTATCTGCTAAATTTAATTGCAAACTGATTTTTGTATAGTTCATTTACCTTTTGGTTTCTGCTTACAACTATTTGTACCCCACAATATTCAACATCTAATTATATATATTAAGGATATGGCGTTATCTCTGTTCATTTTCGAACACTCAACGTCGTTAACTATTATCTTATTGGATTAATTATGTGTTACTAATGTATTAGTGTAATTGATGTATAAACTTTAATTCCTTTAAGATAATATTGAATAAAACTTACTTACTTACTTACTTAATTCATTGAGAAATTGCCTACAGTCTTGAGCTACTTTCGAGGTAGAGTTACTACTCTGAAGAGCTTTGATCGCTGCCTGGCTATCGCTGCATATGGACACAGCTGGGCGGTTTTTCGAAAAAAGCCAGCGAGCATCCTCCTCTATGGCCGTAAGTTCAGCCTGGAGTACGCTGCAGTGGCTGGGTAGTCTAATGCTTAAGCATAGTGGAAGATCCTCCGAATAGACGCCGCTGACCACTTTGCCGTTAAGCTTTGAGCCGTCTGTAAATATGGAGTCTGAATGCGGGTTTAGAATGTGCCTGTTTGTTTGTTTTAACAACAAAATCACTCCCCGAAAGTTTTGGGGAGTGTTGTCGAAATAACAGTCCTTGGCCGGATATGAATCCGGTACGCTCCGGTACTCCCTTGCGGTACTGCCCGACTGTCGTGGGAGCGACTTGGTATGACCAGTGCAACCTTCTAGGTCATGTCATCCCTCCATCCGAAAGGAAAGAGAAGATAGGTAATGAGAGGTGGGAGGCATGATATCCGTACATCAACCGTCGAGTTGCACATCATTACCTTTGTGCATATTGGTCGCCTCTTACGACCGGTATGCCTACCGCGGGCATATTCTAAGCCCCAACCCGCAGGGGCTTTAGAATGTGCCTGGTGTGGTGTAGTCCACGTTTTTCAGATTTTGGGGTATGGTCTCCAAGATCTTTGCGTGCCCAAATCTGGTGTCCTTCCATCGTTGAACAGCACTCAGTCTTACTGCGCTATAGCTTTCTTGGAGTTTACCGTACAAGTCAACCGGGAGTAGATTGAGCAAAACCTCCAAAGCTTTGGTAGGTGTGGATGGAAGTGACCCCGTGATCAGCACCGCCGCAGAACGCTGTACTCTACCCATCCTTCCTATGATGATGTTACGTTCTAGTGCAGGCCACCATACAACAACACCATAAAAGAGGATGGGTCTAACCACAGCGGTGAACTGCCAGTGCATCACCCCGGGGTTCAAGCCCCATTTCTTCCCTACGCCTGCTTTAGATGCATATAGGTCAGTGATAGCTTTTTGGGATCTGTCCTCAACATGCTTGTTCCAGTTGAGTTTGCTATCCAAGATAACGCCGAGGTACCTGACCTCTTGAGAGAGCGTGAGCCTGACCCCGTTCAGGCGGGGTGGTGTAAAAGCTGGTACTTTGTATTTTCTAGTGAAAAGGACCATTTCCGTTTTAGAGGGATTTACGCTAAGGCCGCTTACCATAGCCCAGTCCTTCACGAGGTTCAGAGCCAATTGGAGCAGTTCACTTACTGTCTGAAGATGCCTGCCAGTGGCCGTAAGAACGATGTCGTCGGCGTAGGCAATGATTTGGCAACCGGTGTTTTCCAGTTCCCCTCCAGTGATTATCCCCTCTATAGAGTCGTAAATTGTCCCGCCGTTGTCGGCTGTTGGTGGCTCCGTGGAACAGCCTGGGAAGTGCGTTTCCATTAGGAGTTCGACCATTTCGCCGCTGGACGTTGTCCAGTCTCCATGTGGTTTCTGGATGAAGGTCGGAACAGTGGGACTTTTCGAAAGAACTTTGCGCAGTCTAGTCGCCTCTGAGTTGGTTCAATGTTGGTTCAAAAGTCCCTCCTTGAATTCTTCTGGGCTTTGTTGACTTTTTTAAAGTTTTTAAGGCCTGCTTATATTCGTGCCAAGAACCAGATCGCTTAGGTTCGTTAAATAATCTCCTACTATTTTTCCTGAGTGGAGAAATTTCAGAGTCTAGTCCAGATTAATGTGAACATCATCAGATCTTTGCGGTAGACCGAGTCTACCGTGAGAAGCGTGGTTGCAAAGCGAATGTGATAGAACGTTCTCGAAAACGTTTCAACTGTTCTCTTCCTATTTCTGTAAGCTGCAAGAGTGGGTGGTCTCACAAGGAGACAGAAACTAATGTATTTATGATCAGAGGAGTTGTCCTTTGAGACATGCTAGTTCTCAATTTGACCCAGTGCCTGGTAAGAAATTAGCGTAATGTCAAGGACTTCCTTTCTATTTGCGGTTACGAACTTCGGTTCGCTTCCAGAATTGCTTATATACAGGTTTTGTAATAAGATAAAATCAAGAAGGCACTTACCTCTAGGGTTGGTATCCGTAGAACCACATACTACGTCACGTGCATTGGCGTCAGCTCCTATAATAATCGGCAGCTTCCATAGATTTGCCTCCTTCTCTGAGTTAGTAAGGCAGCTAGATGGTAATTGAGGGGCTTCGTGCGCCATATAGGCTGCAGTTAGCCAGATTTGCCTGCCTTCAACTTCGAGGATGATGCTCCCTGTGTCTGCGTCACTGAAATTGGATAACAGGAAGTAAGAGAGGGTCTTCTTAACAAGGATGCAAGCTCTGGTCCTACCTATTGCTGGGGTCTTTACCACCTGGTAGGCATCCGAGGTTAATCCGCATACCTTGTTACCGACGATCCAAGGTTTGGATTAGTATGAGCTTCTCAGCTGCTTCGCCGAGGCGCAAGATAAGGGCAGCCGAAGTTGCCTTGGAGTGATGCAGGTTGATTTGTAGAACCCGCATCATCCTAAATTTACAAATCGGTGTCCGAGCCCTCGTCCATCGCTACCGTGTCTACGCGTTCGGGAGCGGCTATGACTGTAATGTCAAGTGCGGCTCATTTTATTAATTCATATTTTGGTCACACGAGTTTGCCCGGGCATCGGAGGAGACCGTTCGTGCCCGCTGACCACTCAGCCCTCGGCACGTAGCTTTTAGAAGCCGTTTTGATGCCATAAAAAACTCGTTTGAACCTACTTATATAGTATGGATATCTGTTACAACCAACCAGATTTGTTAATAAACTCGTGGATGTTGGGAATCCCTATCTCTGATATACGATTAAGGTCCCCAAAAATGGGCTTCCAAAGGATTTCATTCGCTTTCGGCCAGAGCCGGGCATCCACGCAGGAAATGCTCAACGGTTTCTTTGGTATCGATGTCTTCGCAGCCTCTGCAGTAATCATGGTGCGGAATTCCCATCTTTCCCGTGTACGTGCCTATCGCCCAGTGAACCGTGAAGACTGCTATGAGTTTGTAAGAGTTGGCTCTTCCCTGCATAGAAGACTTTTAGTCCTCTTTTCGCTATAGTCTGACCAGGTGGATCTTGACATTGCACAACTAGTGGTATTTCTCCATCTTAGTTGTGCTTTGTTTTCCTTGGCTACTGCTTCGGGTACCCCTATATCTATGTCAATTGCTTGCTCATTTTGGTCCGATGAGCCACAACGCCCCAGCTCATCGGCTTTCTCATTACCTTCGATACCTCTATGACCTGGAACCCAGTTAATGGATAGCTCAAAGTTAGTTAGTGCAGCCAAGATATGCTTACATGCATGCACCACGTAAGAACTAGTGTATGGTGCTGCTATTGCCCTCATTGCTACTTGGCTGTCTGAAAACTTAGTGACTTTACCAGTTCTGTTCAGGTCCCTGAGTGATCTGCCGGCCTGCAAGATCGCAAGAACCTCTGCTTGAAACATACTCCGTTGGCACCAACACACGCCGTCCGCTGGACTTTCGGTAGGCTGATGAGGCTGCAGTTCTTCCGGAGACTTACAGTCAATTATGAGCCCCAGATACTTGGTGCTAGTAGATAGGGATAGCCTTCTTCTTTAACAGCTGTTTTATTTTTTATCTGCTTTTTTCTGTTTTTTATTGATTTCCAGGTGTCAAATTGTTGTCAAAGCCAACAGCCATTTTGATTCCAAACATACAAAGTCGTGCAAAAACTTTATTTGGTTTTGTTTTGAAAGTTTTCTCCAAATTTTATGTAAAATTAGCAAAAAAATAAGTAAGAAACAGAAATTGGACGCACACCAATTAAAAGTAAAACTTTTTTCCTTTTGAAATTTTTTCATTTTGAAATTTTTTCTGTTTTGCTTGTGTTTATTTGTAAACAAACCAAAGCGATTTGATTGCCATTTGACATCTGAAACAAATTTCAACAACAATAGCAAACACACCAAGCTTCTACGATGCAACCTGTATTTATAAACCTTGGTTATTGTGAACATGTTCTGAATTGAGTAAAAAAAAAGTATAAAACATACTATACATATGTATAAGTATATCTATACTATGTTAATTAAATGAGGTTAAATATTTAATTTAGGGAAGGTGTTGTGAGAAAAGTTCTAATATTTACAAAGCACCCTTTATTAACTACTTATGTATTCAACATTGACAGATGTCTTTCCATATGTATCGCAACTAAGTTCGCTCTTAATAAAGTTACTTCCCTTACGTTTTCTTTTACTAACTAGAGTACTTGCTTTTTTATTTAACTCCACCAAAAAAACTAGGTAGCGATGAACTAGATTTAAGTCTCTCCAGCAGTTTAGGCACAGGCGTTAACAGTGAACCTAGTGAAGCCTTTAAATACTTTTCAGTACTCTCATATAATGATGCAAATTTAAACAGTAAATTGAAATTCAGCGATTTCTTTGAATATATTAAGACTTTCGATATAATCTTCTTACACGGTCAAATGTTTGGGTATAGTTTTTAAGCCTAACAAAGTCTAAAGCCTTTTATAAACTTTTTTTTGGTTTATATTTTAAACCAGCAGAGTTTTAATCTATTTTTTAGTAAATTAGGGTTTAAATTTTAAACCAATGAAGTTTAAAAATCACAAGTATACTACGCAACCACAAAGAGAGGGAGAGAAGCTCTCACTTAATTCTTTGAGCAATGAGCGAATAAATGCAAAATAGTGTGCCACAAAAAAATGCTTATGGACGAAATTATTTTTCATTGGTAAATAAACACGTACACAATACATTCACAAAAACGGTACTAGACTGCCTCGAAATGACTTAGCCACTTTAACACATTGAGAAGATACATTACACTGAACCAAAAAGGTACATGTTCTTTTAAGAAAAAGTTTCATAAAAGTTCACGTTGATTTTTCTTATAATATAAGCATGGATTCGTGTATTCTATTTTTGGTTCAGTGTAGAAGTATTAAATATATGAATTGTAAAGATCAGCACGCAACTACAAATACACATCCAAAAATGTCGGGAGAGGTGTCTAGAGACGGGTATGACCTCAGCATCAATACCAAAACCATTTGACGTGTTTAGAGTCTATACAAATAATAAAAAATATATACCTACTTAGTTTCCTTTTTTTTGTGGCCCACTGTTTTTATGCACGTTGTAACAGCTGATATGGTACCCACCTGCATATTTTTTCGAATGCTACATGCTAAACGCTTGTGCGGCAGGCTTGTGAAGCGAATAAGAGCTACTTGGCAATCTTACACGAATACATATTAATATTGTGAAAAATGGAGTGCAACAAAGACATTATAATTGCTGAAATTAAATGCTTTGGAAATTACGAGCTTTGCAAAAGATAAGCTGTACGAAGAACAATATATTGAACAAACGGGTAAGTTGAATAATTGTTTAATAAAACTACAATTACATCTGAGTTTATTTTAGTGGCTGATGCTTTTGGCATTGAATGCCAATAATATTCCGCACTGCGCGTGGCAGCGAAGTTCCCAAGGAAATTATTGCAAGTTTTATTTTGCAATTTAGTGGCTGCGCATCTTTTTTGCTAGAAGTTGTCGATCCTGAAAGAAGGCTCTCTTTAAAAAGACCATCCGATCAAAGCCTAGAAATCAGTAGTCAGGTGAGTTACTTATAATATTAATATGAATGCATGTATGTAAGTACAGATATCAATTAACATTTTTAACATAGGTTTTGAAGCAGAAAAGAAGACCCTATCGGATGGATTTCGTCGGATTCTCGTTAATGAGGCAGTTAGCCTCCTAAGAACTAAATGTTCGAACCACCCTACCAAAAATGAAAAAAGTGCAATGGCTTTGGCTATAAACAGCCTTTTCCCTGACCTCAATTCAAGCACCGGACCAAATATTTTCTTTGATGCGGAAAACAATACAGGGTATGAAACTTTTTAATTATTTACAAATTTATTTAATAGCCATTAAACATGACAATTTTTATATTTCAACAGATACTTAGTCACCTGTCTCAAAAATCTAAACTATAAGAGAAAAAAGCTCAGTACATGTGTACGTGAAGAAAGTTGCGGCACAAAAGTAACCGTACTATCTGTACAACAGCCCTGCTTGACCGATGGTGACATTGAATTTTTTAAGAATTGTGTTTTGCCTAAGCAGAAATCAGCACTGGAAGAAAGGCTTAGAAATACAGTCAAGGGTAGAAATGTTGTGTGTGTTAGCGGTGCAAATATTCGTACCAGTTTTCCTTTCTATTTTGTTGATCCCGAACTAGTAACTAATAAAATTCATATTGTAGTTGGTTCGAGGTAGAAGTGGGATAATTCATATTGTAGTTTGTTCGAAGTAGAAGTGGGGTAATTTTCGAATAGTTATTATTCCAACGGCCACATAGTGGACCCCAACTGGTCCTAAAAGAAGGTTATTAGAGTACCACATGTACTCCTAAAAGTGTGCAACGAATTTTACATTTTTCTTATAAAAGTCTCTATATGCAGATATTATTCGATTTTGAATTGAAATACGGAAAACACGTTGAAGGCTTATCTGGTAATTGGCTAAGATACTCTATTAACCTAAAGGATGTGGTCGAAGATACAGTAAGCAATAGAAATCACCTCACAGAAATTGAGAGGTGGAATAGTGAGATTCGTCCATTTCTCTATTTGCTCAAGCTTCTTCCTCCAACAAACGGCAGAAACAAAGAAGGTGTTTTAAGAGAAAATTTTGCGGAAAGCCTAACTGATTTTCTTCGTTTTGAATGCTTAAGTATATTATGCGCACATATCTGATAGTGTTTCTTATATTCATTGTCATAACAGGTTAATACACCGACGGAGGAGTACTGTACAGATTCCAAAGGGTCATTCATTATTGCAGTCGGATCTAACAGACTTGCTATAACACAATATATGTTGGTAATTGATCAGGACCTAATACCAATTCCAGTACGTTTTAGCTTCAATCAAGTATTCGACGTTTTTTTTAAGGCATATTACGTATCTACGACTAAATTTCAAAAAAAAACCTTGTACCTTTTCTTGTATTTTTTGAGAAATACGTTTACATAGTAAAAAATGTTAAAGCTAGCTTAAGACAGCAAGAAATTTTCAATAAGTTAGAAACAAAAGCTACGCAGTCATTAGAATACTTAAAGGATATATCAGAAGATCTTTTACAAGACATTGATTTGGAATGATCATTTAAGCTTTTTATAGCTATTTAAATAATTTATTTATTTATTTCATATTTTTTCCCCTTTATTTTAAGATGAATTTTTTGCTATATATGTGGTAATAGGTTCCCAAAATCTTCATTTGTAATTTATCACTTAAAAAATGAGCATTTACTTAGGGAAGGTAAATACGTTAAACTTAATTGCATTAGATCGAAAGTGTGTAAGAAGCAATTTTACTCATTTAGCGGTTTGAGACGTCATGCATTAACTTGGAAAGATCCAGAGCACACCTTCAGTTTCAGTTTCTAAAGAAAATATTGAGGATCCAAGTCCTAGTGGTTTCGAAAATAGCAAGTGGAATAACTTTCATCCCGATTGTCTTGATGAAAAAATTAAAAACTTTTCATATACAATTATGGACCTTACATTGGCTGATAACAAAACAAATACAGTTTTCGAAGCCCTGCAAGAGCTACTTTCCACTGTATTTCGAGACATACAAAAGAGTTCCTTAAATATTAAGAATGATGAAAACATGCTGACCGAATATATAACGAATAATACTTTGGAAAAAATCAAAAAGTATTCCTCAACTTATAAGCGGAAACGTATTATAAATTCAAATTGTTTTTATGTAGAGCCGATTTCTAAGTGCTTAGGTCAAAGGTGGGACAAGCAGTTTGATCAAAAAACGAATCAGTACTTACAAGTTCTAAAACAATGTACATTTCAGTATGTTTCAATTATAGACAGCATAAAAGCATGTTTTAAAAACGATTTTTTTCAAGAATTTTATTTTAAAAAAATATCATACTTGCACGGAACAAGTTTTAAAAGGATTTTGCTGTGGAGATAATTACAAAACAGGATCGGGTTTTAGAGAGGCGAATATCTTACAAATTCAGTTATTTTATGACGATTTTGAAGTAGTTAACCCTCTTGGCAGCAAAACCACAATACACAAAGTTGGAGCAATTTACTTCACAATCAGAAATTTGCCCTATGAATATAACTCCAACTTGACACAGATTCATTTAGTTGCTTTGTTTTATGTAACTGACTTAAAAAACAATAATATTTCCTTTAATAATATTTTAGAACCCATTGTCAGTAAAATGAAAATTTTGGAGAGCAAGGGCGTAACTATTGATGGTATAAATTTTAAGGGAATTCGTATCAATGTTTGCCACTTTAGGCGGAAATTGTTGCTTTGGTTTTGTAGAATCATTCAGCGCAAATTTCTTTTGTAGAATTTGTACAATGCCAAAAACAGAAACAGAAACAAGTACTTCGCAAAATGAAAAATATTTGAGGACACCTGAATCTTACGATAATTTGTTTCGGAACGATAAAAGTAAAACTTTTGTTGACTTCAGCATGTCTCAAGGTATAAAAAGTTATTGTATTTTGAATGAACTGAACAATTTTCATATAATAAATTCTAATAATGTTGACTTAATGCATGACGTCTTAGAAGGAGCTATTCCTTTTGCAATTAAATGGTATTTAAAATCAATGACAGAATTAAAATATTTGAACATTAATTTTATAAATAATAGAATTAAGTCTTTCAACTTTGGTTATTTACAAAGAAAAAATGTACCCAGTTTTATAAGTTTGGAAAAAAGCAACACGTCTGTAGGTCTAACAGCCGCACAAAACTTATGCCTAATTCACCATTTTCCAATAATATTTTACGATTTTATTGATAAGGACTCAAATTTATGGGAATTGATAGCTTCGTTACTAAAAATACTACAAATTTTACTTTCAAAAGATATTCCCTCAGCTTCAATAGACGAGCTAAAAATATATATTTCAGAACATTTAAATGTAATTCAAAAAGTCTATGGAAAAAAGCTTATTCCTAAACATCACATGTTAACTCATTATCCACTTTTAATTAAGCGAATGGGCCCCCCAATTCACAACTGGGGCATGCGTTATGAAGGGAAACATAAAGAGCTTCTTAAATATTCCTTAACATCCAACAATTACATAAATATTTGCTCAACATTAGCAAATCGTTGCCAACAAAATGCAGCACTAATGTGGGAGCATATTGAATTATGAAAAATAAAAAAGTTTGGAAAACTGAAGCTAACGAAATTGGATCACTTTCACATTAACTTTTTTCAATCTGACTCTATAGTCCTCTATTCAACTAATTGGATGGAAGAAACGTATGGATGTTTGTATAGAGTAGGTTCAATAATCAAACTCCAAGCTGAAAACAGCTACGGTTTAATTCAGGATATCTTGCTATCTGAAAATGAAGTATTTTTTTACATTCAACTTTATAAAAGTAATAAATTTATTACAGATATCTGTTGTAAAGAATTGAAATGCTTAAGCACGTTCAACATTTTGAGTTTTTCCGAACTTATTCATAAAAAGCCATTTGATTTGTTTTATGTTGCTGAAAATACATTTGTAATAGTGAAAGAATTATATGACTGAAGTAGATCTTCTAAATAAACCTTACCATAAATTTTTTTTAATCATACATATGTGTTAAAACAGAATTATAACAAGAATATTAACACAATACAATTGTACCGCATAAGTTATCGTATGTTTGAATATTATATATCTAACTGCCAAATAAACTAAATTAATAAAATTTTAAACCTAAAAGTTTAATTTGTAGTATTCCAAAGTTTAAAATATAGTATTTCCTGCTTTATTATTATTATTATTATTATTTATTAACAGATTAAATAAATTAATAAGTTAATGTTAGACGAGCATTAGTTGCCAGGGCTATCAGCTCTAGGAAATACATAATATACTTATTATTAGTTGGTATAGATATTTTTGATTTTAATTGTTTATATTCATTTGTTAAAATATATTTATGCGTTTAAGTTAATTTTCTATAACACGTTCTCAGACTCGGGCTTGGATGTGTTTGATGAAGTTGTAAATACATGTTATATTATCTTTTGAAGGATTTTTTAGAAGCTCTTTCCAGTTACTTCTCAGGTAAAGATTTCTGATGTCTATCAAAGCAGGGCAGTCAGTAAAGATGTGGTTGAGTGTTATGGTTTCTCCACAGCGTGCACAAGCTGGAGCTGTATCACCAGTAAGAAGGTGTTGGTGAGTGTCCACAGTATGGCCAAGGGGTACTTGGGGGATAATAAATCTCTGTTTACATCAGTATAATGGTGGTGGACGTAGTTGTGCCATTCTCGTTTGGTTTTCGCTTGAATGTGTCTTTTGTGCTGTGCGCATATCTGCCTTTGAACATGTGGTATCTTTTGTAACCGGGGACTGGGAAGCTAGTTTCGCTGCACTGTCTGCCATTTCGTTACCTTGGATACCAACTTGCCCTGGTACCCAAAATAGGCGTATTTTTTCATTGTTGTTGATGAGCGCATCTCTGATTTGGTTTATTGTTGTAAAATTTGATAGCGGGTTTTGGATAGCTTGAAGTACGGATTTGCTGTCGGTGCATATAAGGGTTTTGCAATTATTTTCCAATGCCATAGTTATTGCATGTTTGATGGCAACTACTTCTGCAGAAAAACGGATGTATAGTCCGGCAGTGTTTCCACCCTTAGAGTGGCACCGTTTGAGTCGACTACTGCGAAGCTCGCCGGAGCATGGTCGGATTTTGATCCATCTGTGAACCAAAAGGGACCAGTTTTCGGCTACGTGGTATTCTTTACGTTCTTGGAACATTGTGCAGAAAGCTTCTGGAGGTGTAGTCTCCTTTTTGAATTTGCATAGTGAAAAGTCACACGACGTTTTGTTGATTTCCCATGGAGGGGCTTGTAATGGGTAGTTCTCTGTTGTGTTGTATAGTTCCAGACTTTTAGCTATTTCTAGTATTTTATGCATGGAAGATGGATATTTTTGTCGGCCTCTGGCACTCTCGATATTTTTTATGTCGCAATCTATGATTGAGTTGGTTGGAAAGAGAAGTTTAGGAACAAGCCTGGCATGGACTTGGTATATTCTTTCTTCAATTGTTGGTAGGCCTGCTTCTGCTAGGATGTTTATTATGGGTGTTGTACGAAAAGCATACACGCTTGCCCACGCTACTTGGTGATAAGCTGGTTTAATAATGTTGATTGCAGATTTAGGTGAGTTCCAAAAGAGAAAGAGCCCATAGTCGATTTTACTTAAGATTAGCGTTTTGGTTATATACATTAGAGTGTTAATATGTACATGGCATTTCTTGCTGGCAAGGTAAGTGACAATATTTATTCTGGCAGCTAATGCTTTTTTTAGATGAGTAAAGTGACATATCCATTTGTAGTTGTGCGAGAATATAATACCTAGAATCTTCAACTTTTTTACATTTTCGATAACTATATTTGTTTAAGCGACTTAAACAATTTCTTTCGTTTATCTCATTTGCAACCCGTTTTATAATTCTCACCCAGCTTATGGAATATTCTGAAGATATTGTTTTTGGCTGCCTAACCCAACTGTGGTTTTTCACAACGAAAATGAGGAAGCCAATCACGCGCCATGCCTCAGAGCCAACAGTGCTCGCCACCAACAAATACTTATAGGGTGTCACAGGTGTCCCACACCTCCCGTTCTCTAAAGAACAAAATGTTTTTAACATTTGCGCAACACGGTTATCAGAACCTGAGCCAAATGATTTAATAGTTGTTCTTTAGAGAACGGGAGGTGCTGGAAACCTGTGACACCCTGTATGTACTTATTGGTGGCGAGCACTGTTGGCTCTGAGGCATGGCGCGTGATTGGCTTCCTCATTTTCGTTGTGAAAAACCACAGTTGGGTTAGGCAGCCAAAAACAATATCTTCAGAATATTCCATAAGCTGGGTGAGAATTATAAAACGGGTTGCAAATGAGATAAACGAAAGAAATTGTTTAAGTCGCTTAAACATTCTCGCCCCCCTAGACGGCTTAGTCGTCTAGTGATATTTGGAAGGCGCCGGTTCGAATCCATCCGGCTCGAAGGACCATGTCTAAGCTTTGAGCGAGCGAGAAGTTTTTTTTTGAATTTATTTAATTTTTATATTTTATTATTTATTTGGGGTGGAAAAGGGGGCGTGCAGAGCACATATTAAATAGGGAGCCCTTTTCATATTTCTTTATTATTATTTTACTATTTATTTAATTTATGTGTTCTATATAGAACTGGGAGGATGCAGAGCACCTGTTACACCTTGTATGTATTCACTGGGGGCGAGCACTGTTGGCTCTGAGGCATTGCACGAGATTGGCTTCCTCATTTTCGTTTGGAAAACCCCCACTTTGGCTTTCCAAAACATAAACTATACCTTCGAAATATTTTATAAGTTGATTGCGAATTACAAGAGCATGCAATGCAAATAAAATAAACGAATGAAATAACCGTAGCTTATGTATGTATGTCGCTTAAACATCCTGTCCAGCACACATATTCGTTCGTATGACCGAAGGTCTAACAACAATGTGTGCTCACTGTTGGCAAGAACAAACAAACAAAAGGGAATTAATTGAAGTGGAGATAAATATATTGTGACGTCACAGGGCATCATAGCTTAGATGTTAGAATTTTCTAACAGCGGCTTTGGTGCAGACACTGGTTCATATCCCAGTGTCCGAAAAGGGATCTGATGATGAGCTTGGAAACTCTGAAACATGTAATCCTATCCATCGCTGTAAATTAGCAATGTAATTTTTTCTCCAATTATCAATTTTTCCCAAAAAACTGACAATTAAAATTCATTACGAATTATTGTTTCTCTGGTTCTCGAGCTTGCAAAACTTACAAATATGTAAAACAAGAAAGACCGCAAAAACCAACAACAAAATATTAAGAACCGTAGCACGGGTTTACGTACATAAATATGTACAAACAAAAAAGTCCAGCACACACATTCGTTCGTATGACCGAAGGTCTAACAACAATGTGTGCTCACTGTTGGCAAGAACAAACAAACAAAAGGGAATTAATTGAAGTGGAGATAAATACATTGTGACGTCACAGGGCATCATAGCTTAGATGTTAGAATTTTCTAACAGCGGCTTTGGTGCAGACACTGGTTCATATCCCAGTGTCCGAAAAGGGATCTGATGATGAGCTTGGAAACTCTGAAACATGTAATCCTATCCATCGCTGTGAATTAGCAATGTAATTTTTTCTCCAATTATCAATTTTTCCCAAAAAACTGGCAATTAAAATTCATTACGAATTATTGTTTCTCTGGTTCTCGAGCTTGCAAAACTTACAAATAGTAATAACTTAAAAAATTGCTAAAGTATGGTTTTCAAAATCACACGAATGTTTCCTACATATGTGGAAGTTTTTGGTTTTCTCTAGGAAAATCTTGGCCCCGGAGTGGTCACCCCAGTCCAGGATTTGTTACTTCGTTGTCGTTTCTTTTGCATAAGATGTAAACATCGTCTGCATAAAGGCAATGATCTACAAAACTGTTAGCTTTTATAATGTTGCTTATGTCATTAAATGCGATGTTAAACAAGATTACAGATAGTGGAGAACCCTGCGGGATACCATTTTCAAGCGGATATACATACGTCAGAGAAAACGTTTTTAATTCTTACACGGAATTTTCGATTTGTTAGGAACGATTTAACGAAGTAAAAGATTTTTGGGCCTACTCCCCACAAGCGCAGGCGGTTTAGGATGACATGAGATCCAACTCGGTCAAATGCCTTCTCAAAGTCCCGTGAAAGGATCGAGACATGGTTGCGGGCTGATAAGGCTTTCGTGATATAATAGTCTATGTGGAGGAGGGCATCGGTGCATCCTCGGTTGGGTCTAAAGGCAACTTGGTTCGAGTCAATAAGTTGTTGTGTCTCGGTGAACCATGAGATTCGGTTTGCCACCACCCGTTCCAGGGCCGTGCGCAGGAATTGGCCTTGGGGGGGGTTTTAATTTAGATTTGCATTCGCATACATTTTTCACTAAGTTAAACATATTTGCTGAAACAGATACCTAGACCCATATATCACAAATTTAAATGTTCTTTAACTTTCCTGAATTTGCATACTCTGATGCCTAAAACTACTATTTTTTTGGTTGTACACATTTTTCTGTATTTGAAAGAAAATTGGTGATATGATGGCATATCCCAGCCAACTAAAAGTGCAAAAAAAGACTCCTTTCGGAGCCATAAAACGCTCATTTCTCAGAACTTTACTCTCCAAAATGAGCATCTTTCAGAGCCCAAATGGAGCGAAAAATCGGTCTACGCGGGCACTCCAACGAAGTCATAAAAAAGAGTCTGAAATGAGTCCGATTTCGATGAATTTGAAGCGTTTTTTGACTCTTTTTAAATGAACTGCGGATCCTTTTATTGGTGCTTTTCTGAACCTTTTTCGGAGCCTTTTATTCCTCCATTCTGAGGGTTTCTGGAGCCTTCTCAGACGCCTTTCGGAGCCCTCTAATTGGTGCTTTTCTTTCATTCATCCATTCAGAGGGTTTTTGGACACTTGTCGGAGCCTTTTATTGGTGTTTTTCTGAAGCTTATTTGAGGTCGTTTTTTATTTCTTTTGGGTCATAATTTCTTTGCGCAATTTTTCACTCCTAAATATTTTGCCGTCACCAACTCTGACTTTCTAAATTATCCCTATGAGCTACATGGGAACAACAATTTAATTAATTGTCCAACTATATGCGCCAATGATGTTCTTATTTATCTAAAAACCTTGAAGGAACCTTTTAAATGCGGTCCTGATAGGATTCCTACATGCTTCTTGAAGAAGTGTGCTAACAATATTTACCAACCCCTTACCAATTTTTCAATCTGTCACTAAAGTGTGGTGTTTTTCCAAAAGCATGGAAAGAGTCGTTCCTCTACCGCTTCATAAAAGCGGAAGCAAGGCTTCTATAGAGAAGTATCGTGGCATCCCAAAAGCTTTCTGCCATCCCAAAAGTGTGTGAAGCTATTGTTACCAATCAGCTTACGAATCCTATCTCTACCTTGATTTCCGCCTGTCAACACGGGCTCTGTAAGGGAAAGTCCACCGTTACAAACTTACTTGAATTTATCTACTTTGATTTCAGCAAAGCTTTCGATTAAGTGTGTCACTCTTTACTTATTCATAAACTGGATCAGTTGGGTTTCCAGCCGGGTCTCAATCGCTAGATCTCTTCTTACCTTAGCGACAGAGCACAAAATGTAGTGTTTAAAAATTGTGAATCCGATGTTATTTATGTCTCCTCAGGAGTTCCTCAAGGAAGCCATCTTGGCCCGATTCTGTTCTTGTTGTTTATAAATGATATTTCTACAGTAATATTATTTTCGAAAATTTTAATGTATGCCGACGATGTAAAGCTTTTTATGTCATTCGAAGAAGCTTCAATCAGATCTAAATACACTTGTTACTTGGTGCGATTTAAATTATATGCCGCGTAATCTAAAGAAATGTAAATACATGCGTTTTTTGAGAGGAAAATCACAGCCAGCTTCCTATACAATTAACAGTTATAGTCTTGAGCAAATGTATGATTTTGTTGACCTTGGGGTTACTATGGACTAAAAACTCAGTTTTAACTGTCATATTAACGTAACAGTCAATAAAGCTGGAGGCGTTCTAGCATTTGTTAAACGATGGTCTAAAGAATTTAGCGACCCTTATGTAACTAAAACTCTTTACTACATTAGTCAGACTGATACTTGAATACGGTTCTATAATTTGGAATCCACTTTACCAGGTCCACGTGGATCGCCTAGAATCAGTTCAAAAACAATTTTTAATATTTGCCTTAAGAGATCTTCACTGGGATCCCTTATATAATTTGCCATCGTATACGAGTCGCTTAAAACTAATTAATCTTCACAGCCTTTCTAGTCGGAGGGAAATGCTTGGAATTGTTTTCATGATTAAATTACTAAATGGTTCAATCACAAGCCCGTTTCTTTTGAGCGAAGTGAACTTCAATGTACCTTCTCGTCCATCAAGACATTTTAAACCACTTATCTTGAAACAGTGCCGAACTAATTTTGAATTAAATGAGCCTTTTCGTTGTTTGTGTCAAGATAATAACTCTCATTCTGGTACGTTTGATATTTCAGACTCACTATGCAGAATAAAAATGTCAATTATTTCTATCGTAAATACATATCAACAATTTGCTTTCATATCCCTTGATTCTTATCTTTATTCTTTACAATAACTATTCGCTGTCAACTAATTATTTATTAATTGTGTCATCTATTTTGTATCTACCTTACTTGGCTGATGAGGTTTTCTCTGTAGCTGAGCAGTTTCAGATCTCGACGATTAACAAACCAAAGCCTTTCAAACACTGGGCACGAAAGAACAATCCGCGCGTATTGCGGATGCCTTCCTCGCGCCGGTCGGGCGGGATATGGTGGATAATCCGTTGGGAATTATTATTATTATTATTATTATAAATAATAAAAAATAAGGTTTATGAAGTTTTATTGACACTATGCTATGTTTATTTTCCACAGACTATTGATAAACGTCCATGAAAAATGCGATCTTTATCTTCTGTTAGGTAAAATAAAAAAAACCTCAGAAAATGTTTGAAAACATTCAAATAATTGAACGTTGTCGCTCATCTGCTCACCAACGTTCATTTTCTCACAATTCTCTTTACGCCTCCAAAAAAAAGGGTCAGAAAACACTCGAAATCTTTAATATAATTGAGCCTTGCAGTTCATTCGCTCTGTTAATTGAAACTGCTCACTGTTTTCATCGGTGAAATTTAAGAACAAAAAATGCCCATACGCTACACAACTTTGTAATTTCGGAAAGCTCCAAGTGCAATTCAAAGTGCCGGACTTATGTATTGGCCAACCTCATTTTTTTGCAACTTTCACCAATTTCTTCCTTCGTAAAATTATTATAACTAATTTTGTCAAGAGTTATGAGTCAAGATTCAATACAAGATATATAAAGTGTATTTTGAAAATTTTTGTAAAATCATTGCAACTTAGATTTGGCCATTGAAGGGGGGGGGGGGGGGGGTTAACCCCCAAAACCCCACTCCGTGCGCACGGGCCTGACCCGTTCCATAACTTTCGAAAGGCAGGAGAGAAGTGAAATAGGACGGTATGGGAACGGGATGGGAATAATGGTGGCGGTTTTCCAGCTCTGAGGGATTGTGCCAGTATCAAAAATGGCATTGCAAAGCTGCAACAAGCGGGATAATCCTAAAGCAGGCATTTCTTTTATCATTTTATAGGAAATTCGATCGAAGCCCGGTGTTTTGCCTTTTGCTTTGCCAATGCAAGTTAGCAGTTCGGTCATCGTAATTTTTTTCTCAATGAGAGCGGCTTTTGGGTGTGTTTCCCGAAGGGGGGGCATTTGCCTAAAGGTATTATTTTTTGTTTCCCTATACTGGTTAGAAAAGTTAGTGTCGGACCAAAGATTCGACCACACTATACCGAATTCGTTAGACATCACGGACGGATCGGAGGATATGCAGTGGCTGGTTTTGATTGCTGCTATAGGGGTATGTGGATTTCTATGGCATAGCCTATTAATTTTATTCCAAAGGTCGGATATTGAAGAGTTGGGCGAAATATACTCAGTAAACTTGATGAAGCTCAGTTTTTTTTGGGTTTTCATTTCCTTCCGAAATATCGCGTTGGATTTTTTAAACTTTACGAGATTAGCGGTCGTAGGGTTATTTTTAAAGCTATGCCATGCTTGCAAATTCTCTCTTCTAAGGAGCGTTAGTTTCTTGTTCCACCAGGGTACATGAGTTCTACGGGAAGGTGATGCTTGGGGAATGCAGTGGTTTGCAGCTACTCGTATAGATTTAGCGATATTGGACGCTTCATGATTTGGTGAGCTAGATTCAGGCCTCGCGCTTAGTTCGACGTGGACTTCCTTTTGGAAGTTTTCCCAATCGGCAAAGTCTAGGAGGAATTTGGGTGGGATTTTGGTGCGGTAGGAGACATTGGGATTTAATGCGAAGTTTAGGATGATCGGGAAGTGATCGCTGTTGTAAAGATCATTAAGTGTTTTCCACTTTATGAGCGAAAATAGTGGAGGGGAGCAAAGGGATATATCACCGTGGGAGAAGGAGGAGTGGGTAGAGAAATAAGTCGGGCTACCGTCATTCAAAACGCTCAAGTCGGATAACCTTATAGCATTTTCTATAGTACGACCGCGGTGATTGTCAGAATTGGCACCCCACAGGTGATTCCAACCATTGAAATCGCCAAGCACTAAATATGGAGTGTTAACTGAGTTGAAAATGTCTGTTAAGTCTCTGCTGCTGAATTTTTGACAGGGAGGGATATATACGGATACTACCGTGAATTTGATATATACTTCAATTTCGATCATTACCACTTGGAGTTGAGAGTTAACGTCGATCTTTTTAAGTGGGATGTTGTATTTGATGCATCGTTTACAAAGTAGGTGGAGTAACTGTTCAAAAGAATTGGGCCAGCGTTCTGGCAACAATGGGTTTCCTGGATTGCTATTAGGCTTGGGTTATATTGTTTGATGAGTACTTGGAGTTCAGAGAAGTTATTGTAGAAACCTTTCATATTCCACTGAAGAATATTCAGGTTCATGGTTGAGGTGAGAAAAGGGAAAGTGCTCTGACTTTTGTAAAGGTGGACTTTACAGAAGCGAGGGACTTAAGAGGGGGGGTTATAGATCATCGATGGAATAATCCATCGAGAGGGGTTTATTAATGTCTTCATTGTTTTTGGTAAAGTAGTAGTTATTTTTTAATAGATTTTGAGTAAACACAGATATTGGGGATATTTGTGGTGTAGGGTTTGATACAGACGTTGGGCTGTTTTGTGTAGTTGGTTTATTATTTACTTGAAGTGAAAAAATTTCAGAAGAGGAAGTGGAATAGTTTTGATTGTTGGAATTGCTTGAGCTTGATGGTTTTTCAGATAAGTTAGTTGGATTCTGTTTAATAATGTGGGTGTTTTGTGTTGATGCATTTGCATCGGTAGATTTGTTTTTTTCAACATGGGTTTTATTATTTGAGCTTGCGAAAATAGTATTGGTGGATGTGCCAGTTTTTGTAGCACTGGCGTAAGAAGCTAGTCGTTGGGAAAGTGGCAGACTATTTTTATATTTAAGGCGTGCCTCGCTCATGCTGCACTTTTCTAAGATTTTTATCTTAAGGATTTCCCTGGCTTCGATGAATTTTGGGTAGTTACGGTCTGAGACGGGGTGTTCTTCAGCGCAGTTAGCGCATTGGGTTCTCTCGCATTTTTTCGGATCGTGAGTTGGAAGATTGCAGTTATCGCATGTTGGGCTGTTAGTGCACCTTTTTTTGTATGACCCAGTTTTTGGCAGTCCCTACACCGCATTGGGCTAGGAATGTAAGGTTGTACCTTGACTTTGTACCAAACCACTTCCACGGTTTCAGGGAGCCGATAAAGATCAAAGGTTAAAACCATTTGGCCGGTGTGAACTTGTTTGTCACCCACTTTACGCGTGAATTTGTATACACCTGTGACTTTTTGATCTTTCATTTCCCGGATTATTTTTTCTTCTTCGACAAATTTAAGGCAAGGGGCGTAGATGACGCCTTTAACGGAGTTCAGGGTGTCATGTAATTTTGCTTTAATTGGGCAAAGGTTAGAAAGGGATTTCGCTTTTAGAAACCTATCTGCAATTTGAGCACTGCGCGCCAAGACAAGTATTTTACCGTCTCGGAGTTGAGTAACTGAGTCTATTTCAGTAGATATAGCCTCGATGGATTTTTTATTTGCGAATGGGCTCACTTGTGAAAGTGGCTTACTATCGTCAGCAGAAGATAATAATAAGAATTTGGGGTTATAGGATGAGCCCTTTCGGCGAAGTTCTGGGAAGTCTAGCTTAGTATTGGCTTTAGGTTTTTTCCTGTTTGGGTGGTCTCCGTAATCACTTAACAAAGAGTAGTGATTCGGTGACCTATCCGGAGGCCCCGGCGACATGTTTTTAGTTATATTTATGCAAATTTAAAGTTAATTTACACGTGCGTTTAGAAACACAATATAACAAAAGGTCAGAATGGGATGAAAAGTAAATAAGAAAATTAATGGAACTATTAACACAATGGCAAGTGTCACTACTATTCACTGAGAAAAACAACGTCTGAACGCTTGTATTTGAAACGCATGTTCTCACTCAGGACAGGTCAACAATTTTTCATTCCTTCCAGGACTACCGGCTTCATTGGGTTGATGCGACAAAAAACTTTAAAGCTGGTCGTGCAATTGGTGGTTGTCTTTTTGGTTATAGGAAGGACGTTGAATATCTCGTCAGCCCGAATTTCGAGGTATCACCAGAAGGGGTGCTCTTATCAGTAAAAATATGCGAGACAAGCTTTTGTTCTATTCCTCAATACTTGAATTGCACAAACTGGGACTCTGATTTTAGTCGGTTTGAAAACTTTCTGTGTAACCTAAATCCAAGCTCATTTTGAATAGTGGGTAACCTCAATGCCAGAACTGGTTCCTCGCAAATAATTTGTGAAAACTCCTTGTCGGAGCCTCCTTGTATTTTGGAATCCCGAAACTCTAGAGAAGCAGTCATAGACAAAAAAGGTAAACAAGTGCTGAGCCTAATCAATAGTTTTGGGTGTGTCGTTTTCATATTTTTTGGTGCTGTTGGCAGCTCTGTTATCGACTATGCTGTTTGTTCATACAATGTTCTTACTCCTGTCCAAGACTTTCACATTGATAGCAAAGAATATTATGACCGCATGCCAGTTGTCATAAAGTTAAAAGTGCCGTTGTGTGCGAACAGTCCCGCAGAACTGACCTTCCCCGCCCAATTAGCATGTAGGTCTAACAAAGCTGATAGGTATCGTGAGAATATTTCAAGATCATGTGGTTACGACTATATTTACTCGAGCGTCGCGGTAGAAGATAAGGCTTCACTTTCACCGGAAAAGATTTAAGCAGCGGCTGCGGTAAAACCTTCCAAGGCTATTTTCACACCAAAAAGACCGTGATGTTGCGTGACTTAGACAATTATAGGAAGAGTTTCGATGACTCTGCTAGAAATAGATACCTTGCCACTCGTAATAAGTACTTCCTACTATGTAGCGAGAAAAAAAATTCAATGGAAATGCAAAGATATCGAACTTTTAAACAGTGTAAGAAACTCAAGCGATTGGTGGCGAATAGCTAATTCTCTTAAACGCACAGCACCTGTAGTGCGATTCTGTAACTTTTAACACCTCGCCGAGTGTTAAGCTTGTCGCCGAATTTTGGCGTTTGCTCTTAACGAAAGTGCGATTCTGTAACTTTCCTTAACACTTTTTAGTGTTAGCTGTTTTATGTATGTATATCTGTCAAAATTGAGGGGAAAACTGCACACATCTTAAGTACAGCATTTGACAGCGCCGACGTTCATGTCGCAGTAGCGCAGGTGATAAGCGTTCGGACTACAACGTGCGCGTCGCGAGTTCGGTTTCATGTTCGGAGAACTTATTTTCTATAACTTTTAACACCACAAAATTTTTTCGCGTTAACTAAGGTGTTAGCTAACACTTTTTAAAAATGGTGTTAAGCGAAGTTAACGCTAACACTTGGCGTTAAAAAAGTTACAGAATCGCGCTTCTGGTGTCAGTAGTAGCCTGGTAATTCAAGACTTCAAGGACCACTTTAGTACTAAGCTCTTTAGCAATGAAACAGTCAATACACGGTTGAAAATTTTGGTTTTAATTTTAAGCTTTCTAGACTACACATATGACCAAACTTTTTTTGGACTAAAATTTAAACTTTAAAAGTTTAAAGAAAAAGAAGCCTTAATAACGGGTTTAGAATTGAAACATTTGGGTTTAAATTTTAGAGCGGAAATTTTCTATTTGTTAAACCAAAAAATACTATAATTAAAACATTTCAGTTTAGATTCAAAACTAAATTGTCTTAATGTGAAACTAAAATATACTAGAATTAAAACTTTTCGGTCTATAGTTAAAACCGTGAAAGACTAGAATTTAGTACATTGCGGTTTAAGTTTTAGATAAACAACGGTCTTTACTTCAAACCAGGAAATACTATATTTTAAACTTCGAAATACTCAAATTTAAACTTTTAGGTTTAAATTTATAGTAAACCCTAAAATAAAAACAATTTGATTAAAATTTTATTAATTTAGTTTATTTGGCAGTTAGATATATAATATTCAAACATACGATAACTTATGCGGTACAATTGTATTGTGTTAATATTCTTGATATAATTCTGTTTTAACACATATGTATGATTAAAAAAAAATTTATGGTAAGGTTTATTTAGAAGATCTACTTCAGTCATATAATTCTTTCACTATTACAAATGTATTTTCAGCAACATAAAACAAATCAAATGGCTTTTTATGAATAAGTTCGGAAAAACTCAAAATGTTGAACGTGCTTAAGCATTTCAATTCTTTACAACACATATCTGTAATAAATTTATTACTTTTATAAAGTTGAATGTAAAAAAATACTTCATTTTCAGATAGCAAGATATCCTGTTTTCAGCTTGGAGTTTGACTATTGAACCTACTCTATACAAACATCCATACGTTTCGTCCATCCAATTAGTTGAATAGAGGACTATAGAGTCAGATTGAAAAAAGTTAATGTGAAAGTGATCCAATTTCGTTAGCTTCAGTTTTCCAAACTTTTTTATTTTTCATAATTCAATATGCTCCCACATTAGTGCTGCATTTTGTTGGCAACGATTTGCTAATGTTGAGCAAATATTTATGTAATTGTTGGATGTTAAGGAATATTTAAGAAGCTCTTTATGTTTCCCTTCATAACGCATGCCCCAGTTGTGAATTGGGGGGCCCATTCGCTTAATTAAAAGTGGATAATGAGTTAACATGTGATGTTTAGGAATAAGCTTTTTTCCATAGGCTTTTTGAATTACATTTAAATGTTCTAAAATATATATTTTTAGCTCGTCTATTGAAGCTCAGGGAATATCTTTTGAAAGTAAAATTTGTTGTATTTTTGGTAACGAAGCTATCAATTCCCATAAATTTGAGTCCATATCAATAAAATCGTAAAATATTATTGGAAAATGGTGAATTAAGCATAAGTTTTGTTCGGCTGTTAGACCTACAGACGTGTTGCTTTTTTCCAAACTTATAAAACTGGGTACATTTTTTCTTTGTAAATAACCAAAGTTGAAAGACTTAATTCTATTATTTATAATATTAATGTTTAAATATTTTAATTCTGTCATTGATTTTAAATACCATTTTATTGCAAAAGGAATAGCTGCTTCTAAGACGTCATGCATTAAGTCAACATTATTAGAATTTATTATATGAAAATTGTTCAGTTCATTCAAAATACAATAACTTTTTATACCTTGAGACATGCTGAAGTCAACAAAAGTTTTACTTTTATCGTTCCGAAACAAATTATCGTAAGATTCAGGTGTCCTCAAATATTTTTCATTTTGCGAAGTACTTGTTTCTGTTTCTGTTTTTGGCATTGTACAAATTCTACAAAAGAAATTTGCGCTGAATGATTCTACAAAACCAAAGCAACAATTTCCGCCTAAATTGTCGTGGCAAACATTGATACGAATTCCCTTAAAATGTATACCACCAATAGTTACGCCCTTGCTCTCCAAAACTTTCATTTCACTGACAATGGGTTCTAAACTATTATTAAAGGAAATATTATTGTTTTTTAAGTTAGTTACATAAAACAAAGCAACTAAATGAATCTGTGTCAAGTTGGAGTTATATTCATAGGGCAGATTTCTGATTGTGAAGTAAATTGCTCCAACTTTGTGTATTGTGGTTTTGCTGCCAAGAGGGTTAACTACTTCAAAATCGTCATAAAATAACTGAATTTGTAAGATATTTGCCTCTCTAAAACCCGATCCTGTTTTGTAATTATCTCCACAGCAAAATCCTTTTAAAACTTGTTCCGTGCAAGTATATTTTTTTAAAATAAAATTCTTGAAAAAAATCGTGTTTAAAACATGCCTTTATGTTGTCTATAATTGAAACATACTGAAATGTACATTGTTTTAGAACTTGTAAGTACTGATTCGTTTTTTGATCAAACTGCTTGTCCCACCTTTGACCTAAGCACTTAGAAATCGGCTCTACATAAAAACAATTTGAATTTATAATACGTTTCCGCTTATAAGTTGAGGAAAACTTTTAAATTTTTCCAAAGTATTATTTTCTAGATTCGTTATATATCCGTTCAGCATGTTTTCATCATTCTTAATATTTAAGGAACTCTTTTGTATGTCTCGAAATACAGTGGAAAGTAGCTCTTGCAGGGCTTCGAAAACTGTATTTGTTTTGTTATCAGCCAATGTAAGGTCCATAATTGTATATGAAAAGTTTTTAATTTTTTCATCAAGACAATCGGGATGAAAGTTATTCCACTTGCTATTTTCGAAACCACTAGGACTTGGATCCTCAATATTTTCTTTAGAAACTGAAACTGAAGGTGTGCTCTGGATCTTTCCAAGTTAATGCATGACGTCTCAAACCGCTAAATGAGTAAAATTGCTTCTTACACACTTTCGATCTAATGCAATTAAGTTTAACGTATTTACCTTCCCTAAGTAAATGCTCATTTTTTAAGTGATAAATTACAAATGAAGATTTTGGGAACCTATTACCACATATATAGCAAAAAAATTCATCTTAAAATAAAGGGGAAAAAATATGAAATAAATAAATAAATTATTTAAATAGCTATTAAAAGCTTAAATGATCATTCCAAATCAATGTCTTGTAAAAGATCTTCTGATATATCCTTTAAGTATTCTAATGACTGCGTAGCTTTTGTTTCTAACTTATTGAAAATTTCTTGCTGTCTTAAGCTAGCTTTAACATGTTTTACTATGTAAACGTATTTCTCAAAAAATACAAGAAAAGGTACAAGGTTTTTTTTTGAAATTTAGTCGTAGATACGTAATATGCCTTAAAAAAAACGTCGAATACTTGATTGAAGCTAAAACGTACTGGAATTGGTATTAGGTCCTGATCAATTACCAACATATATTGTGTTATAGCAAGTCTGTTAGATCCGACTGCAATAATGAATGGTCCTTTGGAATCTGTACAGTACTCCTCCGTCGGTGTATTAACCTGTTATGACAATGAATATAAGAAACACTATCAGATACACTCGGCAGAATAAGTCTGCGTACAGGTATATTTTTGTAGTTTTCACCCATTTTTGAATTGGTAAAATTGTTTTTACTCATTTTCTATAAAATAGTGGGTCAAACTCTAACACAGAAGATGTAAATTATGTTTTAAAAATGTATGGAAAAATCGGAAAAATTCGACGAATTTTCATCAAAATTTTCAAGTTTTTTCTCAGAATTTTCAGAATTTTTTTGAGTATGCAATTTTAAAGACGGTTCAATTCTAGGTCCGTGAGAAATACTACTGATTTTTGGCAATTTTTTTCCTGGCGGAATTGTCTGTTTTCTTCCATACAAATTTATGAACGCATACTCAAAAAAGTTCTGTCAGGATCGACAACTTCTAGCAAAAAGATGCGCAGCCACTAAATTGCAAAATAAAATTTTCAATGCCAAAAGCATCAGCCACTAAAATGAACTCAGATGTAATTGTAGTTTTATTAAACAATTATTCTACTTACCCGTTTGTTCAATATATTGTTCTTCGTACAGCTTATCTTTTGCAAAGGAAATTAGCTGGTAATTTCCAAAGCATTTAATTTCAGCAATTATAATGTCTTTGTTGCACTCCATTTTTCACAATATTAATATGTATTCGTGTAAGATTGCCAAGTAGCTCTTATTCGCTTCACAAGCCTTCCGCACAAGCATTTATCAAGTAGATTCGAAAAAATATGCAGGTGGGTACCATATCAGCTGTTACAACGTGCATAAAAACAGTGGGCCACAAAAAAAAGGAAACTAAGTAGGTATGTATATATTTTTTATTATTTCTATAGACTCAAAACACGTCATATGGTTTTGGTATTGATGCTGAGGTCAAACGCGTCTCTAGACACCTCTCCCGACATTTTTGGATGTGTATTTGTAGTTGCGTGCTGATCTGTACAATTCATATATGTAATACTTCTACACTGAACCAAAAAAAGAATATACGAATCCATTCTTATATTATAAGAAAAATCAACGTGAACTTCTATGAAACTTTTTCTTAAAAGAACATGTACGTTTTTGGTTGAGTGTAATGTATCTTCTCAATGTGTTAAAGTGGCGAAGTCATTTCGAGGCAGTCTAGTACCGTTTTTGTGAATGTATTGTGTACGTGTTTATTTACCAATGAAAAATAATTTCGTCCATAAGCATTTTTTGTGGCACACTGTTTTGCATTTATTCGCTCATTGCTCAAAGAATTAAGTGAGAGCTTCTCTCCCTCTCTTTGTGGTTGCGTAGTATACTTGTGATTTTTAAACTTCATTGGTTTAAACCAAAATATATTAAAAAATACGTAAAACTTTTTCTAGCTTAAAATTTAGTATGAAAAAGTTTAAAAAAGGCTCTAGACTTTGTTAGGTTTAAAAAATAAACCTAAACTTTTGACCGTGTAGCTTATAGTTGGCCGCACAGCTTATTATTGATCCTTTCCTCGACGCACCTTTTCAATTTAAGGAGCTAGAGTTGGCTCTCAGTAAGGCTAAAAACTCTAAAGCCCCTGGCAATGACCGTATACCATATGAATTTTATAAATATACTCCGAAGAGCTTCCAAAATGACGTTCTTTCTCTGCTTAACTTTATTTTTCTTTAAAAGCAGGACCCTACGTCGTTCGGATCCTCTGTCTGTCTCTACTGGATACGTTGTATAAGATATTTACTGGCATGCTATTAAGCCGCATTAGTGCGTGGATTGAATGTCGTGGTATACTTACAGAATGTCAAGCGGGTTTCCGTAAGAATTATTCAACCATCGATAACTTATTTAATTTGACAAGTATCGTTAATTTTAACTTTGCTGCGAAGAGAAAAACTTTTTTTTTTTTTTTGTAGACTTTTCAGGTGCCTTTGATACTGTCCCTCGTAGCTTGCTTTTCTATAAGTTGGCCTCACATGATCTGTAAAGTCATGTGATTGGTATTTTACGCCTTATATATGGGGATACTACGAGTCAAGTATGGTATAATGGAACGCTCTCTAGTCCGTTTCCAGTCAATCAGGGTGTTCGGCAAGGTTGTTTATTAAGCCCTTTGCTTTTTTCCCTGTATCTTAATGATTTAACTGATTACCTTCCAGATGGTGTTGAAGTCGCGAATATGAAAATCAAGCTTTTGATGTATGCCGATGACCTAATACTATTAGCGGAGTCGGCTGTAGAGCTGCAAAGCATGATAGATGCTACATGGTTGAGTTATTTAAATAACCCTCAGATCTGTATTTCGAAAACAATTAAAATCTTTGATGCTGCCGCAAGATCTATTGTGTTTTATGGCGCGCAGGTGTGGGGTGGGGAGCATCATGAACAAGTAGAAAAACTCTTAAGTTTCTTCGTAAAGAAGCTTATTTTCTTACCTTCGAACACACCTAGCTATATGTTGCATTTAGAAACTGGTATACTGCCCCAGTTCTTCCACACACTTCGGGCGCGCAAGTTATTTATAGTACGTTGCCTTAGCTTACCCTCGAACAAGCTCCCACGTATACTTGCTGAGGAAAGCATTCGCCAGGATGCTCCCTGGGTCAAAAATTGCTGGACAATCAGCAGACTGCTAGAACTTTACTGGGCACGGACTACTCCACAACGGAACAGGCATGCTGACACATAACCACACTGGATGGAGATGCAGCTAATTCACTATTAAGTATACATAAGTTAGAATTCTTCGGCAACCTAAAGTCGCCCTACCAAATAGCAAAAACAACTGCTTAGGTTATATTTAAGTTAATTTCGCAAATGCAAGAGGCAACCCAAGCGGAGTTTGACTCTATCTTTACCGATAATCATTGAAGAGGATCGGCGACGGAACAAGCGAAACAGGCAGGGGGAAGTAAAAATTTCAGCCCCCATAAAGCATTAAAAGCAAACGCGGGGTGGAAAAAAATATCAGAAGAAAAAGGAGTTAGCAAAAACTTTCCACTTATTGAATTTTGCAACTTCTTATGAAAAGAAAGTAAATTTAAAGAAATATATAGCAGAAATATGAAAAATAAATAGTTAAATAATAAATCATTTACATTTAATTGCATTTTTTAATAAAGCTTAGGTACTCTAAAAATCCAATTCAGGACTTAGAAAATAAGATAGAAGTTAGGGATTATGTAAAAGAATTGGAATGGCTAAAATAATTTTGTCAGAAGAAAGGTATACATACGCAACGTCACAAACCCAGTCACTAGAGTAGAAAAAATTGAAAGGACAATGAGACTTTGCGGCCTCGAATGCGATAAGGAATAATAAATAAATATATAAAAAAAAATTTCTGTCTTAAATTTAATTGAAATTGGGTGGAAGCCCTACAAAAATTGAAAGGCCAAACGCTAATGTCGTTAATGCTATCAAAGTATTTGACCATAGCGAGGCATTAAAAATTATCAAAATCCTGTTGATAATATTGACGATTTGCACTTGCCTCAATTTGTTTCTCAAATTATACTCGACCCATAACAAACAGTTAAAGAAGAGATACCAGAGCCGAGCAAACGAACTGGATAAAATCTAATCTTGATTTTTTTCATAATTTCTCTCCAATAAATAAATACATGGGAAGATATCCGCACCAGGCTATTTGAGGAAAAATTATTAGTAGAAAAATCGTACTAATGTATAAACCAAAATAGGGAAAGAAGAAAGGAAACAATAGTCAAACATTTGACATTGATAAAAGATAGCTTCGATAGATTATGTACGGAAATAAAAAATATATATTGTGTAAGATGGTAACAACTCTGTACTTTAGAAAGTGATCATTCGATATTGTAACAGCCCTGTGGCTGAATATACTAATAAAAACAACCCTGTAAAAATGAAAAAAGAGATGAATAAAGAAAAGAGTCCACTTCCTGTTAATCTGCGAAACACGAAACGTGCTTGTTTTATTAGCAAAAAGTTTATCGAGCCAAATCAGCTCAATTGATCAATATAAAGTCCTAATTTTATAACTCAGGCGTGAAGCTACCATCCAGTAATAATAAAACGTGAGTATTTTTCGTATACCGATGGCCAATCGTAGCGAAATTGTAAGTACTCTGAGCGATATGGGAGTGGAATTCCCACCGACTGCCACGAACGCCCAATTAAGGCGTCTACTCCAGGACGTAATAGGAGAGGGTGAGAATACTGTTCCCAACATTACTGCTGCCTCTAATATAACTACTACTGTTGCTGCTGCTGACGTTGCAATCACCAATACCGCCGCTCCTGATACTGTTACCACTGCCGTCACGGCCACCACTGCCTCCTCTGCCGATGTTGTCGCCGCTGCCACTGTCCATACTGCCGTCACCGCCGCTGCCGTTACTGCCATCACCGCTGCTGCCGTCACTGCCACTACTGCCGCTGCCATTGCCGACACTGCCGCTACCACCACTAATAACAATGCCAATGCCATAGACTGCCTTAGGCCTATGACTTTAGCAAATATTGATGACGATTTGGTTGCCCTACGTAAGCGCCTAGATATGTTAAAATTAATCAAAGGAATTGACGAAATTCAAAGCAACACCAAATCGTTGCAAGTACGGCGACTTGATTTCGGCGATGTTGAGCACGCTCTGCCTAAATTTAGCGGAGATGATATATCTATGACGGTGCAAAATTTTATTCGGGACTTTGAGGAGGTCACCGACGCATCGGGCCCAGATGACCGCTTCAAATTGGTTGCATTGCGCCGTTGTCTAATGGGCACGGCAAGGGTGTTTTTGTCATCTACAACTGCCTTGTACTATGCTGCATTAAAAAAGGCATTTGAGCTGGAATTCACTATGCCAGTCACGCGTAACGAGGTGTACAAAATGCTGACAAGAAGGCGCTGGGACAAGAAAAAGGAGTCGCTGCATTGTTATGTATTGGCGATGCAAGCCATAGCGAAAAGGGCAAGTGTCACTGAGCCGGAGGTTATCGAATTCATCATCGACGGGAACCTCGATGAGTTGAAGCAACTGATTATGAGGTATGAAAGAAAATACTTTGTGATGGATGCAGTACCGAATGTAGGGCGCAGGCAAACACCAAAACCGACAACCGACGATAATAATTTAAAATGTTACAACTGCTCAAAAAATGGGCATATTAAGCCTAATTGCCCTTACCCGTTGCGGCCAGACGGGTCGTGCTTTCGATGCTGGCGGATGGGCCATGACCATCGCTCGTGCCCAAATCCGGCGAAGCTGTTGAAGCCGAAGAATCGTATAACTACGAGAGTATTATTTTTAAGGTAAAGGAAACAGTGTTGTCTGATGTAATATTTTCTCTTTTTGACACCGGCAGTCCGGTTAGTTTTATACAAAGGTCACGGGTCCCAAAACAATTGGTCCAGTCAGAAGAAAAATATAATTTGAACGAACCGGGATACAGAGGAATTGGGGGCAGAAAAATTAATATTATTTCTAAAGTATATTGTCATATAAAATTTAATGAAATGTTGAATAAAATTGAATTAAATGTAATTTCGGATGAAGATATGGTAGTACCCGTTATTTTGGGACGTGACTTCCTTGATATGTTCCATATTAAACTAAAAAGTAGAATAGTATATGAAAAAATCCTAAGCAAGACAAAAGAGAAACACAAAAAAATTTAAGCAATTCCAATGCACTTTTGGATATTGTAAAATCACAATCTGAGGAAAATAGTCTTTATGTTCGTGACGACCTACCTGCCGATTACCTGCCTGATATTTTTAATATCGATGGTTGTTATGACGGAAATGAAATAGATATCGATTTGTCATCAAATCATATTGTTTTATACTCATGTAATATTTATTTTCTGGCATCATTGAATTCATGACATTTGCCTTTGTATGTTTCTTTATTACTTTGTTTTGATTTTGCTTTTGCTTTGCTTGGAATGTATTTAACATTGTTGGTCTATGAATTTGAATTCCACAAAAAGACAGTTCTGTATCAACCTTTGAATAAGAAAGTATTAAATAAAATTCTCTGATTGTCTTGTTTGAACCTTAATTTTCGGAATTCCTGACAGAATTCAGAAGGGGGTAATAACACCCATACACGCCGTGAAAAAAAGATAATTAAATCGGAAAAGTGCCGCGCGGGTATGAATATAGAACAACTCACAATTGTTCAGTTGAAAGAAATATTGCGTCAAGCGGGCAGTAAAACGACGGGAAATAAAGCACAGCTAGTTGCACGAGTACAGCAGCTTCAATTCCAAGGCAGAATAAATTCAGCGGAAAACGTACAAACGATGAACAGTAGCATACTTATCGATATGGAGAATGCGGAGGGACAAGGGCAGCAGGCAGTGGTCAGGCCAGCAACGCATGAGGACACTGAGGTGACGAAATTGCGCAACGAGTTAAGCGCGCTGCAACGTACAATGCAGGATTTAAATTGTCAATTTCAGAAAGTGTTAGACGCGTCGACGCAGGTAAGCCATACGACAGCAGTGCAGCAGTTGAGTCCAGAAAATTCTCTTGTATACACACAAAATTCGGTAACGACCATGACTCAATAATTTATATGGTTGAAGTACATGACATATGGTCTTCTTCTTGTTGATCGAAGTTATGTCAAACTATCACTTCTTTGTTTTTTGTTTACATTCTTTGTTGCACTTCTTGGAAAAGCTACTGAGTTCGCTTGCGTAGTTTGTTGGTTTTTAACAAAAATTCACTTTAAATTGATATTTAATGAGTTCTTGGTGATAATATTTTAGGAAAATGTGTGATTTGTGAGTGTAATGTATGTGAAAAGTTTATTAAAAAGTCTGAACGTTTTTGCGCGTTTGTCTCACACGTGCCTTTTGACATAAGTATGAAACAACGACAAACGGTAATTTCGTGTTGTTGGCCTATTAGTTCAACCTATATAGTTAAGTCATGGTAACGACAACGCAGGCGCAAGCATGTACGCAGATGCATGGTATTGCGCAATATAATAATCCACCCTTTGTATGTATGAGTGGAACGTCGACAGCATATAATATGCCAATATGTGCAACGAGCAGCATCGTTGAAGCGAATTTCATGACAGGTACAACAACAACCAATATGTTTTCACCAACAGTAGTGGTAACCAGAATGAAAACGACAAACGACAAGCGGCATCTGTCAAATTATTTTTATATGCGTTCTTATGGGGAGGAATTTTTTGAACACGACGTGACAAATCGGCAATCAATCACAGATGCCGCTGTCGCCAGATTAAATCTAATTCTATTTTGACAAGCGGCAGATGGTGGCGTTTGGTTTTTTTTGACAATAAAAACGAAAGGAAGAGTAAATAACTTGTAAAATAAGTTCCAATTATTACAGAATATGTCTCTTTCACACTTTTTACAACATTTTTTGCTACTTTTCAAGATGATTCGCACCTGTCGCCCCTGCTCTCATTATAATCATGTCGCCAATGCTTGACGGCAAATAACGTCAAGCTTCAGTTTTTCGTCGTTGTCGTTCGCCGCCGTCGTGTTCATTGTGGACGGGCCTAGTGCCCACAAATCGTTTTGAATATGTCGTTAAACCAACATATGGTGAAAATATTCAAATGGGGCATGGTGAAATAGCGAGTGTTAGTGGAAGCAGAAACTGCAATAACACATACGAATACGGGAGAAGTGTGGTACGTGAGATAATTGACATCTTGCCAGCCTTTAACCCATGTAATGATGAAATGACATCGGTACAATTTGTAGAGCGAGTTGAACAATTAAGAAGTGCATATAGATGGAATGACAGCGTATTACTCTTTGCTATACAAAGCAAGTTTAAAGATGTTACAAAAATGTGGGTCGATTCGCAACCCATATTCAAACAGTGGCAAACATTTGTAGCTTCGTTTTTAAAAGATTTTCCATGCATAGTAAATAGTGCAGACATTCATATACAAATGATGAACACGCGTATGAATAAGACAGAATCGGTAGCTGAGTATTATTTTAAAATGTTAGCTCTAGTTCGTCGCGGAAACCTAGAAGATAATGCAATAATTCGATATATTATAAATGGTTTGAGTGATGATGGCTTACGAAAGACTTTGACAGCCATGCATTTTGTGAAGTGCTCTGATGTGTTGCAAGCACTGAATAATACAGTAGTGAATATGAGAAAGAACCAGGGAAGTGGTGAAATGACAAATATGTGGAAGAATAACAATACAAGTAAAGCTGAAGTGAAGAGTATTGTTACAAATGGGCCAGTGTGTTATAATTTTGGGGAAAGGGGGCATATATCCCGAAATTGCCAGAAGCCTCAAAAGAAAAAGCGAAGTGATAATTGTGCTTCACTCACTCATGAAACAAAGGCTTGCCCCACAGTGAATAAATCTCGTATTAATGCAATTGAAGACAGTGTAGAATTTGACCAAAATGTGAATAACAATGAATGTGTTGAAGTAAGTCGAAATTTAACCAAACGTATTTTTATAAATAAGGTTGAATGTGAAGCATTAATAGATTCTGGCAGTTGCAGATCGCTAGTGAAACGTAATATTGCTCTCAATACTGAATGTAAACTAGTGTCGTGTGATAAGAAGTTGCAAGGCTTTGCTGGGGGTGAGTACAAATGCCGAGAGCTTATAAATACGCTGGTTAAGATTGATAACAAAGATTTTGAGTGCGAACTTTTGGTTGTTGATAACGAACTAATGGCGTACGATGCTATAATAGGGACTGATGTTTTGTCAAAGAGTCGGGTTGTAATTGGAAATGGGCAATGTCATATCGGTGGTATTGATGAAAATAAAGTGAATGTTGGTAATCAACTTACAAGCACCGAACAAAAACAGCTAAAAGAAATGTTGAATAAATACGCAAATTGTTTTGGTGAAGAATTACGCGAAATAGGTAAATGCAGTTCATCTAAAATGCAAATATCGGTAACATCGACAAAACCAGTAGTGCGAAACCCGTATCCGATACCTATCCCGAAACAGAAGATTGTCGACAATATAATTAATGAGTTGCTAGATCTAGACATAATTCGCCGGTCAAATTCGATGTATGCATCTCCCATCGTGTTGGTTCCCAAACCAAATGGGGAGCAACGTTTATGCGTTGATTACAGGGAGTTGAATGCAATTGCACAAAAGCAACCATGGCCAATGCCAACCGTAGATGGGACTTTATCGATATTGGCAGGTAAGAAATATTTTACCACATTAGATATGATGTCGGGATACTATCAGATAGAGATTGAAGAAGAGTCAAAGAGGTTAACTGCTTTCGTAACTCATAATGGCCATTTCGAGTTCAACCGAATGCCATTTGGGCTACGCAATGCGCCGTGTACATTCCAGAAAATGATGATGCGTCTCATTGAGCCTATAAAATCAAAGGTCATAAGTTATGTTGATGAGGTTATTGTTGCATCAAACAGTTTTGATGAAGGGCTGCAGAATCTTGAGGAGTTTTTACGTATTGTCCAAAGAGAAGGCTTAACGCTTCGTTTGTCGAAGTGCGCTTTTATGCAGAGCAATGTTACATTCTTAGGCCATGAGTTAAATGAGAAGGGCCTAATCCCAGGTCGAATAAAAACTGAGGCAATACAACAATATCCCAAACCAATGAATGCTACGGAGGTCCGACGTTTCCTAGGCCTCACCGGATTTTTCCGCAAATTTGTTGCCAACTACGCTCAGATCGCTGCTCCTCTAACGTACTTAACCAGGAACGGTGTCTCGTTTGAATGGTCACCGGAATGCCAAGGAGCATATGAAAAGTTAATCCATACCTACTTTGGGAATATTTGATGGGTCGAGAAATCATCAAATACATACTGATGGAAGCAGTCATGGCATTGCAGCAATATTGTTACAAGAGGAAGATCATGGTCTTCAACCAATTGCCTATTATAGTCGTCGATGTAATGATGCTGAAAGCAAGTATCATGGGTATGAGGTGGAAGTATTAGCCTTGGTTGAGGGATGCCAACGGTTTCGAATGTATGTCCTTGGTAAGCCTTTCGTTGTGGTAACAGATTGCAGTGCTATATCCACTTTAAAATCAAAGAAACCAATAATACCACGGGTGGCTAGATGGTTATTGAAATTACTTGAATATGATTATACGGCCATACATCGTCCTGGGAAGACCATGGGCCACGTTGATGCTATGAGTCGAGCTCCTGTTGAAGCCGCAAGTCAACCAGACGATGTGACTGCAAATATAATGCCTGTCTCCCTCAGTGTAGAAGACTGGATCTTTACTATGCAAAAACAAGATCCACATTTAAATGACATCATCAGGGTTCTCACGAAGCAAACCCACTCAGATCAAGTGGAAATGTACAAGAAGGACTACACTATCAAAAATCATCGACTGTATAAGAAATGCTGCTAGAAATTGCTTCTGGTTATTCCACGTGGAATGCGTTGGAGAATCGCACAGCACTTTTGGTTTCCTCGGTGCCGCAATTTCGTTAAAGGGTATCTTAAGGGTTGCATCGAGTGCTGTTTTTGTCGTGAGCCTGCAAAGAAGGAATGCCAATTATACGGTATGGATGTCCCAAAGTTGCCATTCGAAGTGCTGCACATGGATCATCTTGGGCCGTTTATAAAGAGTCGACGGGGTAATGAACACATTCTGGTTATTGTGGATGCACTGACTCGGTACACCATAATTGTCGCCGTTAAGAGATTTAACGCTAAGCATAAACAACCGCACATATACGAAGAAGGTGATCTTGTCCTGGTCGAAAGCCCTGTCCCAAGTACCGGCAGTCACGCAAACTCGAGCTCAAGTATCGAGGACCTTATGTTGTTGCCAAGGTTCTCAGGTTTGATCGCTACGTTATCAAAGATGTTGAAGGTGCTCAGCTCAAACAACGAAAATTCAGCACAGTGATCAGTAGTGATAAGTTGAAACCGTGGTGCACACTGTTTCCTGAAATAGATGACCTAACAGAAGACGACAATGAAGACGCTACCAGTCAAACATAAACTCGAGACGAGTTTTCGTCAGGAAGGGCCGAGCTTTCATCAAATCATATTGTTTGATACTCATGTAATATTTATTTTCTGGCATCATTGAATTCATGACATTTGCCTTTGTATGTTTCTTTATTACTTTGTTTTGATTTTGCTTTTGCTTTGCTTGGAATGTATTTAACATTGTTGGCCTATGAATTTGAATTCCACAAAAAGACAGTTCTGTATCAACCTTTGAATAAGAAAGTATTAAGTAAAATTCTCTGATTGTCTTGTTTGAACCTTAATTTTCGGAATTCCTGACAGATTGTTTACTTACCAAAGGACGTCATAATAGGTTAACACAACTCATCGATGATACATACCTTAAATCGGTAATTAAAGCCGAACCGCTTAAATATGAGATGAAAATACATTTAAATACTGATGTCCCTTTTCATCACGCCCCCGCAGATTGTCTTACGCACAACGTAGTGAAGTGCAAGCAATTATTGCTGATTATTGCTTATTAAAGAAGGAATAGTACGACCAAGTAACTCACAATTTGCTTCAGCCATTGTGCTAGTAAAAAAGAAAAATGGGAAAACCCGAATGTGTGTAGATTATAGGGCACTTAACAAATTGACGATTAGGGATAATTAACCATTGCCATTGATTGAAGATTGTATTGAATACTTGCAAAATAAAAAGTTTTTCTCTGTATTAGACTTGAAGAGTGGGTTTCACCAACCCAGCAAAATTTTTGGCAAGCGCTTCTCCTAACATCGATTACAAAACGAGTTCCTATGTAATCAAGAAATACTTCCCGATGATTATTTCCATTAACAGTTACAATGGCAGCATTGCATTACAGAATAGATTCTGAGTAATGCATAAGAGAAGCGAGTAATATAAAAAAAGAGATTCTAAATATGCATTCTAAAAATCCTTCTCAGTAAGGCAAAGAGCAAGCGCTTTCGCTTAATGACATGCCTGGGTTAAAATAATCGGTGGTTTCATATGGTTGGTAATGTGTTCCACAATATTCGTTGGATTACAGCTCCGATTTTAGGTAAGCAAAAATTTTGCTGGGAAGTCAGTGTGGCAGCCGATTCCACACACACCCCTAACGGGCAATTCGAATATTTAAAAATGCCATTTGGTCTAAAGAATCCACCAGCGGTATTTCAACGATTCATTAATACCATTTTTCGAGATATGTTCGATGAAAGAAAAATTATCGTGTATATGGACGATATAATTATTGCCAGTGAGAATTTTGAAGATCACGTGATATTATTAAGGTCAGTGTTAGAACGAATTACGTTACGCAACTTGAAGCTTAATTTAAGGAAGTGTAAATTCGGTTACCAAGAAATTGACTATTTAGGATATAAAGTTACTAGAGCTGGAATTATGCCTAATGAATCCCATATTAAAAGTATTAAGAATTTTCTGGTCCCTACAAACCCGAAACAACTGCAGTCGTGCCTAGGTTTATTTTCTTACTTCCGTAGATTCGTGCCATCATTTTCACGAATCGCTAAACCTTTACAAGATTTATTAAAGAGAAATGCCCAATTTAATTTTGACGAAAAATGTCATGACGCTTTTACTGAATTAAAGACGCGTTTAGTTGAAAGTCCTGTTTTAGCCATTTATAGCCCAGAGAAAGAAACGGAGCTACACTGTGACGCTAGTAGTATTGGTTTCGGAGCAGTGTTGTTACAACGCCAAAATGATGGCAAACTCCATCCGATTTCCTACTTCTCTAAAACTGCCGAATCGAAGTACCATAGCTTCGAGCTAGAAACCCTGTCTATAATATATGCGTTAAGGAGATTTCGGACATATTTCGAAGGAATACCCTTTACTATAATCACAGACTGTAACTCATTAACCATGACTCTTGATAGAAGGCAGCTGAATTCACGAATAGTTAGGTGGGCTCTAGAATTAGAGAATTTCAATTACAAGATACAGCATCGTCGAGGCGCCTCTATGGGCCATGTAGATGCATTGAGTAGACGACAAATTGCTTCAGTTATAGACACTGAGGATGTAGAATTCCACATTCGAATTGCTCAAGAACGTGATCCAAATATCAAGAGCCTACGGGATCGACTTGTCAATGAGGAACTATCGGAATTTGATCTAGTTGACGGACTAGTCTATAAAAGGAAATCGGACGGTAAAAACGCGTTGTATGTTCCCGATGAAATGGAATTTAATGTTATTCAGTCAACTCATGAGAAGTTGGGTCATCTGTCGGCCGATAAAACATTAAATAAGATAGGCCTTTATTATTGGTTTCCGGAAATGCGAAAAAAGATCGAAAAGTTTGTTAGGAACTGCCTTAAATGCATTATGTATGCCAGCCCTCCTCAAGGAAGAGAAAAGAATTTGTATCCAATCCCGAAAACGCCATTACCATTTGATACTATCCACATTGACCACTTTGGTCCGTTACCATCCCTGAAATCTAAACGAAAACATATTCTGATAATCGTTGACGCATTTACCAAATTCGTTAAGTTATATCCTACTAATTCCACCAGTACCAGAGAGGTCATATCTGCACTAGAAAAGTATTTCAGCTACTACAGCCGACCGAGACGTATCATTAGTGATAGGGGAACTTGTTTCACATCGCTACAATTTGCCGAATTTTTGTTGAAAATAGGTGTTGAAATAGGTGATGTGAAAGTAGCAGTCGATTCCCCCCAAGCTAATGGACATTTAGAGAGGGTCAACAGGATTATCAAGGCAATGTTAGGCAAACTGACTAACGAGTTGAACCATGACGATTGGAGTAGGAAACTAGCTGAGGTCGAGTACGCAATTAATAATTCTGTTCACAGCACTTGCCGTGATACCCCAAGTCGGTTACTCTTCGGGGTCGAGCAGAAAGGTGCTATAGTTGACGAGTTTCCCGAGTACTTTCAAGATAAGCTATGTCCAGACGAAGACCGGGACATAGATCGAATACGAACTGAAGCCTCTAACTATATATTAGCTAAGCAAAACTATGATGCCAGTTGGGCTTCAAAGAAAACCCCTGCCACCAAAATTTACGAGGTTGGTGAATACGTCGTGATAAGAAACATCGATACTAGTCCTGGTTCTAACAAAAAGTTCCCAGTGTATAAAGGGCCATATGTGATACACAAGGTACTTGGCCACGACAGGTACGTCGTACGTGACATTGAAAATTGTCAACTCACTCAACTACCCTACAATGGTGTGATAGAAGCCCACCGACTCAGAAGGTGGCAGCAACCACCGACCCAGAGTGCATCGGAATCGGACGAAAGTAATTTAGAAATTGTTAATTATATAAGTATACCTTGACCGAGCTCGATCAAGTTTGTCAGGTCGGCCGAGCTGTAAGATTGTAACAACTCTGTACTTTAGAAAGTGATCATTCGATATTGTAACAGCCCTGTGGCTGAATATACTAATAAAAACAACCCTGTAAAAATGAAAAAAGAGATGAATAAAGAAAAGAGTCCACTTCCTGTTAATCTGCGAAACACGAAACGTGCTTGTTTTATTAGCAAAAAGTTTATCGAGCCAAATCAGCTCAATTGATCATTATAAAGTCCTAATTTTATAATTGTAAATTGAGACCTACCCATCAAGAAGGTACAAAACCAATCTTTTCATATGTCAGAGATAGGTTGGTTTCCTCACTATCTAGATACAATATAGATGTAACAGTACCAACTTCATTTGAACACGATGTTCAAATTGATTTTGACAGCTTTTCACTAGAGGAAATTTCAAACATAAAGGAGGCTCATAAAGAAGTCGTAGGTAAGGAAACTCAGACAAAGAGGGTCAAAATGGCACAAACAGTAGTAAAGTTTAAATGATTAAAACTAAGCTAAATGGCACAGCAAGAAAGTACAGAATCATTAATTATAGACATTAAAAGAAAGCTGCTGACAGCTATTAAAGGAGAATCAGTGGAAGTGTTAACAGCGAAACTGCCGAATGTCCAACAGCGTAGTAAAACTGCTAACCAATACACAGCCGAGGTAGAGAAGCTCACAAAGTCGTTAAAAGGAGCATATATCTCTGATGGCCTTCCACCAGAGTTAGGAACTAAATACGCCACACAATCAGCGGTAGAAGCCATATGCAAAAACTGCTCTAACGAAAAGGTTAAGGCTATCATGCAAAGTGGTACGTTCACTTCTATGAACGAATCCATTTCTTAGCTCACAAATTGCTATACTGAAGTCACGGGTAATCCAAATTCTGTGTTGGTAGTTTCCGAAGAGGCTACCGAAGTAACAAAGCAGAACCAATCAGAACAATACTCGCAATGTACGCAATTTCAACCAACAGGAAAACCAAAAAGCTCCACTCCAACAATAAATAAACTAATGCAGGACCGGCCAAGAGCCGACGTTAACGATGTGTGAGCACGAAATTTAGCTTTCGCTTGTCAGTCGCTGTTCACCTATCAATGAAGCAAGACTATGTCGCATGACTATCAACAAGCAACAGTCACGACAAATGGAAATGCACAAACTTATTTTTGCGCATACAATGAAATAATATATTGCAAAGCGTGCTATGCGACCGAACTTTTACGTCCAATGTACGGTTTGTTTTGTTTTGTTTTCTTTTCTTATATTTTATTTTCTTTTCTTTCCTCTCCTTCCTTTCAATTTCATTCTCATTCTTTTCTTAACTTTCCTTACATTTTCTTAATTATTGTGTTTCAGTTTCCTTTGTTTTCCTTTTCAAAGATGTTTACACATCAATTAAAAATGTCTAAAAATGAAAATGAAATTATGGTTTGACTCGAAATCAAATAATAAAGTTTCGTTTTTATTTTATAGTTTCACAGTCTGCATTTTCTTTGCAGCCACTAGTGGTAACCAGAATGAAAACGGCAAACGACAAGCGGCATCTGTCAAATTATTTTTACACGTGTTCTTATGGGGAGGAATTTTTTGAACACGACGCGACAAAGCGGCAATCAATCACAGATGCCGCTGTCGCCAGATTAAATCTAATTATATTTTGACAAGCGGCAGATGGTGGCGTTTGGTTTTTTTTGACAATAAAAACGAAAGAAAGAGTAAATAACTTGTAAAATAAGTTCCAATTATAACAGAATATGTCTCTTTCACACTTTTTACAACATTTTTTGCTACTTTTCAAGATGATTCGCACCTGTCGCCCCTGCTCTCATTATAATCATGTCGCCAATGCTTGACGGCAAATATCGCCAAGCTTCAGTTTTTCGTCGTTGTCGTTCGCCGCCGTCGTGTTCATTGTGGACGGGCCTACTGTACGCAATCACTCAAAACTTACGCACACTTATGCAAATGTTTTAGTATTTGTTTGGCCGGCCCTGAACTAATGTATATGTACATCTAAACAGCTACATATCTTCCATTCCAGAACAACTCTGAATAACTCTTTTTCAACTTTCCTAATAGACACAGGAGCATATATCTCTATTATTAAAAAAGGTCAAATATATAGTAATATCACCATTAATACTTCACGTACAACAGATTTAAAAGGCATTGGGCAAGGTATAACAACTACATTAAAATATGACTATCTCCTAATTAAGCACAAATTCCACATAGTTGAAGATAATTTCCCAATCCCGTGTGATGGAATTTTAGGACTCGATTTAATAAAGATATACAATTGCATTTTGGATTATAATAAAAATGGAGACAATCTAGTATTAAGCCCAAATGACTACAAAGACAATATAGTCGTTAGGATGAAAATAAACCGGCTATAAATAGCATTACAGTACCAGCTAGATCGGAAGTCATTAGACAAATATACATAGTAAATCAAAATCCCAAATTATTAATACCACAACAAGAAATAGAAAAAGGAATTTGTAAAAGTAAATTCTCATCATTCATTTGTAAGAATCATTAATACAACAAATAATAAAGCAATATCAAATATTGTAATATAAATTATGAAAACTTAGACAGTTACACAAATATAAAAAATGAAATTTTAAAAAATTATATTAATAGTAAAGAAAAATTAGAAAGATTGAATAAAAATTTCACAGGATTCGCTAACCAATCGCTTAACGCCTTAGGCTCAGAATTTATGAACATATTTTCATTAGAATCAGAACCGATTACAACTAACAATTTTTACAAGCAAAAGTTACATATGAAGGATGATAGTACTGTTATATAAAAAAATTATAGACTCCCAGAAGCACATAAAGGCGAAATTAACAAACATGTTATTAAATTAATTCAAGATGATATAATAGAACCTTCAATTTCAGAGTATAATAGTCCAATTCTCCTAGTTCCCAAGAAATCACTCAATGGTAATAAAGAAAAAAGATTTAGACTAGTTATTGATAACAGACAGGTAAATAAAAAGTTAACGGCAGATAAATTTCCGTTACCAAGAATAGACGATATTCTAGACCAACTAGGTGAAGCTAAATATTTTTCAGGTTTAGATTTAAAGTCTGGATTTCACCAGATAGAATTAACTCTAGAATCGAGAGGCACGGCTAAAAATTTGAGCCTAAATTTTAAACCATTCATTGGTTTACACAATTTTTAAACCTTTTTGGTAATAAATCCCAAACCTTTCAATTACCTACAAAAATTCTCAATTTTTTGGGGCTTAGATTTAAAACTTAACTGGGATAAACAAAAATACAACAAAAGACGTATAGACAGCGAATATGTTTACTTTTCTCACAAAATTCATGAGTGTGCAGTAGCTCAGTAGGTAGAGCATTGCGCACTGATTTGGGGCACGTCGATTCGAGTCCTAACATTTTTTAAAAAATAGAAAATTGTTAACATATTCGGTTTAAAATTAAAATAATTTTTATTACGCGCATTTTTACGACAACCGGCGTCAATTTAATTCTAAACCAAATTTGGTTTGGTCATGCACTTAGACCAATATGTCTGCGCTCAAAAGGTTTTTTTTGGAGTTTCCAGTTAAATTAACTTTAACTAATTTCATTATTTTTGTATGAAAGTCTGTGTAAAACACAATAAAAATACTGCAACTCAAAGTTAAGAATTTTGTGGAAAATTCATGAAAATTCAAGAAAACTCGAAAAATTTTCATCAAAATTCCTACCTTTTTGGAATTTTTTTTTGATTTTTTTCGCGTATGCAGCTTTGTAGCTCGTTTAATTGTCAAAAGCCGACCAAGAGCATTTTCTTCAATATAAAAATATTACGCTTATAAATTTGTATGGAAGATAATGCACTTGGCTGGAAAAAAAATTGCCAAAAATCGAGTAGTTCATCTAGCAGCTTAATATTGGTATCTTTTTGGAGTTTTCTGGAATTTTCCCCAAAGTTCTTGAGTATTTTTATTGTGTTTTTACCAGGGTTCGAATTTGCACGCACGCACACAGCACACACGCGCATGCAAAAAAATGCTCACAAAACTTATTGCTCATGCACATGAGCTGTGCTTTAAGAAAAAAAATATTAAGCACACCGCACGCGTGTGTGCAGTTTGAAATAAAGCACTTGCACGCGTGTGTGTTTTGTATTGAAAATATAAAAGCACATACTCATGCGTTTGTTTTTTATTTTATTTGCTCTCAAATTTTTCTATTTAATTTTTATATGGCAGAAAAAAGTGTGTGTGTTTTGTTTTTGAAATACACAAGTGCGTGTTGAAGTGAACGTTTTTTGTACACACAGCACGAGAGTTCGTGCATAGATATTTTATATAAAAACACACACGTGTGCATGTGCTTAACTCAAATCGGCACGCACATGAGCTGTGTGCTAAAAAATATTTCTGGTAGCACATAGCACATGTGTAAGAGCGAAAAATATACAAGTGTGCTGAACACGTGCGTGCAAATTCGAACCCTGGTTTTTACACATACTTTTATACAAAAATAATGAAATTAGTCAAAGGAAGTTAATCTTACTGGAAATTCCAAACAACACTTTGAACGCAGACATACTGGTCTAGGTGTATATGTAACCCAAAAAAATTTTAAATCTAGGCTAAAACTTTTAGCCGTGTACAAAACAATATTTATTTTTATTGTTTGTCTTGAAATTTTGTTTACACTGAAATAAAAAAGTTGAAAGTGCACATTGAAAGTAACATATCAAAACCACTTTCAAGCGATTGATGGTAATACTGTAAATATTACAGTATTTACTGTAAAATTGGCAGTAAAAACATGTGATTTTTGCATAATGATATGAGTCCACTTTAAAATTTACAGTAATTCATGTCAATATGATAGTATATTCGAAGAATGATAGGGGCTCACTTTCAAAATTTATATTACCCACTGTTGGACGAAAAATTACAGGGTTTACTATCAATTTGACGGCCGTTTACTGTAGATTTTTTTTTCAGTGTAGGATTTCTTCAGGAATAACTTCAAAAGTACGAGTAGAGTGGATATTGAGTAGAGCCGAAACGCTTAAGAAAGATTTCTTGTGTCAGAATCTCTTCTACTTTTCTACTGCTAATTTCTGCACTGAAAAAAAAATCTACAGTAAACGGCCGTCAAATTGATAGTAAACTCTGTTATTTTTCGTCCAACAGTGGGTAATATAAATTTTGAAAGTGACCCCCTATCATTCTTCGAATATACTATCATACTGACATGAATTACTGTAAATTTGAAAGTGGACTCATATCATTAATTGACATTGCCAATATCAATCCTACAGTATTTTACTTTCATTATTTGACATGGCCATTATCAATCCCACAGTATTTTACTTTCATTATTTGATATGGCCACTATCAATCCCACAGTATTTTACTTTCATTATTTGATATGGCTACTGTCAATCCCACAGTATTTTAATTTCATTATTTGATATGGCCACTATCAATCCCACCGTATTTTACTTTCAATGTATAAATGAAGACGTTAGTGGAAGAAGGGGCTATGTCGCACTTTGAGTGAAACGAGAAAATCGACTTTAAAGTTTAGCAAAAAAAATTTGAAGTTCTATCAAAACTGTTAAAATGAAATTGCATGAAAGTTATGTAAATCAGTGTAAGACGTTGTATATTTTCATATCAGGGGAGAAATAAAACACATAAATTTACACATAAAAATGTTACATAGCACCTTCTTCCACAATTCGAATTGAAAACTTGTGTACATAGCCCCTTCATCCATGATTTATTTTCTTAAATTTTCATGATAGCGGTTATCTGATAAGCCAGAAATCTTTATATGCATAAAGACTATCCACAAATGCAAGAAATAGAGTTTGAGTGGTTTTGCGACATAGCCCCTTCTTCCACTAACGTCTTCAAATATGCAAAATAAAATCTAAAAACCAAATTGTAGTGTGTATATACATATGTAATTTTTATTTCAATGAAATTTTTATATAATAATTTGTTTTTAATGTATAATAATATATTTAAAGATAAATTATAACAGTTCATTTGAATTAAATTCTTATAAATGTAATTTTTATAAATGGAATTATTATAAAAAAAGTTTAGGAACAGATATTTTGATTCAAAATGTTTTATTTCTTATTAATCTTGTCCCATTATTGTTATAATAAATATGGATCGGCGGCCCAGTAAAAAAACTAATATTTAAAATTTCGGAAGACTGTGGCTCACCTACCTCATAAGATTGATAATGTTCGATGAAACTAATTAAATCATACTTTGTAGCTATAACATATGGAATTTTTTCATTGCTAAGCAGAATTTTGTTAATTTTAAATAATTCAACCTGATGTTTAGAAGTTTGCGTAACAAAATAACCACTTTTATATTCAGTACCTTTGTAAACTAAAGATTGCATTGATATATTATTAGTGAATTTATGTTTGATAATTTTGTAATTCAGAATTTTACTGAAAAATTCACTTTTTTCAATACTAAATTTGAACGTGTTTCGAATTTCTATATCGTTTGGCTGACCGTCCCTTTATTTGTTTAAGAATGATGTAAACTTTAATGATGCTTTCAAGCTTAACGAAAAAGTAATATTCTTTCTTGAAGTTATATTCCTTGCATATATTTTCGATTGTTTATGTTTAGATTCAAATCGAAGACTTTGTAGATGTTTCAGTGGCCCTGAATTTTTGATAATAGTGGGATAATGTGTTAAGAAATGAAATTTTGGTTTTAACGGCTTTTTAAATAAAATAACAAATTGTTCATTATGAATTTTTATTGTAGAACTGAGTTTCTCGAGCAAAGCATTATCAAAAGCACTTGAACTAATAATATCAATAATTTTCAATAAATTGAGCAAAAAAATCCAAACTTCATCATTTACGGGAATAAGGTCACCTATCATAATAGAAAGAAGGTGCACAAATGTCTTCATTTCGCTGGCTGACATTTTTATTTTCCTATTTTTCAAATTTTGTAAGTCCAAAGGTGGGGAGAAATGATCTATTTCGGTAGAGCCGTAATTAAACATTTGTTTCCTGTAGTTAAAATTCTCGATAGTGAAATATTTTTTGGATATGAAATGAAGTAGAATTTCGCATAAGTCGTAATTGCATACTCCTTCATACAGATCATGGGCAATATCTGCAGATAAATTTTCAGTGCTATGAAAAGAAATTAGATCATTGAACAAGCAGTAACATTTAATTCCCGTTAGTTTAATGTCGTTTGTTTCTAAAGCAGCTAAGTAATTTTCTCTATTCTTTAATGCATTCGATTGCTCCACTGCATCATATTGCATTTCAGCTTTAGTTCTATTACAAAACCTGCAGTAGTGATTTGAATTAAAGGAAGCCGTTAATCCCAAAACTACATTCAGACCTAAGTTGTCCCCTAATATGTTCGAAAGAAAAAAATGAATTCTGCGTGAACCATCCTGGGTTTCAATAACAATTCCTTCTTCAAGCTTTTTTAATTCATCGATTAACGGTCGAAAAAAAAGATCATTTCCGTAAGTTTTTTGCTCCTTACTTTTGAAATATGCAGCTACAAAAATGAAGTCGAGTTTGGACAATATGTGTTGTGGCAAAGTCGGAAAATTATAATAAATACCACATATCGAATCAACAACAGCATGACTTCCCAACGGGTTGTTTATTTCGAAGTCGTCCAAGTAAATGTAGAATGTTATGACTATTTTGTCTTTACACGTTGCAATCTTACGCTTGTATAAAAGTGAATTAACACAATGTCCAATCTCATTTGATTTTAATAATTCTTCTGTGTTATGACAAACATTTTGAAAAATTGAAGGTAATTCGAACAATTTTTGGAATTGAAATGATAATGGCATGATGCAGCCCGTGACATTACTTGGGCCTAAAGTTGGGTTTCCATTCCAAATTATTTCAGTTATTTCATTGTTTACATCGAAAAAAATAGGCTTAGCAAATTTATTGGATTCCACAATACTTTTAAAGAATCTGTATTCTGTGCTTATTTCTTTGAACGGATTTTCACAAAAATTTAAATAATTTTTTAAGTTGCTGTCAAGTTTGGAGTTTATATTCGGAATTTTAATAGGTTCAATTATAATTTTTAAAATTGAAGAAACATTGTTTTGGGTGCTCAAAACGTCTTTTCTGCTTAAGTTGGCTTTAGAATGCAAATCTATTATAAAATTTTCACATACAGAAATAATTTTTTTTTGGTAAATTGAAAAGTCAAAAGAATTTGTTCGTAAATTATTGCTTGTGGATGGTAAGCTTAAGTCATCGGAAACTAATTCTGAAATTATTTCGTCTGTCCGCTCTGGATATGAAGATTGAACAACAGTTTTAAATTTTTTAGTTGGTGGCTCATGTTCGAAATGCTTTTTGAAATGTTTTTGATATGCTGAAGAGTTTGAAAAAAGCTGCAAGCAATTCTCATAATTACACTGATATTCACTTGTTGAATTAAGCCCATGAACTAATTTGAAGTGTCTGAATAACTCATGCATTTCTGCAAGATTTTCGTTACAAACGAAACATTGAAAATTCATTTTTTAGCAATTAAGGAAAGATTATGTGAGAATTCAACTACGGAGGAGCTTACTACGTCAAAAGGAGTATTAATGTGATAAATTTCTTGTTGTAGAAATGTCCACATCAAGAGAGATTCCCTTGGATACTTCAAACTGAAAACATGAAAGACTTTAAACAAAATGTCTAATGCTTGCGTAAACGATGTAAATTTGAGAAGTGTTCTGTGGAAACTAACATAAAACTCATTTAATTCTGATAAATTATGGCCAACTAAAATCATGAAAGGTTGAACCTTTTCTTTGTTTAAAAGTGATTCTTCAACTTTCCTTTCCCGCTCTGCTTCCAATTCATTGATGTTTTTAATATGCACGAAACTGCTATGAATAGCATCATTTATAGTTGCTTTTTGTGTAACTGTCTTACCATTTGCAGATTTAGATGCCATTCTTGAAGTCGGTTTCAATACTGCGTTAATAAGCATTACCAGAATGCACGCTTTCGAATCCTAAAAAAACCAAAAATAATACATTTTTTTATATTTTTTCTCGTACAAGCGACTTACTACTATCAATCGTTGGTATCTTTGCTATACTGAAAAGTTCAATTGATCGCTTGTCTTTCAAATATTGCGCAAAAAAATTAGTAAATTTCTCTTCTAAATTTACCCAGTTCAAAAAAGGGAATGTTTCCTATCTGGGAAAGTTTCGCCAAAGTCATAATCAATCTGTTAATATTATAACAAAATGTTAATTAATAAATGAATTCCAATTGCTATATTGATGCTTACGAATTCTTTTCCTGCTGACTGCATATAAAATGGCCAGTTTTCCAAAATGGTTTCCAAGTTACATCCATAACTGCATTGCCTGGTTATCATTGCAAGACATGTGGTGCATTTTGTATTTTACTGCAGCGATTTCGGAAGCTTCTGGTGTTGGTAGCCTTTGTTGTTTTTCCTCCACTTCGTCATCAAATTGCTTAGACAAATTACCCCGTTTTCGATTTAAATTGTTGAAGCGATTAAATAAAATCCCGCTGGGGTTATTTTTTTCTCCTTCCCTTCGAGAAATGTAATAAATTTTGGGATCTTCAGATGGAAAAATTTCTGAAATTTGTAACGCTATTGCTTCAGTTTGTTTCGGATTCGGGATACAATATTTCTTTGCTGTTGCATCATACAAATAATTTACAATGCAATTAATTATATTTTTTCGCTGCTCTGAATTCAATAACTTATGCTCATCATAATAACTGAGCACACCTTTTCCAAGTGCAGTAGACTGCAAAACTTCACTGACGATCTGAATATGAATGCATTTTTAATATATAAAAAAACTCACTTTTTATTAAACAAAAAACTTACGATAGGCGCAGATGAGTATGCTATGATATTCGCTGACGATTCAACAGTGCTGCACGGAGATGGACATTTTGATTTCATCCAATCAAGCACTTTTGAATTATAAGAAACTGCTGTTGCATCCTCAGGAAACTAGAGGTAAAATCAAAGGAAATAATCTTACTTTTAATTGGGACTATTATCAATATACATATTTGAATCATATGAGTGAGAAATTTGATTTGTGTGCGCGAATTTAAAAAAATTTTGCGAACATGTGGCCAAACCTTAAGTATTTTCACTAGTACATACCTTTTTAATTTTCCATAATGAAATTTTTTCGCGTAATTCCGCTCTAAAGGCAATGCTTTCTACATCTGGATAAATGATCTCCAAGTCGCGTTCACTTATGAACTTTTTTTTCATTAAATCCGCACTCTGTACAAAAAAAAAAATTCTATAACACACAGTTCTATTACAACGCAATACTCACTATTTAATTTTTCATATGCATTTGGCATATCAATTTCTGATAAAATTGTAAACAATTCGCCGTTTTCTATTATTAAATCGTTTGAAAAAATATCACTGTCTGCCATTTTAAAACATTCGAAGATTAAAAAACACAATTTTTATTTTTATTTGACTTTTCTATTGACAGTACCTACTGTCAAACTGATAGTGCCTACTACTGTAAAATTTCAATATCGTGAAATGCGAACAGCAGAAAAGTGCGTACCGAAGATTGAAAGTACACATTGAAAGTAGACATTGCAAAAGTCACATGTTTTTACTGCCAATTTTACAGTAAATACTGTAATATTTACAGTATTACCATCAATCGCTTTGAAAGTGGCTTTGATATGTTACTTTCAATGTGCACTTTCATCTTTTTTATTTCAGTGTGGACAATTTTTACAAAAAAGCAACCTGCGCAACTGTGGCTTTGGCAAAAAGTAAATAGTTGTCGCTTTATTTCTTGAAGAAATACTGCAGCATCGGAAAAATTAAAAAACAAAAAATATAATAAAATAACATCTAAATTCATATAAAAAGCGGCAAATTGCAATTATTCAACATGCAAAACGGAACGTCAAAATTTATTGGTTATTCATGACAATTTCATGGTCAAGAAATAATTGAAAATACGTCTTGAGCATTTTCTTTTCAACAGCATACCGGGCTTTTACTTTTAAACTTTATCCCCTGACAAGTACAAGTACAATTTAATTGTTACTTTCTCTGATAATTCAATACGATTGCGTTGTGTACTGCTTGGTAATTTTTGGTAATTTTTTTTTAACTTCTTGGTAATTTTTTTGGTTAAGCTTATGGCAACCGTGACTACAATAACGAGAGACACTCATTTTTACGATTTATTCATAACTCGAAAATCAGTTAATTTTAATTTCAACAGACTTGAGTTCGAATCACTCTTGCTGTTGTTAACATGCTAGTTGAGATGCTAAGTTGATCTTATGCAGAGTAAGTCTGATAGGTTTCCGCGAATTACTTAAAGGGTCAAATGAGTGAACCGTTCCAGGAATTTAGTTGTGACCTCTCAGACTTGCTCTGATAATTCATTAGCGACTACCAATAACTTCTCTCAGTGTCAAATATTATTTAATTTTATTCTTTCATATTTTCATTATTGCTATTAATGCTAATTTCTTAACAGGGGTTTTAAAAATGAATATAGTAATTATTCTAGTACAGACGTATATTTTTTAATTTTCGGAAATTTCGGAGGGGTTTGAACCCCCGAAACCCCCCCTGCATACGCGCCTGGTTTATGGTGAAATAAAGAACGTGAAGTGAAATAAGAAAGTTGGAAAGATAGTAGAAAAAAAGTTGCTATAGAATCCATTTTCTTTGAAAACGATAAAAGAAAAGAGGGATAGCAGAGCATTTTTCTTTAAACAAGTAGAAAGAAAGGAATCATTTAAACAAATCAAAATATAAATTTTTCTAATGAATTACTATAATCATGAATATAGCCATTGCTTATACAGTAGACGCTCACAAATTAGAATCACTTTGTTTTTAGGGTGATTCTAATTTCTGAAAAATTGTAATTCCTGGACGTTTTTTTATTTCAATAAAGCCTTAAAATTTAAGTCAATTTGCATTGAAAAACTACAATGAAATTTTGTCTTATTAAATTTTATTCATAAAAACGAGAAAACATAAGGTAAAAATCCAATATACATATATGTATTTATGCGCTAAGTCAAAAAAAGGTCCAAAAAACAAAAACTCCAATTACAGTAAATATATTGATCATTTTGCAGTAGCTGTGCTAGTGGCACATCATCGTCAAATATCAAGCAAACAATGCCGAAACACGTGCACGCGTATCGAATTCAAACAAAAACTGACAAAAACTGTACAGATAGCGACGAAAATCTAACGACTACCGAGGGTAACATGAATAAATTGGGGATTTCGATTCTAATTTCAGAGCGTGTAATGTATTCAAAAAGTTGATTCTAATTTCTGGAAATTCTAATTACTGAGAGTTCTAATTCGTGAGCGACTACTGTACTATATCGATGTTTTTACATTTATAATAAATACGAAAATGCTATTTTTAAAGTTAAAGTGCAAGTCCAACTCATTTATCATATATTGGGCGCGTTCCGGAAACACAACTGGTGGCTCAGCTGATTAGTGATTACTTACGGAAACGCACTGTTAAGTAGTTGCGCCTTTACGTCAAATTGGTGATCATAAAAGGTTTCCGCTACAGTTATTTAACGTATTTATCGATTGGATGTTGACAGTTGGGTCAGCATATCGGTTTCAAAGCACAAATTGTATCACTCAACTGGCAACTGATCAGCTGAGCCAATAGTTGCACTTTGGAATGCGCCCATTGTTGTGGAATTGAAGAGTCAGATGCTCGGCATTTATGCTTTTGTAAAGTCAAAAGATCGATCAATACACCGATTCTTTGGCGCAACAAACTTAAAAAATCGATGTTTTTCCATCAGTACTATATGGTCTTCTTTTAAACAAAATTATTGAATCGTCTGCACACAGGGTGGCCCTCCAAACAAATATTTATCACTAAGAAACTAAGTGTTGAAAACGTGTTATTTTTTATTGCTAAAAATCAATTTACTAACGCTGTCGGAAAAGCTAGTGAAAAGAAAACGTGAACTGTGGACAACTTTTAAAATAAAAAAAATTTAAACTAAAATTTTTTTTAAGTAAAATCTTAAGAATTTCTCCTTTTTCAGGATTTTCAAGCTCCTTGCGTCACCTCTAAATCTTTTTCGATTGACATACAACTTTGTACATATCAGTTTTTAGGCTATTCGCATATTCGTAGGGGGTAAGATCGGGAATCCAAATACTTTTTTTCTCTCCATACAACCAAGGGCCACCCTAATGCTTATACAAATCCACTAAAAAAACACACCTCAGTAGGTATTATTTTATTTCATCAAAAGGCTCGCAACATGCGGCCTAAAATGTACGTACATATATCATATATGCAATATGAATGTGTATACATATAAATATGGTTTAAATTATGGAGCACATATCGCACCCTAAATCAAAAACAGTCACAACTCAAAATTTTTTTTGGTCGCTTTCTTGGCATAGATTGCCTAATAAAAAGTGGTGCAGCCAATACATACAATATTTTTCTGTTTGACTACTCTCGTTACTCTTTAAAGAGCACAGTGATGTCAAGTTTTTAAAAATCAAATCACTTTTGTGCGATCCAGAAGCAATTAACTGAAAGTTACTCGGATTTTGAGTTGTGACTCTTTTTGATTTAGTGTGCGATATGTTGACGAGGATATAGGTACCACCCAATAACTATGATCAGTTACTTGCCAAAAAGGCGCTGCGGCTTTTTGAGTTTTTCAATCTGCGAAAAAAGTTAAAACTCAAAATTTAATTTTTATTCTTGACGGATAAAATATCGCTCAAGAAATAACTTTTATTTTCGATCAAAAAAATAAAACTCAAAAATAAATTTTATTTTCTATCAAAAAAATAAAACTCACAAAATAACTTTTATCTTTGATGAAAAAAATAAAACTCAAAATATAATGATTATTTTTGATCAAAATAATAAAACTTAAACATAACTATTATTGTTGATTTTTATGAAAAAAAATCTGAAAATAATGATCAAATGACGAGTTTTATGTTAAAACTCATAACAGTTACGGTCCCTGTTAAGTATTAAATGGATATATTTACTTGAATGCTTATAACTTTTGTATTAGTTCATCGATTTTGTTCACTGATAGCTTGTTTTTTTTTGTAATAAAACAGAGCTTAGAGGGGGGAAAAAATATCTGCAAAAAAACAAAAAGTTTTCGAGATGCTTCCTCGCAAAGTACAAATTTGTTTATATTTTTACAAAAAAAATTTTAAAAATCCGTAATGATTGTTCACTATGTTTGAATCTGCAGGACCTAGCAAGAAGTGTTGTATGTACTGATTATAGTAAATTTTATAAGCTTTCAAATTTTTCAAACCGTTTTCGAATAGCTCAATTTGTTCTTGAGATATACACGATTAAGTGGAGCCATCTTTTTTGTTTTTTGAAATAATGGTAAATCGTAAATATCTCAAAAACGGTACCATTTAAGTAAAAATAACCTTGATTTTCGGAATTAGGAGGTGATTTTACATAGGAATTTCACTATGGCGTCTCTGGTGCATTTTGGCTGTAAACCAGTGTAATTGATTAGCGACTACCAATAACTTCTCTCAGTGTGAAATATTATTTAATTTTATTCTTTCGTGTTTTCTTTATTGTTATTAATGCTAATTTCTTAACAGGGGTTTTAAAAGTGAATAGAGTAACTATTCTAGTACAGACGTATATTTTTTAATTTTCGGAAATTTCGGGGGGGTTTGAACCCCCATGGATGATTTAGTTGTATTAGGGTGTTCAGAAAACCATATAGAAAATCCGAGAGATGTCTTCGCGACATGTAGAAAATATAATTTAAAATTGCACCTAGATAAATGCTTATTTTTCAGCCAAGAAGTAACGCATCTTGGACATAAATGCACTAGTGCTGGTGTTTTACCAGATCCATCCAAATTTAATACGCCTAAAAATGCAGATGAAGCAAAAAGATTTGTCGCATTTTGCAATTACTATAGAAGATTTATTCCAAACTTTGCAGAATATTCCAGAATATTAACAAGACTCTGCAAGAAAAATTTTATTTTTGATTGTACAAAAGATTGCGAAAAATCATTTAATTACTTAAAAAATGCACTTATTAGCCCTAATATACTCCAATATCCCGATTTCACTAGAGAATTTTGTATAACAACAGACGCAAGTGGATTTGCTTGCGGAGCAGTCTTGAGAATGTGAAGAAAAACAGTTACCAATTGCCTATGCTTCAAGATCTTTCACAAAAGGTGAAACAAATAAAGCTCCAATAGAAAAATAATTACCTGCTATACACTGGGCCATTACATATTTCCGACCATACTTTTATGGCAGACGATTTACAGTAAAAACTGATCATGACGTTTAACATTTTTATTTTCGATGAAAAATCCATCACCTAAACTAACTAGAATCAGATTAGATTTGAAAGAATATGACTTTGGAGTGGAGTACATAGCGGGAAAAGAAAAGTACGTAGCAGATGCACTCTCACGCATAGATATCAAAGACCTAAAAGATATGTCAGTACAGGATTGTAAAATATTAAAAGTTACGACAAAATCGCAAAATAAAAAGCCTTCCAGTAATATTAAAGATGAAGAAATCGTAAGTCACAGAGAGAACCCAATAACATATGAAGTGCTATACAAATACGAAGTAAAAAAGCTAGCCCAGCTCGTTCTCGATCCACCGAAATTATATTTCGAAACAGGAAAGAAAATTTTGTAGTGAAATAGATGATAGCGACCTGGTTTAGGAATTAGAAAAATGCAATTGTCCTTAGGAGACAAATTGTTTAGATATAATTATACTCGAGTAAATGGATTTAAAGAAATTGGTACCAAAGTTATCAAAAATTTAACAATTGCATTGACTCCGGAGGTTGTGCATGTGACCGAAAAAGAAAATATTAAAAAGATTCTTCAAAAGTATCACGACGATCCTGTTTTTGGTGGCCACCCAAGAATAAATCGTACGTTAAATAAAATCAGACAAAAATAATACTGGAAAAATATGAAAAATGACATAAGAAGATACATTAAGAAATGCGATAAGTGCAATAAAAATAAAATACATAGAAATTTAATGGAGCCTCTGACCATAACAGAAACGCCAACAAAAGCGTTAGATACAGTACAAATAGATATTATAGGACCTCTTCCAAGGTCAAGAAATGACAATGAATATGCGGTCACTATTGTATATATTGTATACCAAGCAAACACGCAAAGGTAGTTTAAATATAAAATATAATATAAAGAATATAAAAATAGCGTGTTTGAGGAATTGTGTAAACTTTTTAAAATTTACCAGAAATCTTCCACACCTCATCATCACCAAACGTTAGGCACGGTGGAGCGAAACCATCGGACATTCAATGAATATATGCGTTCCTAAATGTTCATTTAAAGGGACAATTGGGATGAATATCTTAAATATTTTGCGTATTGTTATAATACAACACCATCTACAGTACATGGTTATTGCCCTTTTGAATTGATTTTTGGTAAAAAACCTGAGACTTATGAGTTCTTGCTAGAAAATACTATGAGCAGAGCTGGGTAAACTCAATACCATTCCTCAGGAATCGCAGAAAGTAATCAATTCCTTTGCCACACACAAAAGGAATGCATGACATTTCAATTCCTCAAAAAAAAATAACCTAATGTAATTTCCTCATTTTGAGGCTAAAGTACAAAAAAATTTTTTTTTGGAATTGAAAAAAAATACTTTGCTCAAATGTAATTTCTTCTCAAATACTTTCGAAAGGAATTGAAAGTTTGATTGAAATTTTTCCAATTACACTACAAGGAATGCCAAAAGTGCTCTCGTATTTCCCATTACATTCCTCAAAGGAATTGTGAAAGTAATTGAGAGGCGAAATGTTAATTCTTGCATAAAAACGTATTTCAATCGACTTTTCGGGAAATTTTTCACTTTTTCAAAAACGGATTCCTTTAAGCGATAATAACCCTGACCCATACTCGAAAACACCATGGAGTATAAAGTTGTCCAGATTTTGCTAGTCAAGTAGAGCCGCCCTCTTCTCTTTGTAGCGAAAGGAAGGGTTTTACCTTATGAGTAAGTTTACTTTGAATTCATCATTTAAACAACAAAAATATGAGAACCTTTGTCCTTATCACTGGAAGGCTCATGTGATATTGGAAGCGTCTAAGATTTCTTGCAAGTATATCATGGAGGGATTGAAGAACGACCCATAGAACGTGACCTTTATTCATCGAGAGAGAGCTTAACTTGTAATTTTTCGCTAATCTCCGATGAGAAAGGCTTTTCAATATATGATTTACCCGAGACGGACCGGAAGAAAGACGAGGACAGGAAGACCTACGACAAAAGATACAAAGCAATAAGTGCTGACCACGCCATGATATTTTGATATCTTTTGAGTGTCACCTTCAGCACCTAACAACTTCCGACGGGAGGGGACCGCAGCCAAATAATGGTCTGCAACAAAGCTCTCCATAGTTAAGAAAGAGCTCCTATACTAATTTGTAATGTGCTGCTTCTAATTTATTTCTACAGTCTCTTGTCAACTCCGAAAGGCACCTGCAATATAGATGAATATTTGCTGACGAGCCGTCCATGCCAGAAATACATTCTGGAGAGGACCCTCCCTGTATGTAGTAGGCAAATGTAAATTACATCTCCTGGAGCACTCAAGGTTAGGTTAGGTTAGGGTGGCTGCCTCTCTGCCTTACAGAAGGGCGCACTTAGGCCGGATGACCCATTGTGATACCACTGATGGGTTTAATCCCTACTTCCCTTATACCCAAATGAGATTAAGCCACCCTGTCCGCTTGATAAGCGCATAATGTCTCCGGTTTCGACAGAGCTTAGCTCAGCTAAACTAGTGAATTGGAACGCCCCTAGGCACTCCAGCTGGGTCCTGGCTAGAGCGGGGCAGGTACAGATGAAGTGCTCGATACACATTTTCTATCTCTTCCTCGTCCCTGCAGCTGTATAGCGCTACTGGCAGCACTCGGGGCGCTTTTCCCTACACCGCGTTCCTGTCTCCGGCGAGAAGGCTGTTTGCCAAGGCTAAAGAGGCATTTTGGTCCTCCGTCATGACGCTGGGAGACACGTTCTCCAATCGCGCAATTATCTTGGCTGCTGGCAGCACCCTCGGGCTGAGCTGTCCTACTGCCCTGAGCGGGCCTGTGGAGGTTGGCCGGCTGCACAGTGCTTTCCGTTTTCGCCTCACCCTATGGGGGTTTGGCTGGTGCGGTTTCGCGTAGTATCGGCTTTCCCTCAAGGGTTTTAGTCGTACTACCTTGTGCAGGCGCCCGAAGCGGGGTCTTTGGCCGTGAATGCCTGCCCGACACGGTTGATGCGGTTCTCGGGTTGGTAGGCCTGGTGGTTGGTTGATTTGGTACTGCTTTAATGCCTAGTCCAGAGGCGGCATTTTTACCAGTGCAGGGATCCAAGGCGGAGTTTGGTTTTGGCATTTAAACTCTGGGTCGTTGGTCACCTACTCAGGCGAGGCCTTTCGGTGACCATAAAATAAAAGGAACGGGAAGGGAAACTGTCGACTACGGCAGCGCCCCATACGGTAGCAAGCTCAACGCTACTTCCGGAGGTGGACGGGTATCCTGGAGGTTAATAGCTAACAAATTTAATAAGCAAATAAACATTTATCAGTTTTTCAATTTCTTTTTCAATTCCTTTAAGGAATGTGAAATTTGAAATTACATTTGGGATTCCTTGTAATGTAATTGGAAAAATTTCAATTACATTCTCAACTCCTTTCGAAAGTATTGGAGAAGAAATTACATTTGTTTGTACTAGAGCCTCAAAATGACGAAATTACATTTGGTAATTTTTTTTTAGGAATTGAAATGTAAGGAATTCCTTTGTGTGGGACAAAGGAATTGAATTCTTATCAAATGGCATGTAATTGGGAATTGAGAGTAATTTAATTCCTGAAGTGATGATTACTACCCAGCTCTGACTATGAGGCATATGACAAAGAAATCAAATACAGGCTACAAGTAGCTCAACAAAGAGCTTATAAATTAGTAAAAGAAGCTAAGGAAAAACAAAAAATTAGTTATAATAGGAAAGTACAATATAAAGAGATAAATATAGGAGACTTGGCATTAGTAAAAAATAAAGCTGGTCATAAGCTAGGCAATAGGTATAAGGGGCCCTTTAGAGCAGCAAATATTCATGAGAAAAATAACTACAGTTTAATTCCCTATAGAGTAGAAAATATTGATAGGATAAATAATTACACTTTAGCAATGAAAATAAGAAAATCATAGTACATAAAAATAGACTTAAATTAATAGAATAAGAATTTAGTGTTTTTTTCTAAACAAATACAAAAACGTGCGAAAAGAAATGTATATGCAAAATTAAATGTCATTGTGTACAAAAGAAAAACACAATGCTGAAAAGACATACCAACATGATGGCAATGTTGGTTTTATATAAAAAGGTCCTTATCATGATTTTGGAGTACGTTCAGATGGAACTTTCTGGCAATGAGCGATCCTGCGCCAGAGAAGAGGTATGTATGTAACAGGTCACCTCCATCTTAAGGACAAGTACTTTGGTCTACGTCAGTGAACTAGAAGCTTGATTTTAAGACAATCGTTGTGGGGTTATGCAGTCCAACCGGTGATATTCATATTTCCTTGCATTTCAGGGCCGAACAAGCACGTTTTGGGAAGTCGACTGCCAATCTCTTGGTGATGTCTTTTTCAAGACAAATTATAGAATGAGAAGAAGCTCCTTCACGAAATTATGCAGCGTCTTGGAGAATTTGAAGGGAAAGGAAACTAGCTCAAAAATTCGATTTCACTCGAGAAGGGAGTTTGCTATTTCACTTTATGCACTTGGGTCTTCCTCGGAGTACCGCAGTATAGCGAATTTGTTAGGAGTTGGAAAATCGACTGTATGTACACTTCTTTTGGAATTTTGCAATGAAGTGTGGCAGGTATTGCAACCTACATATTTAAACCACCTACCGCTGACTACAGAAACAATTCAAGGGTGTGTTGACAGATTCAGTCGCATTGGATTCCCCCAGTGCATTGGAGCTATCGGCAAGCTCTTAGAATTATATTACATTCAAGTATAATAACAATAAATAGTCTTAATACAGATGAATGCCACATAGAGATACACCCTAGGCAAAAGGATGCTGGAGATTATATAAACTACAAAGTGTGGTGTTCTACAGTTCTCTTAGCAGTAGTTGATGCAAGGTATGCCCAAAGTGAATGCTACTTTTCTTTTTAAGGTTTCGCTTTTTGTACATAAACGTGGGAAGCCCAGGGTGGTGTAATGCTCTCAAATTTTTTAAAAATCCAGCCTAAAAACAGACCTGGAGAATTGCTCCCTTTTAAACTTGATGAGCTCAACTTTGGCGGATTTCGACGTCCCAGTTGTTATACTTGGAGACTCCGCTTTCCGTTCTTCAAAGTTTTTAATGAAGCCCTATACTTTCAGCTTGGACAAAACCCCAACACAAAACGCGTACAACTATCAGCATGCCAGCTTCAAAAGTGTTGTTGAAAATGCGTTTGGCCAGTATAAAGCATAGTAATTGGATAGATATAAAAACGTACCATAAAATGACGTCCTGGAATGAAAATGATTTTTGGGTAAAATTTCAGGTTGGAAAAGGCATCGACAGTAAAATAAATAACGCAAACTCTATTATAAAAGCTTGTTGCGTTTTGCACAACTTTTTAATAGCAGAAAAAGACCTGATTAGCCCCTATTGGTTTAGCGAGCAAAGCAGAACTGAACCGCTAGCGCAACCACAGTCCGGAAGCTTGCATCAAACCGGAGCAGAAGCCGAAGCCTAGCTGACCTATAGGTGTCCCTATCAATATCCCTATTACATTGGACAAAATTTTGCCCAAGTTGGTTAATCTTCAATAACTATCGGGTAGGTTTCGTAACGTATTACTTTTATTCATTCATATTTATAACATTTTACTTTTATTAATTGAGGAGAGTCTGAGGCTTGTCGACATAAACCCGCGACTTCAAAAAGCCCCACAAAAAGAAGTCTGGAGCGGTCAAATCAGGCGATCTTGCTGGCCAGTGCAAATCGCCAAAACGGGAGATCGGGAGAATAGTCAGCAGTAGTCCGCGTTCTGGAGCAGTGTAGCGTAACATTGTTTATTAACGTGTATTTCGCATGTGTTTACTACACAAATGTCAAAACAGAACTGACTTTAGGGGCCAATCGCAAAATTTATAGCTTTTTCTGATAGGAGGATTACTTTTGCGCTATACAAGGTAAGTATGAAATTCAAATTCAACAAATGAATTATACAGGTAAGTATTTAAGTACAAAACCGAATTTTAGAAGGTAAGCATTTTTCAATGAAGTGTAATTAGATCTTCATCCATGTCGTCAACACTAATTGTTAACACTATACTAATACTACTATTTTATTCTACATATATTCATTCTTGTTTTCTCATAAATAGTATCACAATATTAATCTTAACTTTATTTTTTTTAAATTCAAGTATGCCATCGGTTAGTCTCTTGTTGTCTTCTTTTATCTCCTTCATCTCGGCTAGCTTCTCTTTTTCAAGATCGATCAACTCCTTATTCGATTTGCCAAACTTCTCCATTTCTTCCGAGAAGCTATGGCCCATCTTCTCACAAATCGTAATAAAGCGTTCATTTTGCTTTCGTTTTCCAGATTTGTCTGTCTTGGAGGAACAGCCCGATGGCGATGGCAATGGCGATGGTGGTGGCAACACCCCTGCGGGTAGGGGTTTAGAATATGCCCGTGGTAGGCATAACGGTCGTAAGAGGCGACTTACATGCACAAAGGTAATGGTGTGCAACTCGATGGTTGATTTACGAATGATGCCTCTCATTACCCATCTCTTCTTTCCTTTCGGAAGGAGGGATGACATGACATAGGTTTCACTGGTCATACCAAATCGCTACCACGACAGTCGGGCAGTACCGCAAGGGAGTACCGGAGCGTACCGGATTCATATCCGGCCAAGGACTGTTATTTCGACAAAACAGCAACAACATGGTGGTGGCAACGACGATGGTCATGGTGATGGCAATTACGATAGAGCTACTGTCAGTGGTGGCTATTGGGTCGAAGACGAGGAGGTTGGAGCTGAAAGTGAAATATAATTTTTGTACATATTTGACTGTAAGCTAAATTGGAATGCGTGCATTGTGTCTGCAAATCAATGTTTGGTAAAAAATGGGGTCTAAGGCCAAGGATGGTGCTATGGTTGTACGAGGCGGTGGTGCGGCCTATGCTGACCTATGGATCTGTAGTATGGTGGGAAGCTCTCCGGAAACACTACAACCTCATCAGCCTACAAAAGGTCCAGCGGGCGGCATGTATCGGTGACACCGGAGCCTTGCGCACTTCGCCTTGGATCCGATACTGAACCTTCTTTCAACAGACTCAGGGAGACCGGGTGCCATCTTCCAGCTGGCACTGTAAATGCTAGTACCGACTTTTATCCTCACAAACTGGAGTTTAAGAGCAGTACTATTTCTTCAATTCCAAGTAGTAATGATTGGAAAAGGGGAAGGGTCGGAGTTGACAGCGGCATCCAAATCTACACCGACGGGTCCAAGATGGATTCACGGGTGGGGGCCGGCGTCTGCTCGGAGTCCCTAGACATTGACGTATCATTCAGACTTCCATGGCATTGCAGTGTGTTCCAAGCTAAGGTTCTTGCGATCTTGCAGGCCGGCAGATCACTCATGGACCTGAACACAACTGGTAAAGTAGCCAAGTAGCAATGAAGGCAATAGCAGCACCACACACTAGTTCTAACGTGGTGCATGCATGTAAGCATATCTTGGCTGCACTATCTAACCTTGAGCTATCCTTTAACTGGGTTCCGGGTCATAGAGGTATCGAAGTGGCTCATCGGACGGAAATAAGGAAGCAATCAATATAGATATAGGGGCACCCTTAGCAGTAGCCAAAGGAAACTGAGATGGAGAAACACCACTAGTTGTGCAATACCAAGATCCACCTGGCCAGACTATAACGAAAAGAGGACGAAAAGTCTTCTAAGCAGGATTGTACATATATACGAGATAGGGGTTCCAAATATAATCGAGTTTATCAACAACTCTGGTTGGTTGTATCAGATATCCATACTACATAAGTATGTTATGGCATCAAAACGGCTTCTAAAACTTTGGAGACCTGGGCCTCAGCTATTTCACCTACCTACACATGAAAATATAAAAAATATAGTATATATAAAGAAAGCAATCCAAATTTTGTATGAACTACTTTGGTGATGATGAGGGTTGGTGCTCCATACACTATTCAGCAGGGTGCTCCGACATGAATTAGGTGATCCAATAACCTGACATGGCCTTATAAACTGGACCACCTTTTTATATGTATGAGGACAAGTGTTGGAGTACTTCGATACTCCAACGTTTTTTACAGGGTAAGCTACAGAATTCATCAATACATGGAAAGGTACCGCCACAAATTAAAACAAAACAATTAGCTCGTATATTTTAAAAATCTAGACTAAAAACACTTATTCAAGATTCCTAATATAATATGACACGACGAAAGATGTGAGAACATAGCTATAATCTATTGTATAGAAAATAATTATTTATATTAAAAACTATGGTAAACTATGGTGACGCTAACACCATAACCATACCATATCCAGCGGAATTTTGGTTTTTCTGCCATATCCATAAACAGACGATTACTGATCAAGCAGGAAATTGGAAGGAATTTATTGTTGATGATGAAGTTTACTATTAACTGGTGGCAATTGTCAGCTGTTTATAATCGATGATAATAGATGTGGTTACGTACATATATGGTATGATTATGACTATGGATTTATGTATAAGGAAGTTTATCTGCAGCTGAATGGAATATGCGTAGAATCGTATACCAGCAGAATAATTTCCTGATTCTCTGTTCTTGAGCAAGAAAAATAATTTTTAATAGTATAATATTTTGTTTCTCAAGAACACAGAATCGGAAAGTAAGTCTGCATGTTATATATAAACCTTGTACTTACTTGCGTAGCTTTCCTTCACGATGCTGGATAAGTTGTGAATGGTTAATCCACCAATTATCCTATGGAGTTGAATACACAGGTGGCCAGGAGGGCTGGCATGCACCGGTTGTGCCCATAGCATTGTTTACTTTCCTATGAAAAACACATAAAATTCAAATTATTTCACGTTTAAATTGAAAAGTTAAATGTCTTACCTGTACTCCGCTGTTAGATTATCCAGCTTAGCCCGGACTCGACGGCATATCCTTGTCCCTGCATCTCCGCCGGCATCTCCTGGTAAATGTGGCGTTTTTGTCGGGGTCCTCTGAGCTGGTCCAAATTTTGCTCCCTCAATTATTTTGAAAATATTTGCAAATAATCAAAAAGATTACCTACGTCTGATCCCGCGTTCCGCACTGTTTGTGCAAAAAACACTTTTCGGCACAATATTACTGTGTCTACAACAGCTACATGGGAATGACCGACAATTGTGCAAACTTATTGATTTCCGGAGCTGGATTCTTATTCCACGGTATGTTAGCACTCGGTGGAGGTCGTAAGCAATTACCTTGCTAACTACTATAAATCTCCGGATGTGAACTCGAAAATTAAATTTTTAATTTATCACTCGGTCAAATTAATAACTCTTTAAAATTTGGACACTACTAATATGTAATAATATTAATATAATTTAAAAAAATTTAAGACTAACAAAATTCGCGGGTGAATTTCCAATTGAAAGTGACAATTAATTTGCGAAATGTCAAAGAATGGAAGAAACTGTCAAAAATACCATTAGTATTGCCATTCTTATCAATTAAAGTCTAGATTTTTTTCGAAGATTACAGGGTTGATTTCCCCATTTATAATGCTAATGCAAAAAAAAAAGTTGTTTTTGTTGCATTTAGGTGTAAAAATTTGCATGGCAAATGCAAAGATTAATGCTGCATTTTTGCAAAATGCTGGCTCAGCATGAACAGCCTATTAGATTGAGATTTGTTTGAGGATAGCACTGCGACCGGATGGTTTATTGTGCCCTCATCTGCTTACAACACCTCATCCAAGCCAATTTCCCTTAGGAAGGTGATTATCTCAGTTGGCTTGAGGGCTTGCATTTGTTTGTGCTCTGGCCATGTTGAGCCCAGGACTTGTGCTCTCTTTCTGGCGATGGTGTCGCATGCCATGAGGGTATGTTCTGCAGTCTCCGCCATCGTGTAACAAAACCGGCAGTGGTCGTCCTCCGTTATGCCAATCATGTGGAGGTGGCTGTTGAGTCTGTATCCCCCTAGGAGCAATTTGGACTGCCGTAAGCTCGGTACATTGCGCCAGTGTCTCTCTCGTTCCTTTTCTTCATCTTTCCTCAAGCCGTCCTTGAACGTTTGAGGGCCCACTGGCAGCATTGGTTCAGGCCCTATGGACCTCATACTTGCTGCACGTCTCGCTGGGCTATCAGCCTGCTCATTTCCTTCAACTCCAGTGTGACCTGGAACCCATGCTAGCAATACGCTATTTCTGGCTCGTAGTTCGTTTAGTTTTCCTACGCACTCACGGATAAGCGCCGATTTTACCTCGACTGATGAAATTGCTTTTAGTGAGGCCTGGCTGTCACTAAGTATAGCGATGCGCTCATTGTTATAACCCCGCTGCAGGTTTAGCTCTGCACAGAGGTATATGGCGTGTACTTCGGCTTGAAAGATGCTTGTAGGTCTCCAGCAGGGCAGAGATCTTTGCTCTTGCCTAGAACAGTGGTGTCCATCCCATAGATCAATAGATCACACGTATTCTTACTCTCTATCGTTCAGCCGTTAGCGAAAAAGTAGCCCGTTTCTGTAACTTTGAATTCGTTATGAAAAGTGTTTCTGTATGAAAAAAATTCACCTTGCGATATGTTCGTGGTGTGTTATGTAAAAATGATAAAATGATAGCCCACAAGGCTTAGGTGCCAAATAGAACATTTGACGCACGCCAAGCAATTGTCTTAATAGCCTAGTAGTTGTGATGTTGCCCTAACCAGCGGGGGATTCCGAGTTCGAATCATGGCAAGTTTTTCTTTTTTTCATCTTTTTTTCAAATATTTTTTTTTGTTTTTATATTTTTCTAAGAACTAACACAATGCAATTATTTTGGATTCTACTCTTGTTATCACTGCCACTATAGGCTGCGTTAAGTTTATCGATCGCCGTAACGAAAATACATATCTACCATGCTTATAGAAACACTGCTCAGCGATAACTACATAACAGGGTTGCACTTTGCGTTAAAAATCGTATCGATGGGATACAGAAACGGCCTACAGGAACGAAAAACACCAAGCTTGTCCGCGACGCTTAGTGTATGCATTGCAATGCCCTGTGAAAACTTTTTTATGCTAGAAAATGCCTTTGGCTACTTGCAATGCCTTTTATGCTACAATAATGTTGAATTCTGAAAATTTTTAGAAGAAACATCGTATCTTGAAAAGAATATCTTTTCAGAGCCTATCCCTTTTTCCACAACATATATTAATTTGCAGATCATTAATATGGGTAGTACAAAAATTTTATCATATACAAAATCTCTAAAATACCGCCCTTATTTAACAATGTGTCGGCTTAACAAGTAACATCCTTGAATTTTTTATCTGAAAGTCTAACACATTCCAAATTTTCTACTCCGTTGTTATTTTGCTTTAGATTTCATACTGGGATGCTCCCATTCTCTCGTTTTCACTCATACACTCACATTTTTCATTTTGGACACCACCCCTGTAAAAAACGTTGGAGTATGGGAGTACTCCAACATTTATCCTCATTCATACAAAAAGGTGATCCAATTTATAAGCCCATGTCCGGTGATTGGATCACCTAATCCATATCGGAGCACCCTGCTGAATAGTCTATGGAACACCTATGTGAGAGTACTTTGAAAATGCTGCCTAAAGATTGCTCTATAGAGTACTCTGCAGTAAACCGAGAGAGGGAGTAGGTGTTCTTTTTGAGGACCACCTACTCCCTCTCTCGCTTTGCTGTTGAATACTCCACAGAGTAATCCAATAGGAGTATTTTGGGAGTACTCTCATGTAGGTGGTCTATAGAGTATTCAAAAGCAAAGAAATGGAGTACTCCGAGTCGGATTAGGTGATCCAATTACCGGCCATCGCCATATAAATTGGACCACCTTTTTTATATGAGCGAGGATAAGTGTTGGAGTACTCCGATACTCCTTAAGGAGTACTCTATGGAGTATGGAACGGAGTATTTCGGTTTTTTGCAGGGACGTGGCACTGGCCTAGAACGAAGATCGGCAAAGCTAACTCAACCAGTGTTCGGACTTGAAAATTTTTTTTTAGTGGTAGTAATTGAAAAAAAGGTGGTAGATTTACGAAAAAAGTGGTAGATTTCGGTTTCAGTTAAAATACTGGTTTTTATTCGAAAAAATTCATATTCACATACATAAGTATTTACCTTTGTACATACAGAGATTATTTTAAATAAATATTTGTACCTTTTGGTATTTGGTAAAAAAAATAATGATTATACTAATGGAACAAAACTTCCATCTTTAAATTTGAATTTGTTATAAAAACGTATTAAATCTATAGGAGGAACATAAATTTCTTGATTATCACATAGTTCTTTAGCAAATATAGTGTTAGCAACTGTGTTTGTTTTCATACGATTTCGTTTTTCTGTTTTTATAACGTTCATGATTGAAAACAAACGTTCGGCTCAGGCCCGTGCGCACGGGGGGGGTTTTGGGGGTTAAAACCCCCCCCATGGCCAAATCTAAGTTGCAATAATTTTGAAAAAGTTTTCAAAATACAGTTTATAAATCTTATATTGAATCTTGACTAATAATTTTTGACAAAATTAGTTAAAATAATTTTACGGAAGAAGAAATTGGTGAAAGTTGCAAAGAATAAGGTTGGCCAATACATAACGTTCCTATCGACGAAAAAGGGCGCAAAGCTGTTTGTCGACGAAGAAAGGCGCAAACTTTTTTTGTTTGATGAAAGACGCATTATAATTATCTTGAGAAAGAAAGACGCATTAAAATAATGTTTAAGAAAGAAAGGCGCTTTAAAATATTTTTTAGGAAAGAAAGACGCGCTTCGATAACTAGCTGCAATATAAGTTATTCAAAAAACGAAATACTAAATAAAAATACATACGTGTAATGGGTACTTGGGCTGGCCCAATTTTTTTCAATCCAGCACCAAATCCCTTGTGAAGTTTACTGTAATTGTATACACTGCGCCTTTCTTCCTCGAAATATTTTTTAATAGGCCTTTCTTCGTCAAAATATTTTTTAATGCACTTTTTTCGTCAAAATATTTTTTAATGCGTCCTTATTTGCCGCAATATTTTTAATGCGCCTTTTTTCGTTCACAATTTGTTGAACGCGCCTTTCTTCGTCGGTAGCGACGATAAGTCCGGCACTTTGAATTGCACTTGGAGCTTTCCGAAATTACAAAGTTGTGTAGCGTATGGGCATTTTTTTTTTATTTTACTGATGAAAACAGTGAGCAGTTTCAATTAACAGAGCGAATGAACTGCAAGGCTCAATTATATGAACGATTTCGAGTGTTTTCTGACCCTTTTTGTTGTAGGCGTAAAGAGAATTGTGAGAAAATGAACGTTGGAGAGCAGATGAGCGACACCGCTCAAATATTTGAATGTTTTCAAACATTTTCTGAGGTTTTTTTTTATTTCACCTAACAGAAGGTAAAGATCGCATTTTTCATGGACGTTTATCAATAGTCTGGCTTTGGTTTGTTAATCGTCGAGATCTAAAACTGCTCAGCTACAGAGAAAACCTCATCAGCTAAGTAAGTTAGATAAAAAATAGATGACACAATTAATAAATAATTAGTTGACAGCGAATAGTTATTGTAAAGAATAAAGATAAGAATCAAAGAATATGAAAGCAAATTGTTGATATGTATTTAGGATAGAAAGAATTGACTTTTTTATGCTGCATAGTGAGTCTGAAATATCAAACGTAGTTATAATCTTGACACAAACAACGAAAAGGCTCATTTAATTCAAAATTAGTTCGACACTGTTTCAAGATAAGTGGTTAAAATGTCTTGATGGACGAGAAGGTACATTGAAGTTCACTTCGCTCAAAAGAAACGGGCTTACGATTGAACCATTTAGTAATTTAGTCATGAAAACAGTTCCAAGCAGTTCCCTCCGACTAGAAAGGTTGTGAAGATTAATTAGTTTTAAGCGACTCGTATACGATGCTAAATTATACAAGGAATCCCAGTGAAGATCTCTTAAGGCAAATAGTAAAAATTGTTTTTGAACTGGACCTGGTACCGCGGGTTCCAAATTATAGGACCGTATTTAAGTATCGGTCTGACTAATGTAGTAAAGAGAGATTTAGTTACATAAGGGTCGCTAAATTCTTTAGACCATCGTTTAACAAATGCTAGAACGCCTCTAGCTTTATTGACTGTTACGTTAATGTGGCAGTTGAAACTGAGTTTTTAGTCCATAGTAACCCCAAGGTCAACAAAATCATACATTTGCTCAAGACTGTAATTGTTAATTGTATAGGAAGCTGGCTGTGATATTCCTCTCGAAAAACCCATGTACTTACATTTCTTTAGATTAAGCGGCATATAATTTAAATCGTACCAAGTAACTAGTGTATTTAGATCTGATTGAAGCTTCTTCGAATGACAAAGCTTTCGAAAATTATATTTCGAAAATTATATTACTGTAGAAATATCATTTATAAACAACAAGAACAGAATCGGGCCAAGATGGCTTCCTTGACAATTTTTAAACACTACTTTTTGTGCTCTGTCGCTAAGGCAAGAAGAGATCTAGCGATTGAGACCCGGCTGGAAACCCAACTGATCCAGTTTATGCATAAGTAAAGAGTGACACACTTTATCGAAAGCTTTACTGAAATCAAAGTAAATTCAAGTAAGTTTGTAACGGTGGACTTTCCCTTACAGAACCCGTGTTGACAGTCGGAAATCAAGGTAGAGATAGGATTCGTAAGCTGATTGGTAACAATAGCTTCACACACTTTTGGGATGGCAGAAAGCTTTGCTATGCCACGATAGTTCTCTATAGAAGCCTTGCTTCCGATTTTATGAAGCGGAAGAAGAAACGACTCTTTTCATGCTTTTGGAAAAACGCCACACTTTAGTGACAAATTGAACAAATTGGTAAGGGGTTGGTAAATATTGTTAGCACACTTCTTCAAGAAGCATGTAGGAATCCTATCAGGACCGCATTTAAAAGATTCCTTCAAGGTTTTCAGATAAATAAGAACATCATTGGCGCATATAGTTGGACAAATAATTAAATTGTTCCCATGTAGCTCATAGGGATAATTTAGAAAGTCAGAATTGGTGACGGCAGAATAGTTAGAAGGGAAAAATTGCGCAAAGAAATTATGACCCAAAATAAATAAAAAACGACCCCAAATAAGCTTCAGAAAAACACCAATAAAAGGCTCCGAAAAGAGTCCAAAAACCCTCTGAATGGATGAATAAAAGAAAAGCACCAATTAAAGGGCTCCGAAAGGCGTCTGAAAAGCCTCCAAAACCCCTCAGAATGGAGGAATAAAAGGCTCCGAAAAAGGTTCAGAAAAGCACCAATAAAAGGCTCCGCAGTTCATTTAAAAATAGTCAAAAAACGCTTCAAATTCATCGAAATCGGACTCATTTCGGACTCTTTTTTATGACTCTGTTGGAGTTCCCGCGTAGAGCGATTTTTCGCTCCATTTGTGCTCCGAAAGAAGCTCATTTTGGAGAGTTAAGCTCTGAGAAATGAGCGTTTTATGATCCGAAAGGAGTCTTTTTTTGCACTTTTAGTTAGCTGGGATATGCCATCACATCACCAATTCTCTATCAAATACAGAAAAATGTGTACAACCAAAAAAATTTTCTTGGGTATAGTTTTAGGTATCAGAGTATGCAGTTTCAGAAAAGTTAAAGAACATTTAAATTTATGATGTATGGGTCTAGGTATCTGTTTCAGCAAATATGTTTATCTTAGTGAAAAATGTATGTGAATGCAAATCTAAATTAAAACCCCCCCCAAGGCCAATTCCTGCGCACGGCCCTGGTTCGGCTGCCGCACTACTATGAGGCAAAACTGCCGAATTACACATGTACTTATTTAAATTGCTAAACATAAACTCACTATAAATATTTTTATCCATTTGCATAAAAGGCAAAGAATGCTGCACACAATACATAACCATTGTAAGTTCCCTGGATATTATTGAAATGTCACTACTTCTCTCGACACTTTGTATTATCGATATTTGCTTTAACTGCGCTTGGTCTTTTTTATCCATGGCGTTAGTATGCTTATTAGTAGCTGCATGTCGGTCTAATAATGTTTTGTCATTTGCAATCGAAGTTTGACAATACTTGCAGAACGCTCTGGAGTCAACACTTGTTAACCATCCCCTTCCTTCTTCCCATTCTTGCTTATATTTTTGAGCGTATTTTGGTTTTTTGCTTGAAGGATCAATGTTTTTGCAATTATTATCAGTGGAGGATGCGGTCCCGTTGTTGGGAGGGTCAATTCTGCAAAAAAAGATTTTATATTGTAATAATCGAAGCTTAATATTGAAAACTTTACCTTTTCAAGAATTTCTCCATATTTCACACCCGCAAAAACTCAAGATAGGCGCAAAAGCAAATGTCAAACGTGAGTGCTTGAAGGATCAATGTTTTTGCAATTATTATCAGTGGAGGATGCGGTCCCGTTGTTGGGAGGGTCAATTCTGCAAAAAAAGATTTTATATTGTAATAATCGAAGCTTAATATTGAAAACTTTACCTTTTCAAGAATTTCTCCATATTTCACACCCGCAAAAACTCAAGATAGGCGCAAAAGCAAATGTCAAACGTGAGTGCTGCCAATGATTTTTTCTTAGCAGGTTGTGTTTTCTATTAGTAAAATGCTGCCAGCCTTGTTTTTTACAAAACTGTGAGTGGCATATACTTGGCTCCACATTTTTTGATGCAGATCGTTTGACGGTCGTTTGTACGTGTTTGGTAGTCGACAACTATGAGCTCTAGGAAAAAAGTGGTAGATTTTCAAGCTTACGTGGTAGAAGTGGTAGATGCTCAAAAAAGTGGTAGATCTACCACGAAAGTGGTAGAAGTCCGAACACTGAACTCAACTGAGCCTTACGCTCTTCACACGTATGCTTACGCTCTTCATTTTAGTTGCTGCTGAGAGCGCAATACCAGTTTCGCCACAGTGGTGTTAGAAAAGAATTTTCATGTCAGTCTCTTCGCAAACAGCAAAGGGTAACACGTACCGTAGCTTTGCTGATTGCTTTATGGATTTGAAATGAATGAAAATATTCACCCCTATTCTGCATTTCGACTTGGATCGAAATTTTCTCCGCTTGGCAAGTTTAGTATTCTGCGTTTCAATACCGCTACGTTCAACTTCGAAACTTACAATTCTGCTTATATACTTCGTAGCTCCGTTTTTCTACGTTGCAATTTTGTTGGCAGATAGCAGCTTATTTTTTATTTTCCAAACAATATTAGATTAATTTGCGCGATATTTTGTTAAAACTCGTAAAATATGAGTAAAACTCGTATATAAAAGTTGTAAAACGCTCCCTATATTTTGTTTTTGTGCTATAATGATGTTTTTTGATATGTTTGCAGGGTAATTGTTTGCGAGCGGTGCCGAATGCTTGTCCAAAAATGTAACGAAGGGTATCAAAAGACGCGTTTCGATCCCAGGAATGTGAATCCATCTCCGGAGATCTAATATTTTGAATATTAATCTGTTATTCCAACAACCACATGAAAATTACAGAAAACGGTGAACTTTGACTGCAAATATCTCGCAAACTACTAAAAAATAATTATTTTCTGGAGGCACATTTTTGTTATTGGAACCGAAATGCGTCTCTTGATACCCCTCCCGACATCTTTGGGCTCGTATTAGCACTCGGCAAAGGTTGTAACAGTTACTGAAAATTGGACTAGCATTCAAAACACCAATCTAACAATTTTACTAGCACCATTAAAACTAAGGTAATGGCTTTGACTCCTACATTCCTTTGTAATTATGCCAAACGTTCACCGGCAGCCACTCCACAGCACCCACACATACTCTGCAAACTCCTTTGTCAATTCCGGGGCGGACAATGTCTCCATCCAACAAAAAGTTCCACCTGTGGTGGTAACTCTGACATGGCTAATGTTTGCTCGGCGTATGGTGTGGACCCACGACGCGACACCATCCATCTGTGTACCTGGTCGACGAAGCAGACTCTTCTAGCACCAACTCTATTGAAAATGCCAGCCTACTGAAGTTATCGTAACATCCACCAACAGTGTCCTCTTGATTTTGTTGGTTCTTCGATGACTGCTATAATTCAATAAATCTATTTAATAATACTCAATACATATGTGTTGGAGACATGAGCTCCAATCTTATTGAGTTCGACTAAAACCCGTATCAATAAATTAAACTCATAGACACTAATTGAATTACATTTACACGTTGAATTATATACATACATTACATGAATACTTACCCTATTACACACACATTATACTCACCTTATTTTATACTTACCTTTATCTAAAATACACTTTGCCCTAATTACTTACCCTTTGCTATACTTACCAAACACCCTGTAAAGATAATATTGTACTTACCGTTTTAAAGTCCAATAGCTCCTACCGTTTGCCCATTTTTACATACATACATACTTACACACATTCCAGTCTCCTTGCTGTGCAAGAGATCAAAATTAAGTTAAGTTAGTTTTTAGTTCGCTTACAACTGTCCATCTCGCTACTTACCCGTTTTTAAAAGTGATATCAGTGAATTAAATTGATTAAATTGTAAATGATTAAAATACCATAGTGCTTTTCATTTATCCGGAAAAAGACCCTCAAGACCCGAGTGACCCTACACCCTATTATCACCCGAGTTTTATACATGGTCCTTTACTGCCATCAGTGAACCGGTGACCTAAGTGAAAATAAAAAATTTAGTTATATCTATACAAAATCTAAAATAATATGCTTAAAAAATTATATATATAAAAAAAAAATAAGTGAAAAAAATACATACATATTTAAAGCAAAAAAAAAAATATACATATAAAAGTTATACACATATAAGTGGAATACCGAAAAACATATACAATATTGCTAGTAAAGAACTGTGAAGCGTGTCAATGAGAGAAGAAGACAAAATCTCGTTTGCGTCGTCAATTTTTTTGAATAAAAGGGGGCCAATGAAATATGTGGATATTTCAAAGATTCAATTTATTTGCTTTTTCTTATTATTACTTGCACTAATGTAATGTACAAAAGTCAGCTTCGCTCTCACAATTTTTCAAAATTTAAATAATGCATTTTCTAACCATATTATGGACGATCACGTAGCCATAGAAACCCTATAAGCTCAAATAATAAATATATTACGGTTTATATTCAATATATTGGCATTTTCATATTTAATTTACTCAACTGTGGTTTTATACGCTACTATAAAGTACAATTTGTGTAAACAAGTCAGTGGCCCCTGTCTACCCCTTCCATAAGTTTTTTTCGCCGCGCTGCTTCAATGCACTAACACTAATAAAACTCGCCAATTCGCACAACTTGCATTATAAGCATCTCGTGTAAAAATGATTGACACGCTTTCGGCATATTGGGAAGATACAATACTAGCAATATATATGCCGAAAAATAAAAAATACTTACCTGCGGAAAAATTAAAAACAAAGTGGTGCTCATACAATTAAAAAAAAAAAAATTAAGTCTATAACAAAAAAAACATACTTACCCGGTACGCGCGCGCTAGTGTAATAAACTCTAAAAAACAAACAATAAGTGCAAAGTAAAACAGATAAAATTTTCAAAATTTTAAATGCAAAACAACATATGTGCAGTGCTGAAAACAAAAATTAAAAAAAAAATTCGTTTCAAATAAATGAAACTTAAAACCAAAATACCAAAATTTTGTTGAAAAAAAGGGTGCTGAGAAGATAAAAAAAAAGTGCGTTAAAAAATAAAAGAAAAAAAAAAAAAAATTAAGTGACGAAAAAGTAGTGAGGAAAAATATTAATATTAAAAGCGGCACACCATAGTGTATGTACCTAGCGGGAAGTGCTAATACGTACGCATACAAAAAAAAATACCTCTGGTTTGCCAAAGGGCACGAAAGTTGGTGAATACAAAGGACAGTAGGCTGTCCCAGTTTTATTATTAAACGTTAATAATATTTTTTATCGATACCACGAGCAGTATACCTGCAAAAGTGGTCTAACAACAACAACAAATAACGCAACAACAGCAACATCAACAACAAGAGGAATATACACAACAACACAAACCAGGTGGTAAGTAAAACACGGGATGCCAAAGTGAGTACACTCTACACAAGATTACTCTACATATATTGATAAATATACAAGTACAGCAAGTCAACTCAACCCCCTTCGCGGCACAATTTTTCAAACCGTTTTTTACCCAAAATCCGCAATCCCTAAAAAGGTACAGTCACAGCAAAATTATTTACACACACACATACTTGTACTTAGAAGCGCTAAGACAAGTGACTCTCAACAAAAAAAGCCGGTCATTACCACTTGTGCAAAACATCCCGCTACACAAAATAGCACAGTGGGCCCGAGCATATAAAATTGCGAATAAATTACAGTGGCAAAAAACACTTAGTTTCGCAATAAATTTTTTAGTATATTTTTGATGAGAAGAAAGACCAGCCCAAAACCCTGAGACCCCCTGCAGCATCAACCCGATCTAAATCCCAGTCGGAAGATGAATACGGAGTTGCGGAAAAGAAATTCCTCCTAACCACAAGTAAACTAGAAAAATTCTGCGAAAAATGGTGGAACATAGCAGAAACGGCCACTCCGAGACCAGTCTCCAAATGTACCTGGACGAACTCAACAAACGAGTAGACGCAATGGAGTCAGCGTACGAAGCAGCACATCTCAGCACAACGGAGGATGTATCCAGGACGGCATGCGAGGAAACGTACGAAACCTCACTGGACACGGCGATGAACACACAACTTAGAATAAAGGAGTTACTCAATACACTTCAGCCTAATCAAACCCTAGTAAATCCCATTCAAATTGTCCATGCCCCCTCTGAACACCAACCCTATCTCAAAGTCCCTGCATGCGATACGGAAATCTTTTACGGCGGGTACGAAGATTGGCCGTCATTCCGGGACATGTTCACTGCGGTCTACATAAATCACCCTAAGTTATCCAAAGCTCAAAAACTCTTCCACCTGAGAGCAAAAACCCGAGGCAAGCAGCTCTGATCATCAAAAAATACTCCCTCAACGATCAAAATTTCGAGCTAGCCTGGGAAGCACTCAAATCAAGATACGAGAATCGGAGAACTCTCTTGGATAACCAATTAAATACCCTATTCAATATGCCAACAGTTTTTTCTGAGAATGGTGAAAGAATACAAGAGATTCAAACCACCATAAATAACTGTTTATCGACCCTAAATGCGAGTGATGCCTCAACTGATAACTGGGACCCCATCCTCGTATACCTATGTTCATCAAAGCTACCTGATGAGACACTAGCACTCTGGGAACAATCCCTCGACTCTCGAAAAGAACTGCCACTTTGGTCGGAGATGGACAAATTTCTCACGACGAGGTACGAAGTGGTGGAACGACTCGGCACATACAGGCCCAATAAAACACGTAACCCGAACTCGAGCTTCAGTCACAGATCTTCGACGACCCACAACCAATCGAACTTCCGGAATAAGACCCAAACATACCATGTAGACTCGAAGCATCAGTTTTCTTGTAAATTGTGCAACTCAAATCATTCATTGATGAGTTGTATTAAATTCACAGAACTATCGACCCAAGAGCGAAGCAAATTTGTGAAGGACAATAATTATTGCACAAATTGTCTAGCTTGCTCACATTTGGCAAAGGATTGTGGTAGCAATTTCACTTGCGTTTATTGTCATAACCGACACCACTCTCTTCTCCATTTTCAACCAAAACCCAGTACTCACAGAGGAATAGAGCGTATAACAAAACAAACGTTGCGCCACCTCTAGTTGGAGACCCAGATAGACCATCCACGTCAAAAGATGCGAGTCGAACCCAACCAACTCAAAACACCTTCAAAAAAACTCTACGTCGACCCACTTTGCGAGTAGTTGCGAAACTACTCTCTTACCCACCGCTTTAGTCACAGTGTCAGCTAATGGCGAATATCACAAAATTCGTGCACTAATAGACCAAGGCTCCGAAAAAACCTTTGTAGCGTCGAGAATACAAGCACTCTTACAACTACCGACCAAAGAAACCCATTATAAAATATCCGGAATGGGAGGTTCGGTAGTTCAAAACTCAAATAGGATCTGCGATATAACCCTCTGCTCGTCTGATCTAAAGACCCAAATAAATACCCAGGCAATTTTACTGCCAAAATTGACTCACTTCCTGCCTAGCGTTAAAGTGTCAACAGTAAATTTGAAGGAATTTGCGACATTGCCACTCGCTGACCCTCAATGTTTCACCCCATCAAAAATTGACATGGTTATAGGCAGCGATCTCACCCCACAAATACTACTCCATGGACTACATGCAAATGTAAGTGGTTCCCTACTAGCCCAAAATACTATATTTGGGTGGATACTCAGTGGTCCAATTAAAAAGACTGTAAACACATTCTCTACACAGGTATTTGAAAACCCCGAAGAGACCCTTAGTACATTACTTCAGAAGTTTTGGCAACAAGAAGAAGTACCTATGACTGCAACTCTTTCGGAAGAGGACAAATTTTGCGAGGAACTCTATCGCAAAACCACGCACAGACAGGAAGATGGCCGATATGTTGTAAAACTCCCCTTCAAAAGGAATTTCCTAGCACTCTAGCCCTAGGACACTCACGAATTGCAGCACAACAACAATACATTAGCGTCGAGAGATCCCTAGAGAAAAACTCAGAACTAAGGGATAAATACTCTGAAGTTTTGAAGGAATACATCTCCCTGAATCACATGGAGGCAACCTCATTACAAGAGGTCATTGAAAAGGCAAAATACTTGTCCTTCTATCTCCCACACCATGCTGTCTTAAAACCTGACAGCAAAACAACAAAGGTTCGTGTTGTTTTTAACGCATCTCGAACAACTCACTCAGGAAAATCATTGAACGACGTATTACACACAGGTCCCATACTCCAAAATGATTTAATGCTCGTTCTGCTGAAATGGCGATTTTACAAACACGTTTTCAATGGCGAGATTGAAAAAATGTATCACCAAATACTCGTGTAGCCGGAATATCAGCAGCTTCAGCGAATTCTCTTCCGGAGGGATCCTCATTTGCCAATGGAAGATTATAAATTGAAGACAGTAACGTTTGGCGTCAACTGTGCTCCGTATCTCGCCATCCGAACACTTCACCAACTCGCAGAAGATATGAAACCCACCCACCCTCTTGCCCATGACATATTGCTACGAGAAACTTACGTAGACGATATACTCTCGGGCGAACACAATCTAGAGTCCGCTATGAACATCCTGCATCAGGATATCGATGCTTTAAAATCTGCCAGTTTTCCCCTTAAGAAAATAACGGCAAACCACCCTGATATTCTGAAATTAGTCCCAAAGTCTGATCTGCTAGATGAAGACTTCCTAAAATTTCACGACGCCAGCTCAACAAAGACACTCGGCATAAAATGGAACGCTATAACTGACTCGTTCTCCTACTCGTATGACCCTATTCCAGCTGAAAACTCAAATACAAAGCGTAAAATTTTATCGGCGGTTGCTAAACTGTTCGACCCGGCAGGATGGCTATCGCCAATAATGATATTAGCCAAAACTCTATTGCAGCAACTCTGGTTAGAAGGAACGGACTGGGATGAACAAGTGAAACCCGGGGCCTTCAACAGATGGAACACTTTTCGCGAAAGTCTCTCCGCGATAAATGGAATAAAAATTCCTAGATGGGTAAACTTCTCCCCTGATAAACCCTTTCAGATACACGGCTTCTCAGATGCCTCAGAAAAAGCATTCTGCGCATGTGTGTACCTACGAGTACAGAATAGTGAAAGCCCGTTTTCTACTCATCTATTAGTTGCAAAGAGCAAAGTCGCCCCTCTGCAAACAGTTAGTCTCCCCCGTCTGGAACTTTGCGGAACGGTGCTCCTCACAAAACTAATTAAACACATACACTCTCACTTAAATTTGACCCCTCACGAACTTTACCTCTGGTCAGACTCTGCAATCGTGCTAGCATGGCTGGAAAAACCCCCTCCCACATGGAAGACCCATGTAACAAATAGGACTTCGCAAATTTTGGACAATGTTGGTAACGCCACTTGGCGACATGTGCCTGGGGCAGAAAATCCCTCAGATCTTGGCACCCGTGGATGTACACCCAAGGATCTAGCCGATTGCCCCTTATGGTGGAACGGCCCGGAGTGGTTGTCGTGGCCCAAACCTGTGACCTAAACCATAACTCCGCCCGAACAAAAGCGTACCCAAGTACTCCATGCCACTGAAATTCCAGATTTACTCGATAGGTTTTCGTCGTACCCAAAAGCAGTTCGAGTAGTGGCGTACATGCAACGGGTTATAGATAAAATGAAAAAACGCAATGTCTCAAAACCAGTAGCCCTTACCCAAGAGGAAGTGCATTTGGCAAAGATGCGTTTGATCCTGTTGACTCAGCTCAGATTTTACCCATCTGAAATTAAGGACCTTCAATCTGGCAACCCCATTAGTAGGAAAAGCCCCCTCTTGTCTCTGAACCCTATGCTCGACGAAACCGGTATAATGCGCGTCAACGGAAGGCTCGCCTGTGCCACTCTCACATATAACGAGCGCCACCCTATTATTATTCCCGATAGCTCTCGTTTATGCTCCTTACTCCTTGATTTTATCCATTCTGAATTTTTGCATGCAGAAAAGCAGCTAATGACCCGGATGACACAACAAGAGTATTATATCCCGAGACTCAAGCAAAAGGTGAAAAAGTGCATCTTCCATTGCAAAGCCTGCACTATCTATAAGCAACAGGCGAAATCTCAAATAATGGCCCCACTACCCCCTGAGAGGTCCACCTTCTCCCTACCCTTTCATACTACCGGTGTGGACTTTGCTGGCCCGTTTTTAGTAAACACATTCATGCTCCGAAAAGCCTCGTATGCAAAGGCCTATGTCTGCGTATTTGTCTGTTTTTCGACAAAAGCAGTACACCTCGAACTCTGCTCAGATTTGACGACAGCTGCGTTCAAAGCAGCATTCTCTCGTTTTGTCAGTCGTGGTGGTTACCACATAAAGTTATGTCAGATAATGGCAAGACCTTCGTCGGCGCCAGCCGCACAATTCAGAAGGAGCTCACGGCTTTTCTCAAAGAAGCCGCACCCGACATAGCTGAGAAATACTCTACCCACGGACTGTCCTGGAAATTCATCCCCCCTGTTACGTAACTGCCTGGTACGGGAGAGGAAGAGTGGCGGGTTGGCATGGTGGTAGCCCAGCTGAGGCTCGTCGGCGTTGAGGCGCGGTTCTTGCCACTTCTCCTTTCCCAACAGTTGCCTGTGGAAAGAATGCAAAGAAAAAGGAAGAAGACAAAATAAAGGAAAGCGGGAGAAAACCTGTCCGAGTCAGGTGGAGCCTTCCCACCCCTCCTGTTCACGAGATGAGAACAGCCTTTGGACTCTACTATGACTCCACTTACCGAGTAGAGTCCCCTTTTACCTGACTAATGTCCGTCGTGAGTACTTACGTTTGTCACATACCTTTCCTCAACAACCACCGCTTACCAACAGTTGCCACGAGTGCAACACCTGCACCAACAACTAACTGTCTTTAGTCAGACATATTTGTTGAATCGATTATCTAAAAAAGATTAATCCTCAACCCATAAACCTCAAAGAAATTTTCTTCAAAAAATTTATAATGAAAACTATTAACAATTTTTATTCACGTAATTAAAATACATATATGTAAAAATTCTAAATATTTTATGACCAGTCTAATGTGATCTTATTATTCCCATGTAAAAAACTATGAAAAAAATGTACGTGCTAAAGCTACTATATATGTACTCGTATGACTATGCACTCAATCTCGCAAAGTCGAAAGACAAAAAAAAATGTAGATAAAAACAAATGTAGATAAAAAAAATATGTATGTATATATGAAAGTTAATTCAACTCTTAGAACAAAATTATCTTTCCCTCTCTACAAACTGATCTCAATTATACTATGAATTTGACAAAAATGTGTAATAGTGTGTTTCTCTCTCTACTAATCTCTAACTATATGTATATGTACAGTGTGCGCATATAAATTGTTGTTTTCGTAGAAAAACACACCTCGTACAGCAGCCAGAATTTGGTACCAAAGTCAGAGAGCTGAAAATAAGGGAAACGAAAAAAACAAACAACATATGTATGCTATACAAAAGACAGTGGTGCAGTTATAGGTCTTTGACCGCTTGATCTTGGTCAAAGTTAATTTGACTAATTACTGTCTTTTGGGTTTTTAGTTTTGTTACGCGTCTCGGTGCATGTGCATTATTTTATGCATATGCAAAACGAAATAAATTTTGATAACGAAAAAAAAAATTTTCTATAGTAAAAAGTAGTGAATATTTTTTTTTTTTTATATAATTTGTGGCTAAATAAACCTCGCGGCTTCGAAACAAAAAAAAAGTGTTTTTAAAATGATGTGTAAGTGAAAAGTGAAAAGTGACAAAAAAATCTAATAAAAAAAATGAAAATGAAAAGAAGATAAAGAAAAATCGTAATTCAAAAATTTGAAACGAATGTAAGAAAAGAAAAGTGAAAGTAAAAAAAACTAATCCAAAAAAAATGACACATAAAAAAAATATAATAAATATAATTCAATAAAAATGTTTACTTTTCTTATCCGAAAGAAAACTAAAGGTAAGGAAAATGTGCTTCGATTCAATAAAACTTATACTAACTAAATATTAAATTACTATTATAAATAATTAAAAATAGAAAAAAATCAAGGAATTCACTATCAAAAATTCAAAGATAAAAATTCAAAAATAAATTTACAAGTTCCGAAATAAAATGTTGGGTGTTACACCCTAATATGTAATAATGGTATGTGTGATGGGGGTAGTGTAAAAATTAAAACTAGAGTTGGTGAGCCGCTCTTCTGTGTGATTGTGTTAGTGTTGTGTTTTGATGTTGCTGAGGCTGTTGATATGGAATGTTGCCAAAGTGTGCTGATGTTGCTGAGACGTACTTGGTTGCGCCACTTAATGTTTCACAACACTTCGGATGTTGCTGTGGCAAAGAATAATGTTGCTACTGTGTTGTGCCGTAAAAAATGTTGAGTTCTACCCTCTTGTGTAGTGTTCGAACATCTTGTGTTCGTGTTGGATTTGGAGACTTCCTTGTGTTTTATTGTGTGAGTGTGAGTGTGTGAATCTAAATTTTGGCCTGATTTCCGAACTTGGTTTTGGCCCAAATGCTGCCTTTTGACCAGGTACAAATTCCCTCCAATATCTCGAATTTATGTTGTTGTTTTCAGTAGTTTTGGCGCCCGAAAACTTTATAGATTTTTATATGTGGCTTCGTAGATTTTGTTGATGTGATGTCGTGTAAAATTCGTGTGTGGGTGTAAGTGGCAAAAATGTCGCGGCCTTCGGTAGGCTTCGTGAGCTGCAATAAAAAATGTATTTTTCTTTCGAATTTTCATAATTTAAAATTTCTTGCTGAATTGGGTTTTCTGGCCTTTTTTTTAAAAAAATAAAATTTTCTTCTTTATAAAAATGATCTGAACTCCAATACAGTAATTCCTTCAAAAAAAAAATTTTCTTCTTCTTCTTTGTTTGCATACGTAGGTGCACTTGTGCATATTTTAATATTTTTGAATTTTTGGAATTGAATTCAATTTTCTCGAAATTAAAATTCCAGTAGAATCCAGAAGTAAAAACGGAAGTTTTGGTCAAAAAAATATAATTCGTGGTTTAAAAAATTTTGTGATTTTGTGATCTTGATAAAAGTGTAGGAATTTATTTACTACAGCAATCTACCCTTTTGTTTGCTTTCATGCTCGTGTACATATTTACATACATATGTACACGTAAGTGCATTTATGCAGTTTTTAATCTTTAAGAATTTTTCAAGCAAAATTTTTAGAAATAAAAAACTTTACCAAAAATTTAAAAATCAAAAAAAATATAATTTAATAGGTATTTCGGGAATATTTTAGTGGATGCTGATGCCATGCAATAAACGGTCCTTTTCAGGGCCACAAAATATTTAACCGAGAGATCAAAAATTACGAAGCAATGCTTTGTGTAAAAAAATAAAAAAAATTAATCTATACGAATAAAAAAAACCGTCTGCCAGAAAACCACAATTTACATTTACAAAAATAAACTTTAATCGAGAATTTACACAAGAATAAATAAAAATCTCCAAATTCACCAAAACGTATTCGATTAAAATTTCACTAAAAATTATTTTTAATAAACTTTAATAAAAAAAGTTTTTCAACAAATTTAAAAATTTTCAAAGTGACTTACCGGTGGCTGATGAATTCTTGTAGTGAACTTTTCACGGCTTGAGTGGCGGCTCTCCAGGCGCTGGCTAGGATCCTCGAAAGGATTCCTAGATTTCAGCAACTTCACACTTTAATTTACGCTCGCGTTTACTTAAGCGTGAACCCGCACTTTATAAAAATGTACTTTTTTTTCCCACACGCGCACCTACACTTTAAGGTGAATTCAACGCACTTTAAAAATAACTTTGATTTTTCACAACTTTTTGGCACTTGATAAGACCGCGACTTTTCAAATTTTGATCCGTCGATCAGCGGAATCTCCTTTTATACCCATTAATCTTTACGGCATTTCCGAAACCGTAAGGCTCGAATCGCCTGCCTGGCTATGGTCAAACCAATCCGCGTTCGACCCTTAAGCGGCAAGTATATGTACTTATGTATAAGCAACATTTAACCCACTCACACCAATAACCATCCGCTATGCTAATATCGTAAAAACGAATAAGGGAGTTTGGTTAGCGGTTGCCCATACATCCGTTCATATACCCGCTTGCGCGTAGTCAGAGAAATCCTCAAAGGCTGTCGTTACAGGCTCGCATCCGCCGATGGTGCCTGCATCATGGAGCGTGTTCGTAAAAGGAATTCATAACGCAGCCTTGGGTTGGTTTGTAAGTCCTGGGCTAACGTGTGGCCTCGACCCACGATCTAATGCCGGGCTTCAAGTTCGCTTCTTGTCAAACCTCTTTCTGCAACATCTATTACACTTAACATTCATTACCACACAAAATTTAAATAAACCATCAAAAACTAAATCTAATATCACTGGGGTTTAACGCAAAACTTAACCTAGGTTATCACAGATGTGCATCCTAATCCTATATCACAGGTTAACCTAAAACTATATCACAGTTTGAAGAAAAATTAGTCAAGTTGCAAATGTATAAATCTAAATGTATAATCAATTCGGGAGTGTATAATTAAAAAAATGTCAAGTCAAATTTGTATAATTACTTTAGTAGGTCAATAAAACCTAAAATAATTGCATAAATAATTCCAAAAAAAAAAATTTCTATGTCAATTTTCTAAGGTCAAGTTTTCAGGTACAAAGGTGAGTAATAATTAACATGCAACATACAACACTTAATACATTCATGCCACAAATATATCCTTAGCATGGTATACCCCGATTTTCTTTCCATTAACATCGCCGAGTTCATACATAGAGTTTCCAATCACTTTTAATACAACACATTTTACTTGATTTGGGGCAAGTTTCGGGTTATAATTATCAATTTGGGAACTCTGTTTGAAATTTCGGCGGTATACCATTTGTCCAATTTTAAACGTCACATCTCTACTCCTAGTGTTTAGGCCCGATGCCTAAAATCTAAAAAAATGCGCCACCCTAATGTCACTTT